>CM024762.1:83714251-84205993 GCA_014218235.1 Colocasia esculenta
CCCGTGCATGTCATCAATGCCAGGCATTTGGTCCTGTGCCGAGGAAATCACCAAATATGTTACATCCCACAGCGCCAACATGGCCCTTTGCTGAATGGGGTATGGATATTGTGGGACCATTCCCACCTTCCTCTCAAGGCCACAAATTTATATTGGCTGCTACAGATTATTTCTCTCGGTGGGCTGAAGCTATCCCATTAAGGGAGGTAACCGGAGAATCAGTCGCCAAATTTGTCAAGCAAAACATAATAACAGATTTGGGACTCCTCACAGGATTATATCTGACAATGGGTCACAATTCAGAAATAAAACAATATATCTTTGGCGGCAAAGTTCATATTGACTGGAGGACATCCTCAATATACAATCCACAGGCAAATGGGTTGGCAGAAGCCTTCAATAAAACCCTCTGTAAATTGCTTGCCAAGATAATCGGCAATAGAAAGCGAGAGTGGGGAGAAAAAGTTCACGAAGCTTTATGGGCTTACAGAACTACATATAAAACCCTCCTACAGGGTGTTCACCCTTCTCCTTAGTCTATGGAGCTGAGGCCATGATCCCTATAGAAATTGAAATGACATCCTATCGGGTGGCAATTCAAAATGAATTTCAATGCCAAGATCAAGATCAAATGGAGAGAAGACTCGAAGAGCTTCCAATTTAGAAGGAAGCGCCTTGAAGCCTACAAATCCCTTCAAGTATATCAAGCCAGAATGGTTCGTGCGTTCGACAAATTGCAAGACCCAGAGCTTTCAAACAAGGGGATCTTGTCATGGTCAAGTGCAGAGAGCATGGCAAAAAAAAAAAAAAAAAAAAAAAATCGTGCGGCAAATTGCAGCCTACTTGGCTTGGCCTATACATCGTCACCTCGGCATATGAAAGGGGTGCATACATGTTGGTGGACTATAAAGGTAATGTGCCCTTTCCCCCACTCAACGGGAAACACCTGAAATTGTACCACGCGCCAGAACATGAATTTTCTGGCCAGCCACCAGACAAAGAAAAAAAAACCAAACCAATCACCCAAAAGGCATGAAGCCCAAAGAAATAAAAAAATGATGAAATGAAGTTTGCCATAGATGGGGCAAGGAATCAAAACTTCCACCTGTCCGTCATATACCCCAAACTTGTCAGTCCTTACCAAGCGTGAAGCCAAGGGCATTCCATGTACAAACCCAAATCAAATCTTGACCATAGCCAACAAACCAAAAAGGTAGGCTATGCCAAATCCATATCCAAAACCATAGCCACAAACCAAAAAGGTAGGCTATGTCAAATCCAAAATACAAAACCATAGCCAACAAACCAAAAAGGTAGGCTATGCCAAAATACCAAAACCATAGCCAACAACCACAAAGGTAGGCTATATCAAATCCAAATACAAAACCATAGCCACAAACCAAAAAGGTAGGCTATGTCAAATCCAAATACCAAAACCATAGCCACAAACCAAAAAGGTAGGCTATGCCAAAATACCAAAACCATAGCCAGCAAACCAAAAGGGGCTATGTCAAATCCAAATACCAAAACCATAGCCAACAAACCAAAAAGGTAGGCTATGTCAAATCCAAATACCAAAACCATAGCCAGCAAACCAAAAAGGTAGGCTATGTCAAATCCAAATACCAAAACCATAGCCAACAAACCAAAAAGTAGGCTATGCCAAAATACCAAACCATAGCCAACAAACCAAAAAGGTAGGCTATGCCAAATCCATATCCAAAACCATAGCCAGCAAACCAAAAAGGTAGGCTATGTCAAATCCAAAACACCAAACCATAGCCAGCAAACCAAAAAGGTAGGCTATGTCAAATCCAAAATACCAAATCCATAGCCAACAAACCATCAAGGTAGGCTATGCCAAATCCAAGTTCCAAACTCATAACCAGCAAACCATAAAGGTAGGCTACCCTAAAACCAAAGTCCCACCAGCAAACCATCATGGTAGGTGACATCAAGTTCAAATTCCAAGTTCATATCCCAAGGCCATCAAGGCAACTCATATTCAAATACAATTCCAAATATAGCCACAAACCATCAAGGTAGGCTGAACCAAATAGAAGTCCGAAATTCCAAAAAAAAAAACCAAAACCAAAACCAAAATCAAATCAAAACCAAAACCAAAACCAAAACCAAAATCAAAAACCAAACTAAGTCCAGAACCCAAATCAACCTACATCCTACATCCAAATCCAAAAGCAAAATCAAAATCTCATATTCCATCCAGAATATCACAAAGATAAACTGACATGTCCATATCCAAATCCAAAACAAACCCAATCTCAACTCCATACAAATCCAAATGTGAATCCCTTATCCCTGCCCCAAGCCATCAGGGTGGGCGGAATTCGAACCCAAAACCACAAATCCAAACCTAAAACTCCATGCCAAAGTCTATATCAATATCCAAAATTAAGCCTGAAACTAAAGTAAACCCAAATCTCATATCCATATTCAAACTCAAATCAAAATACCACAAAGGTAAACCACCACCCCTTCCACAATCAGACCATCATCCACTCCACATCCCAGATCACCATCCGTTTCAAAACCAGACCCTTACCCATTTGACCATCTGAACCAGCCAAATCTTCAATAAAAAAAAAAGAAAGAAAGGAAAAGGGGTTGAAAATAGAGATACCCCGATAGGACTTGAGAGTACAATCCCTTGTACTCTTAAGGGTAAAAAGATCAAAAAAATCCGGCTGAGGCGAAAACCCGAAAGGGCGCTTCAGGCAAAAATGGGCAACCCCTCAACGTGAAAACCCGAAAGGGCGCGTTGGAAAAAGCTAAAGGGGGCCAGTCTTGGTGAAAACCCGAAAGGGCGCTAAGGCTGGTAATGTAAAAAAAAAATGAAAAAACATGAATGAAATGAAAAGGAGGATTTCTCAGTCCTTCATTCATACATCCACAAAGTTATAAGTCACCACATTATAAACTTGCAGAGGGTGACATATACCACATCCAAATAAAAAAGGAGATCAAGGCAACAAGCCCAATATACAAGTGTTATGCTGTGAAACAAGGCAGGAAGGCTCCTTCCTCTCCAGCCGTTCAAATCCAGATCCCTTATCCCGGCACTAAGCCATCAAGGATGGGCGAAATTCAAATCTCAAAGCCAAATGATAAACACCGCTCTCCAGAGCCCATTCAAACCAAGTCCAGGGCCAAATCATACCCGAATCTCATATCCATATTCAAATCCAAATCCAAAATACCACAAAGGTGACTCAAGTCACCCAACTTACTCATACCCAACCCAAATCCGCATCCAAATCCAAATTCCAAATTCAAATCCCAAATCCGAATTTCCAGTCATTGGCCAAATTCAAATCTCAAACCACATCCGAATACATCACTCATTCCACAACCAAACCTTAGCCATTCAACTATCCAAGTCAGTCAAGTCCTCAACAGTCAAGTCAAAAAAAAAAAGAGAAAGAAAAAAAGAAAAAAAGGGGGTTAAAAAATAGAGATACCCCGATGGACTTAAGTATACGGCTCATTGTATGCTTGAGGGTAAAAAGATCAAAAAATCGGCTGAGGTGAAAACCTGAAAAGGCGCTTCAGGCAAAAATGGGTAACTCCTCAACGTGAAAACCCGAAAGGGCACGTTGGAAAAAGCTAAAGGGGGCCAGTCTTAGTGAAAACCCGAGAGGGCACTGGGATGGTAATGTAAAAAAAAAGGAGATGAAAAAGAAAAGAAAAAAAAAGAACAAGAAAGGAGAGAAAATGAAAAGGAGGACCGCCATTGTCCTTCACCTTGTATTTTACAAAGTCATAAGTCACTTTTTGTACAAACATACAAAGAGTGGTGATCGCTACATGAAAGTCAAAAAAAAAAAGGGGGGGGGGGGCAAGATAAGACTCAGCATGTAAATGTCATACTGAAAAGCAGAGGCAGGAAGGCTTTTTCCTCTTCGTCTGTTCAACTTCCTTAACTTTGGAGGCTGTCGACTGGCGGAAGTTCCTTCCGTTTCTTACATAGGCAGTTTCTTCTTCAGAATCTATGGCCTCATCTCTAGCCTCCTGATTCAAAGAAGCTCGCGTTCCAGCCGGGCAATGTTTTCCTTCCCGACAATCATGCTCAACACCATCGTCACTCGCAGCATCGCCTACTTGAAAGGCAGAATAAGCTTGAAACTCCAAAAAAAGGGGGCTTCCTGCATCTCCCCAAAAGTGGAAAGAGAGGATTAGCCACAAATACAGAATATGAATCCATCATCCCCCAAAGAAGAGTTGATCACAGAAGACCTGGTCACCTGAATACAAGGAAGAAAGTCAATATCAGAAAAAGAAACATCATCTTTAAAGACTGTATATGAGCTCAGTAAAGGAAGTCACCTGCAGGAGTTGATTCCATGGCAGAATATTCCTTGGCAGGCATCGGGATATAAGCCCCAACATGAGCAAAAGAATACTGTTCCGTCGAGACTCTCAGCTCAGCAAATCCAGGCACCGTCATCCGTCACGGCTATCTCAAGAAAACAGACAGTCAAATGATGTTCATTATCATCAATCTCAGGCATAAAATCGACAACTGCCTGTGAGGAATTCTCACGCTCCACTCCACAAAGGAAAGGAGAACCTCCAGGCAAAGAGGCATGGCCGCCCGAAGCAATCGGACCAGCACTTTTCCTCATATGTCTCGTCATCTGAGGTAGATAAGTCAAAAAAAAAGGGATAAGTGATAAATCAAGAAGAAAGTCATGAATGACAATGATGAGAGAAGAAAAGAAAAGAAAAAGTCACCGCCAGATAAGGCGGAATCCGCCACACTCCTTTTTTCCAGCTCTCTTGGGTCTGGAAGAAGAGGAATATTCAAATGAGTTTCACCATTCCTGTCTCCAACAACTTCCGGAGCAAGGATGGTTGAGAATTCAAAACAGATACAAAAAAAGGGAGAAGAAGATAGCCGCAAAACCAAGAAGGTTAGCCTCAGTACCGAATACCATGCCAAATCTCGGACAAAGCCAAAAGACAAGATTCAAGAAAAGATGTCAAATCCAATACAAGCAAATGCCAAAAGGCAAAGCTCAGGAAAGTGATATCGGATCCAACTGCGAATCAAGTCAGAATCACAAGTCAAAAAATCTCTCTCAAATCAAGTTGTTGAGCAAAGTCAGAAAGACGAGTCTCACCAATTGAATCCTCAAGCCAGAAGGAAAATCTCTGAGATAAAATCCAGAAGGCAAAGACCCAGGCAAAGAAAGCCTAAAGTCAGTTTTAAGTAAATCCAAGGAAGCGGAGCTGATCGCTCAGAACAAGAAGCATGACAAAGTCGATCGTTGTCCGAGGTTGTCGACTTCACAGTGCAAGTGCTGAAGTGTGTCAACTGTGGCTACAACTTTCCGATTCAAGTTTATTGTCAAGTCATGAAGATCAGAAGCACGGCTCGAAGAACGCACGGGACGTCCCCCTCCGCCTTCGGCGTCGGCGCACTTCCCGTGGGGGGCATTTGTGGACACAAAATTTTTAACCCCTTAACCGATGGGGCTACCATCGGTTAAGGGATTATTTTTCCCCAAACCGATGGAAGCACCATCGGTTGAGGGGAATCCCCCTTTAAATCCCCTAACCGATGGACTACCATCGGTTAAGGGGATTTTTCCCTTCAACCAATGGGAGTTCCATCGGTTGAGGGGAAATTCCCCTTCAACCGATGGAAGTGCCATCGGTTAGGGGAGTCTTCCCCTCTAACCGATGGAGTTCCATCGGTTAGGGGGAAATTCCCCTCTAACCGATGAAACCTCCATCGGTTAAGGGACCCCCTTTAAAAAAAAAAAACATAAAACATAAAAAAACAGAAAACAGAAAAATAAAGAAAAAAAAAACACAGAAAGACAGAAAATACAGAAAACAGAAAAAACAAAAAATAAAATAAAAATATAGAAAACAGAAAATAAAAAAAAAGGAAAAGCCCTAACCGATGGTACCCCCATCGGTTAGAGGGCTTTTAACCCTCTAACCGATGGGAGTCTCATCGGTTAGAGGAGTTTTTTTTTCTTTAACCGATGAGAGTCTCATCGGTTAGAGGGAATTTTCCCTCTAACCGATGGAACTCTCATCGGTTTAAACCCCCACTCCCACGCATGTAAGGGGGGGGGCCTTCCCCTATAAAAGGCCCCCCATCCCCCCATTTGAAGAGGTCGGCTCCGGGGAGATGCCGGCTCCCTGAAGAATTGCTGCCCCCCTCTTTTCTGAAATTCTGAAAGAATAGAAATTTCCAAAAGTCTCCCGTTCTCTCTCAATCTCATTTCTTGTGTGAGTGAAGGTACCAAATCTTCTTCCCCCGAGTGTTGAGAGGTTGTCCGTATGCGGCATCGGCAAACTTCATCGGCTAAAAGTCCGCAATAGCGGCACTGGCCCTCACGGGCTATAGGTTCTAAACCGTCCGTTCCGGACATATGGTTTTTAGATACCTTTGTTATTTATGCCACCTCCCATCGAGTTTTAAACTCTCCGGATGGTGTGTTTGTGCTATATGCATATGTTTCTTAGAGGAGACTCTGCCAAGTGGATTCTGCTCGAGAATATATTCATATATTCACAGATTCGTATTTATATATTGTTTTCTTAGAGGAAACTCTGCCAAGCAGAGATTCAACCTAAGAACATATCTATAAATTTCAATCTGTGTTTATATTTATATGTTTCTTAGAGGAGATTCTGCCCAGGGGAGATTCTGCCCAGAACATGTTTGTATATTCACAATTGGTATTTTATATGCATGTTTCCTAGAGGAAACTCTGCCCAAGTGGAGATTCCGCCTAAGAACATACCTATAAAAATTCAAATTTGTGCCTATACACATGTGTTACTTGAAAGGAAGCTCTGCCCATGTCAGAGTTTTCCCTCTAAAAACATATCAATATAATCACAAACTTGTATTTATATACATGTGTTCCCAGAGGAAACTCTGCCCAAATGGAGTCTCCGACTACGGACATGTCTATATAATCATGAATTCGCAATTATATGTATACCTCTCAAAAGGGATTCTGCATATGCAGATGGTACCTTTTACCGGACATTCCACTCAAAAGGGAATACCGGTGAGAAAATATGCATAACTGCAATTTGTTTTATACATACACATACTTTCTTAAAGGCAAAATCCCTCCGGGCAAAGATTCTCTGAGGACACATGGATATAAGTACATGTTTATATGATATATCTCCGTGAGGCATTCCGCATAAGCGGAAACTCTACCAAAATAAATTATGAAAATTGTGATAATATACACACATCCAAAGAAAAAGAGGACAGACCCGAACTGTGACAGGACCCGAACTGTGACAGGACCCGAAGTGCTCAGATACTCCCAAGAGCAGCATGAATGCATACTCACAAGAACTGTGTTCGTATGGACAGTTTCCAGAAGGAACTTCAAATTGACAAGACGTCCATGAAGATATGCATACGTTCTCCAAAAATCATACTCATACAAGTAAAAAAAAATGATGATGAATAAATGAACGAGAACGGGAGAAAGAAATTCTGCCTCAATTCAGACTTCATTTAAAAGAAGGATGTTATAAACGAATTAATGTAGCAACTCTTCTAATACAGAAGTGCTACTTTGAATCACAACTTCCCCCAAGTTCAGAATCAAATGCACGGGTATATGCCTGTCTGCAATAAATCCTCAGGTTTTCCAAAATAAAACCTTCAAACAACATCTTTCTCAAAAAAAAAAAGAGAGGAGGGAGACCCCAAATGGGTTCACGGAAGTATAACCGTTCCCTTCTTAAAAGTCATATTTCGGACCTCCACAAAGGTAGTCTTTTCAAAATGAAACACTCAAAGCAAAAGTATTTCAAAAATAACCAAAAGAAAAAATGATACATCATGACCAGGATTTTCTAAAAAAATGTGTATTCTCTCATCCCTTTTGCTATGAATGGTATTCGGGTTAAAACTGGTTTAAATAACACCAAGAGTCTTAACTCGATGTAAACATTGACTCCGGTCGATGGAGACAGAGGTCCAGCACATGCTACCTCAATCACCTGATGAGTATAGATACGGGACTCAAGGAGTTCAGATAAAAAACGGCGCACCCTAGTCGCCCTCACACGGGCATCCCCGTCCATTTCATGGACAACCCTAGTCGCCCGTCACACGGGCATCCCCGTCCGTTCCTCGGACATCATACCCGTCACCGTCCGTTCCACGGACATCATACCCGTCCGTTCCTCGGGCATCATACCCGTCCGTTCCTCGGACATCATACCCGTCCGTTCCACGACATCATACCGTCCGTTCCACGACATCATACCCTCCGTTCCATGGACACCCAAAAAATACCTTCTCCGCATTGCGCGACTCTTTCTTCTCTTCTGTCTGTTAGACAGACTGGCACGCCCCGCAAATCACGATACACAAATCAAAGCATGTGAAATAAATGAATACCCAATGAAATGAATACATGAACCAGATAAAAATCAAATGAGCAATCCAAAATCAAATGATTTCAAAGTGATATCTTTCCCGTGTCAACACCGTTCGCGCCCAGCTCGACGCTCGCGCCCGTCCTCAACGCTCGCGCCCGCGAGGCCTCCGCCGCGGGAGGGTACCCCCGCCGGTATGCCCCCCGCAAATCCTATAAGATGGGGGCTACCCCCATTTGGAAGAGACACGCCATTCGGCCCAAAAAACCCCTCGGCTTTGCAAAGAAATCGCAGAGCCCCTGACCTCACGCTCACGAGCCCGTGCTTAGAGTGTGTCCGTGCGCGAGCTTAAAAGGGCGCACGTGCTGAGGAAGAAGTCCTTGCGCCCGTTGGTGTCCGTCCTCAGCGTTCGGGCTGCCTTGCGCCACGTCCCGCGGGCAGACGCCACAGGTTGTCACATGAACTCCCAGCTTTTGTATTAAGTTTAAGCCTCCGCCGTCACCGAATGACTGCGTCGAGGCAACGTTGTCCGATAGCAACACAAACACCCTGTCGTAGACTTAAAGTACAATAGTCGTAAATGCTCGGCGGAGGCACAAACACCCCGCTTCGAGCATCGAGGCCCGACAAGCTTGTAAACGTTCGCGGAGGACACAAACACCTCGTCGTGCACGTAAAACAACCGCATATCCGCAAATACCGGACGGAGGCATAAACACCCTGTCACGGACATTGATGTATTCCCCATACCGTGTAACGTCCGACGAGGCACAACACCCTGTCGTCGACACTCATGTACACGAAATACTTGTATCGCCCAGTGGAGGTACAAAACCCCACTAAGGCACCATGTAAATGTCATGGATATAAATTACATGAGCTTGAATAAATTGTGGAAATTTATATTGTCATCTGTCTTTTTCTTTAATTTCGGCATACGTCTTTTTAATAACATTACGCATTCGAAGGTATTAGAGTGTTACACTCGATGTAAACGAAACATCGACTTCGGTCGTGGGGAACGGTCTAGTACACGACCACTCCCATCGCCCTGAACGCGAGCGCACGCGGAAAATAAATGAAATGAATTCGAGGGTATCAGGGTCGCACCCAATACTCCTCGTAAAATAAATTTTTGTCTGTTTCCCGTAAACAATCTGGCACGCCCGAAATTCATCATTTCAGAAAGAAATGAGAAGATGAAGATAAAGATAAAAATAGGAAGAAATGAAATCCGCGTCCAACAATCTGGCACGCCAGTGGGACTGTTCCTGCCTTCCATGCATGTGTAAAAAGACCGTATGCCGATATAAAAAAAAAGATGACTAATTTCCACGCCACAGGTACAAGGAGCGAAAGTCGGCGAGAAGAAGCCCGCTTCCACCTGCAAGTTCAAGCAACCCGATGGCCGCCGTCACCTATGGTCCGTAAGTCATCGCATGCCACGCCAAGTGTGGCTACTTGACGACGCCGATCGTATTCGGCGACTTTCCTGCTATAGTGGGATCCCCCTACTTCCTAGGGGTGGTCCCTGCCGTCCAAGCTACTCCAAAGGCAGCACCCAAAGCTACTGCAACCAGGGCACCAAACCCCGTCCAAGTCAAGGCCGATCTTCTCGGTTAACACAATCTCCTGCATCGCAGTCCCTAAAATGGGGACAGCGCCAGGGACGCAGGGGCACCAAGCCCCACGCAGTCGTCTCCAACTCCGGCAAGACCGTGCTAGTCGGAGACATCCGCGTCAGGCTCGATGGAGGCGAGCCGATATTGCCCCGGGACAGAAGCGTCCCCACGGTGGCACCTCCAACAAATTCGCTCCCCTCCAAGGGATGCGGCAAGAAGATCGGGACTCCCCAAAAGGAGCCCGGCAGGGGCAGGCATCAAGCTCGCGCCCCAGCCGCCTCGCAAATGAGGCAAATGTGGGTGACCAAGCAGGAAGCCCGCCAAATCAAACAGGCTAGAGCGATCAACCCGCCGAAAGCCCCAAAAGGCGACGGTACCCAGGGCGAGAAAAAGTTCAGGACTCCGAGCCTCTCGTCCCCCGCGGACACAAACTAGGGGCATTTATAGGAAGCCCACGTCGTCCCCGCCCAAGCGGAAACTGCTGAAGGGGGACGCAAGTCAAGCCGGAGCTTCCGCACCTCGAGTCTCCGTCTGAAAGGCTGAGCGCCTCAGTCTTCACCAGGCTGGGAGCTGCAATCCGTCCAAGCACTTAGAAGCCCAAGAAGCGGAGAGTGCAACAGACGTCTGAAGAAGGTGGAGGCATGAAAATCTTCACCTGCTATGCTTCCGGAAGGGAAGCAGCTGGGCCATCCGACATCCCGGCTGGAGCGCTCAGGATAAACGAACCCGGACAGGACGACGAAACCGTCCTCCGGTACACCAGGAACGCTGCCAGAAGACTTCTCCAAGGGCAGCAAGGTAGTCAAGCCGGACCCTCGAATCTGGGGCAAGGTCCTCGAGCCTCCACTCGAGCATGATCAAAGACCCCCTCCAGGGGCAGGTCCAGTTGGACCTCGAAGGAGGGGAACAGGACGAAGTCGCCAGCCTCCACCTCGGAGATCAACAACTGCCGGCCGACGGGGAACAAGCTGAAGTGTTTCCTCATGCCTCCAACCAGGGCCGCCTTCCAAGCAATGACGGACGACGCCAAGTATGATTTCATACAGCGTTGGCAGGCTGAAATGGCAATCTCCTGACCGAGCGAGGACAACAGACAGGGGCAAATGCGCCGCGCCGCCAAGTGCCGACGGCAAACCAAAATGCTCGAGCAAGACATCAACAAGGCGACTTGCCCGATGTCAACCCAGCCAGCCGCGGTCAACGACTATACCGTCGATCCGGTCCAACAGACGCGCAGGGCATAAACTCCCAAGCCTCCGGCTGAAGATATCGTCGCCCAGCGTGAATGATCGAGAAATCGTGGACGACCGCTTCGCTCAGCGAGGCGAGGGAACTACCACTGTAGATCTCTACAGCGTGCCATACCCCGTCCACCATCAATTTAAGAAGCTGCCACCGGACTTCCCCAAGGCGCCAAAGTTGCAGAAGTTCGCGGGCAGGGCTCACCAACGAGCACCTAGCCTACTATATAACGGCCATGGGAGAGTTGGCATTCCGATGAATCCTACCTCCTCCGCTACTTCGCAACGTCCCTAACAGGCATCGCCTTCCAGTGGTACTCCAGGTTGAGGCCCAATTCCATTGTCGACTGGGCCGCCCTCCAAAAGAATTCATCGACCGTTTCAAACGGCCGAGAGAAAGGCGTCGCTTGCAGAATTGTGCTCCCTCAGGCAAGAAAAAGGAGAAACGGCACTCGACTTCATCAAGCGGTGGCGTGACTTCAGCATGAGGTGCGACAATCCCCCGACGCAAGAAGATGCATAACCATCTGTCGGCGGGCCTAGCGGCGCAAATAAGTGAAAAGCTGCTGGGAACAACATCAAGGGTTTTTGACCAGCTCAATGCGTCGTGGCAGAGATCGAAATGTTCTTCACCGATAACCCGATGCAAGCCCCTCCGAAAAGCAAGCCAGGCAAGGAGCGCTATGGCGAAGAAGCCAATGCTGGACTTCGCCCCACAAAGTAAAGGGAAGAAGATCGGGCCTCTGGCGCCCCAAGCAAGAAGGTGGAAGAAAGACCCCGCCTCCGACTTCACTGCCACAGCGTTATGGCACACCGTATTCCTTCAAAAGGGACCATACGAAGATGCTCTTCAGCTGTGCATGAAGAACGACCTACTCAAGCTTCCGGCATTGAGAAGACCAAGTGAAGCGGATAGAGTGGATGAGCCAAATTATTTCTCTACCACCGCATGCTGGGGCACTCCATTGAAGACTGCTATGTCTTCAAAATGATACATAAGCTGATCCAGAATCGCTTCATCACCATGCATGAACATTTGGTTGATCCTCCACAGCCCCATGCTTGGATCAATCGAGGCAGTCGGCCAATGTCATCCATATCAATGCACCGCCTCCCGAACCAGAAGACCCGAGGCAAATCCTGGGACGCTCATTCCACCAACAGATGGGAGGGGATCATCCCTCAGCCTCGGAGCACAGGACATGGTCCGAGACAGTGCAAACCTGGAAGACAGGTTCAATCGCTGCGACACGGCCAGCCCAAACGCTGATCTACCTGAGGACCTGCAAGAAAGTCTGACGACCCTCCAGCAAGGACTCCAGGGCCTGTGGGCACGCCTACCCCCGACGCGCCCCCCCTGTGGGGGGTGGATCTCGAGGAGTCTTCAAATCCGTCTGATGATGAAATCGCCGGAAGACTGTATTCCTTCCCGCGCCATCGGACACTGGCAGACTACCGTACATGCCTGCGAGCAGGATTACTAGGCCTGCCACCACCAACAAGCGTCCCGCCAAACTACTGTGCATATACCATCAGATGCAGGGCACGCTTTAGAGGACTGCTAGTCTTTAAAGACAAGGTTGAAGCATGGTCAACCAAGGGATCATTGACCTGGGTAACTCCCGCGTCAACCCGCCACAACCTCACATTCGCGAATGGACAGACCATTCAGCTGACGTTGTCACACAACAATCAACGTCATCGACCCACCGAAAATTTATACACCGGTGGCCTTCACTTTCCAGACCCGGATATGATAGAAGGCGGTCCATCGAACGAAGCCCCCACTTGGTGGTGCCCGGGAGGGCGATTCCCCCACGACAGTCGCTTGGTGGCCGAAAATTTGGGGGATCTTCGAAAAGCTCCTGCAAAGAGGTGTCGTGATGGCCCACAACACCTCCACCGACGTACACACAAAGGGAGTTAAATCACCCCATGTACTGTCGATATCACGCCAGTTGCTGCACCCTACAGACAGGTGCCCTGATGTCCGGGATTGGATCGAGTCCCTTATCCAAAGGGGAAAATCGACCCGGAAGGCAACTCCATGGTCCTGATGAGAGCCAGGGAAGCCGCCCAGCGGGAATTTGAAGAAAGCGACTATATGCGCTTCAAAAACCTCCAAGCCCCCGAAGCTGATGAGCGAGGATGGCTCGTACCGCCGATGTCGTCCACAGCTGACACTGAAGGTGCGAGCTTGGGGCAGCATTCTGGAATATATCCCTGAAAGAGCAGCCCACCTCAAGGTATAATCAAGAGGACCCGGATATGACAGAAGGCGGCTCATCTAACGAGGCCCCTGCCCTATGGTATCTCGGATGGCGAGTCTCCCCGAATCCCTTTGCTACCGCAAAGACCGGGGAGATCTTCGAAAGACTCTTGCAGCAAGGCTGTGTAAAGGCGCATAGGCCGCCGCCGACGTACACTGAAAGGGAGTTGAATCACCCCATGTACTGTCGAATCACGCCATGTTGCTGCATCCTACGGATATGTGTCCGATTGTCCGAGACTGGGTTAAATCCCTCATCCAAGAGGGAAAGATCGACTCAGAAGGTAATCCGACAATCCGGGCCGAGGCTAGGGAAAAGCCCAGCAACAACCTCCTCGGCAAAAGAAGGGGTCTCGACGACATCAAGTCTCCCCTCCCCGCGAGCAAGCTTCGGAAGACGGGAGCATGGGGGCTCCCCGGAAAATCGCCCCTAAGCTCAGCACGCCATCAAGGGAGCGGCAGCCCGCCAGTGCCGATACGGCTACTTAGGTGGCAAGATAAAGACCGCAGGGGCAAGCAGCCAGTGTGATGGAGCCGGCCGCCCAAGAGCCAAGCCCCTATTGGGCCGAATTCCAACAACTGCCGCCCGAGATAATCGAGCAGGCAATTGACTCCACTTTCTAGCATCAACAAGACGAAGCTGGTTGGACGACGGTGGCGTCCAGAACGCGCACTCTTACCGCGTTCCCTAAGAGGGGAAGGTCGCACGGTCGCCTCGGCCGAGAAACCACCTCTCAAGCAACAGAACAAGCCAAGCCGCTGACGCCGCTCGAAATGGCGCGCGCAGTGCAGCAAGAAAAGAACCGGCGCAAGAACATGAAAAGACGCCTAAAGAAGCAAGCTGAGCAAGAGGAGGTCGCGGCAGCCCCGGCGGAGCTAACTCCACTCCAAAAGTTGCAGAAGCTTATTGATGAATTAGAGGAGTATATCCCCTCCAAACCCACTTGGGGAGTCTCTCTGGACATATACATCCCGTGGGAAGAAATGGAGCGCAAAACAAGGCTCAAAAGCTGGCTCTACTAAATGCTACAAGGGCTCAAGAAGGCGAGAAGCTGCCTCTGCCCGAAGAACTGGCCATCTTCTATAAAGAAGATGAAATCACCATCGAGAAGCTGGAAGAAATGCTAAAAGACTTCTCGTGCAACATGGTGTCGATACCGCCGCTGCGAGCTTGCATCACCGGCTGTTACGCCCCTTGTGGCACATACCGACGCCGCAACCGAGGCAAAGGAAAGGGCCGCGGACGAGGTAAGAAACTAACCCCGTCCCTCAGAAGAAAAGCCAACTCGCCCGACCTGGGCAAGACTATCGTCTTCCGAGAGAAGAGCCTCAGCCTGCCCCGGAAATAGAGGTGCGGGCGAACTCCTTCATCTTCGACCCATCTGACGAGGAAGAAGAAGAGCAGCAGGATATCGCTAGTGGGCCCTCCGACGGAGGGCCACCCAGCCAGTCTTCTTCGTCCTGTCCGACGAAGAAGAGTGTGGGGATGGGCGATTCCCAACAAACCCTCCACCGGAAAACTCCGGAGTCGGCCGTCCGGTCCACTCCAGCCAGAAGCGGCAAAGAAGAAACTTGCCCCCGGAGGAGGATAGTCGGGCTCGCTGTTCGAAGAAAAGCCGGACGAAAGCCAGGGACAAAATGGTCAACCAATTCGGGCAACCGATAAAGGCTCTGGAGGATACTGTCCCCGCCATTAGATCAACTCCGTGCCGGGCTGACCGCAAAATCATACAGCATATGAAGCGGTTCCCGACCAACATCACTATATGGGACGCCATTGCCTGGAGCAAAGATTTGAGAACGGCGCTGTCAAAATCCTGCAAGAGCCTGAGGTCTACGAAGCTGACTGACCGAACTCCAGGACAAGCCCTAGAAGCACTGCGGCGGAGGTGACCTTCTCCGACAAGGACATGTTGTTGCCAACGCTATACCACAACCGCCCGTTGTACATGCAAGGAAAAGTCAATGAGCACGAACTCAACCGATCCTGGTTGACCCTGGGGCGTCGATCAATATCATGCCTCTCAAGACTTTCAAGTCTTTATATCTTACGCCCTACTTGCAAAGGGTAAATGACATCAGAATCGCTGGATTCAACCAGAATTCTGAGGACGCCTTGGAAAGGTGGAAGTACAACTGGCCATGGACGGCTTCACCACAAGGTTGTGTTCTAATCATAAATACGAACACGTCTTACAAAGCTCTCCTGGGAAGACCTGGCTCCATGAAAATCGGGTCGTCCCCTCGACTCTCCACCAATGTATAAATACATCAAAGAAGGAGAGCAGCATACAGGTCTTTGCCGACGGGCCCCGTTCCGCCCAAATGAATGCAATTGGCGGACGCCCAGCTATACTTCGGCGAACCTCTCGGCAAGCCAGCAACCGCGTCGAAAGGCAAGGAAAAAACAAAATGCCGACGCAATCAAGCGGCCAGGGTCAAGAGGAAGAGGAGCTCTTCACGGTCAACAAAGACCTCCTTGAAGCTCACCGGCTCAAGCCTCGCCGAATCCACCACGCCGGGCCAAGTTGCCCAGAAAGGCGTGAAATTAACTACGAAGCAAACGCCATCGGCGAGATCATCAACCGAAGCATCTCTTGCCGCCGGCGTACATGCAGCTACTCTCAAACAGGGAAGAGCAATGGGTGGAACGACTGAAGACATTCATTGTCACCCATTACAGAAATGATAGTCTCGAGAAGGGCGAGACGCCGAAGCTGATCATCTTCTACAAAGGAGACCCGCTGCCACATGGGCCCCTCGAAGACGACTTTGGCTGGAGTCAAACGACTCAAGTCGCCCCAGAGCCTCGTCCAAAAAATGGACGACATGCCCGAGCACATCAAGAAATTGTGCCAAAGGCAAAAGATTGCACAAATGCAAGATCCCTCTCGACGGGAGTACTTCCACCAGCTGTGGTACCCGAAGCAACTCCGGGGGCAACCCCCCTATTGTGCAAAAGACACTCGGGGGTTGGGTTATGGTCAGGCGGCGGAATGCGAGGCCTACTATACGGTCAACACCGTTGGGCTCGCGCCCTCACCTGATCATTGCCCCTCCGATGGGCAATCTCCTACCCCCGCTACAAAACCACAACAAGGGGAGGGCACCCTCGTCCTATCAAATGGGGCGTCGTGTCAAGAAGCACCTCAAAGTGAAGGGGGTCACTTCTGGAATCACAGAAGAAGGCTTCAAATACTACGACGTCCACG
Organism: Colocasia esculenta; assembly: GCA_014218235.1. Classification (NCBI taxonomy): domain Eukaryota; kingdom Viridiplantae; phylum Streptophyta; class Magnoliopsida; order Alismatales; family Araceae; genus Colocasia; species Colocasia esculenta. The sequence continues at coordinate 83,730,990 of CM024762.1, forward strand.
TTGCTGACTCTGATGAAGAAAAGGATTTCATCGACCTACAGCCGCACCTCGTGAACTCGAAGACGGCGGACAAGCTACAGTCGACAAATGGTCGAACTCGACCTCGGGGAACCAAAAGAACCCCGACCAATTTTCGTCAGCGCCCTCCTGAACGAAGAAGAAAGACAGTCAATAGGCAGCTCTTGCTGGAATTCAAAGACTGTTTCGCGTGGACATACAAAGAAATGCCAGGCCTGGACCCCTCCGTGGCTGAACATGAGTTGTCCATACTCCCCACAGCGAAGCCGGTCAAGCAAGGCCAACGGCGAATGCGTCACGAGCTGGAGCTGAAAGTAAATGCCGAGGTGGACAGACTTCTCCAAGTCGACTTCACCGAGCCATGCTCTATCCCAACTTGACAAGCCAATATAGTGCCGGTCAAGAAGAAGAACGGCGAAGTCGGATCTGTATCGACTACAGGGACTTGAACAAAGCCTGCCCGAAGGACGGGACTTCCCGGTCCCGATCACGGAAACAATGATCGATATGACCACAGGCATGAAGCACTGTCCTTCATGGACGGGTCGTCAGGCTAAATCAAATCCGTATGGCTCCCAAAGACAAGGGTCATACCGCCTTTAGGTCCCCCAAAGGGATCTACAACTAAAAGAATGCCCTTCGGCTTGAAGAACGCCGGAGCCACCTACCAACGAGCCATGACCAAGATCTTCGGAGAAATGCTCCATGACTCGGTCGAGTGCTATGTTGATGATCTAGTCGTCAAGACTCAAAGGCGGGAAGACACCTAGGCGACCTACGCCAGGTCTTCGAAAGGCTTCGCCAACATCAACTAAAGATGAACCCGATGAAGTGCGCCTTCGGCGTCTCGAGCGGCAAATTCCTCGGCTTCGTTGTCAATACCGCGAGATAGAAATTGATCCCGTCAAAATCAAAGCTATTAGAGAGCTGCGCCGCCGAAAACCTTAACGGAGCTGAAATCTCTCCAGGAAGGCTGGTGCCTACATACGGCGATTCATCTCCAACCTCGCGGGCAGGTGCGCCCCCTTCAGCAAATTGATAAAGAAGGAGCCCATTGTATGGGACCAAGAGTGCCAAGATACTTTCGAAGAAATCAAAGAGTATCTCCTTACTCCTCCCGTCTGGGGAGCCCCAGTGAAAGACAAGCCGCTCATCCTCTACATCGCGGCCATGGAAACGTCGCTGGGAGCGCTTCTGGCGCAAGTAATGAGGAAGGTAAAGAGCAACCGCTCTACTACCTCAGCAGAATGCTGGTGGGTCCGGAGCACCGTATCCCCCGTGGAGAAAGTGTGCCTAGCGTTGATATTTGCCGTCAAGAAATTACGGCACTATCTGCTAGCCCATCAAGTCAGCCTCATCTCGAGGATAGACCCGCTAAAAGCGCTCCTCACTCAACCTGTGCTGTCGGGAGGATGGATGGGAAAATGGGCCCTTCTCCTTATGGAGTTTGATATCACCTTCGTCCCAAGAAAAGCAATCAAAGGGCAAGGCATGGCGGATTTCCTAGCGGCGCATCCTCTCCCAGCCGGCTCTCCCCTCGAATTCAAGCTCCCGGAGGAGGAGGAAACGCTCTTATCCCCAACGGGAAAGGACCCAACCAAAAGAAGTCCCCATTCAAGAAAGCGTGAATACTCTCGCCATAGAGTTACCACATTAGGAACTCTACTTTGATGGCGCTTCCCGGGTGCTCAAGCAAACTGACGGCACCACAACTTATACTCCGGAGCGGGCATTGTCCTGGTGACTCCACAAGGGGGAATACTGCACAACTCATGTGCACTCATGAAGCCGTTGACCAACAATCAAGCTGAATATGAAGCATTGATCGTGGGACTTCAACTGGCTGCCGAATGGGCATCAAATGCATAAAGCCTACGGAGACTCACAGCTGGTCGTCCGTCAAGTGCTGGGGGATTATGACGTTCGAAAAAAGGAACTGATCCCCTATCATGCCAAAGTAATGAAGCTCCGTGAGAGATTCTATTTGTTCGAAACCGGACACGTCCCAGGGGGCAGAACTCTCAGGCTGACGGCTAGCCAAACTGGCGTCTGCTCTAAAGCTCCCTCTTGAAGGGGAACTAGGCATAACTGTCCGACATAGAAGGCTGATGCCAGCGTTCTTGAGGATCAGATCTCCGCCCCAGAAGATGCGAGGAGTCCGACCCGAAAATCCGAAGGGGTCCGCTCAAGAAGAAGATTGGCGCCAACCGATCATCCAAATAAAAAACGGTTGGCTGCCTTCAGATCGGGCTGAACGAGTTCAACTGCTGCGGCGGGCCACGTCATATCAAATGATCGGGGACCAACTATATCGACTTGTCCACGAAAAAGACAAGTCGTCCTCCTAAGATGTCTTTCCCCTAAAGAAGCCAAAGTCATCATGCACGAAGTCCATTCTGGACTGTGCGGAGCCCATCAAGCGGGAGACAGATGAAAATCAGCATCAAGCTAAAAAGGCTTCTTCTGGCCAACCATGTTACTACGATTGCGTCCAGTACGCCCGTACGTGTCATCAATGCCAGGTCTTCAGTTCGGGCCAAGAAAGCCGCCGAACGAATTACATCCAACTGCCCCTACGTGGCCCTTCGCCGAATGGGGAATGGATTGTGGGACCATTCCCACCATCCTCTGGCGGCCACAAGTTTATCCTGGCAGCCACCACCGATTTTCTCCCGATGGCAGAAGCAATCCCTCTCCGGAGGTAACTGGGCGGCTGTTGCAAAATTCGTCAAGCAACACCTGATCTACAGGTTCGGCACCCCTCATCGGATCGTATCAGATAACGGTACGCCCTTCAGAAACAAAACGATATATGCGTTGGCGGCCAAATTCCAGATAGATTGGAGGACGTCAACGTTTTACATCCCTCAAGCCAAGGTCTGGCTGAAGCCTTCAACAAGACCCTTTGCAAGTTGCTTGCCAAGATAGTCGGCAATCGCAAACGTGAGGGGAGAGAAAGTGCACGAAGCACTTTGGGCATACCGAACGTCTACAAGACCCCAACGGCGTGTTCTCCCTTCTCTCTGGTGTATGGAGCTGAAGCCATGCTCCACATCGAAATTAATGTCATCCTACAGGGTAGCCGTCTATACTGGTCTCCAGCCCGAGGAGCGACAAGAAAATTGAAAGAAGGTTGGAGGAATTGTCCGACCTAGAGGGCAAAAGGTTGGAAGCATACAAACACCTCCAATCCTATCAAGCCCGCATGACTCGAGCCTACGACAAGCTGGTCAGGCCCCGCGTCTTTAAGAAAGGCGACCTTGTCATGGTTAAGCAAAGAGAAGTCATGGCAGGCAAATCAAGTGGCAAACTCCAGTCAAACTGGCGCGGACCGTACGTTGTCACTGGAGTGTATGAAGGCGGGGGATACACGCTGGCAACACATGCTGGCGACCGCCCCTTTCCACCACTAAATGGCAAGCATTTGAAAATTACTTTGCCCCTGAGCATGATTCCCCGGGCAGCAGCCTCTGATCCCCTTATAGCCGAATTAGGCTAGGGTTGGGCACATGCACCCGTTTCAAAAAAAAAACAAGGGAAGGGACTGAAAATAGAGAGGTCCCGGCTGACTTGTCGCTCCCCAGAAGGGTTGGCCCAAGGGCAAGAGAGCCTATATGAAAAAAAAGAGGAGAGAAAGAGAAAGAGGGAAGAAAAAGACAGAAGAATTCCCCCCCTTCTAGCATTATGGTCTCCCTCTTAGTCAGCAACCGTCCAGGTCGACCAAGTCAAAACCCTTTAGCCTATAAACCTAGAAGGTCGGCCAAAAACTCCTTCTTGGTCAACAAACCGTCCAGGTCGACCAAGTCAATCCCATAGCCATAAACCCCCCGAGGTCGGCTAAAACTTCTTCTTGGTCAGCAAGCCGTCCAAGTCGACCAAGTCAAAACTTTTAGCCAATAAACCCCCAGAAGGTCGGCTAAAACCTCCCTCTTGGTCAGCAAACGTCCAGGTCGACCAAGTCAATCCCATAGCATAACCCCCAGAAGGTCGGCTAAAACCTCCCTCTTGGTCAGCAACCATCCTGGTCGACCAGTCAAAACCTTTCAGCCAATAAACCCCAAAAAGGTCGGCTAAAACTCCTTCTTGGTCAGCAAACCATCCTGGTCGACCAAGTCAAAACCCTTTAGCCAATAAACTCCAAAAGGTCGGCTAAGCAAACCCCCCTCAGCCAGTAAACCTCCATGGTAGCTGTGCCGTCCTTGGCCCACCAATCAAATGAGGGCTAAAGCCAAACGGCGAATCCCCTAGCCAAGGTTCCTCAACTCGCTTCGGATTCCAGAGAAAAAAAAAAAAAAAAAAGAAATGAAAGGACGGACTAAAATAGAGATGTCCAGCGGACTTGGCCACTCCCCAAAAGGGGTGCCCGAGGGTAAAAATGCCCAAAATCCAGCTGAGGTGAAAACCCGAAAGGCGCCTCAGGAAAAATGGATAACCCTCAACGTGAAAACCCGAAAGGGCGCGTTGGAAAAGCTAGAGGGGCCGACTTCTGTGAAAACCCGAAAGGCGCAGGAGTCGCGTAATAATAAAAAAAAAAATCAAATCAAAAAAAAAAATCAAATCATTACTTATCAAGGTATGTTTCGCACAGCCAGCAAACAAAATGCTGGGCCGGGCCCCTATTCTGCTTGGTAGGTAACCGAAATGGGGATCAAGCCATTTTCCTTTTGACCAACAAACCTCCGTGGTCGGTCAAAACCTAAACCTTAGCCAGAAAACTCCAAGAAAGTAGGCTATTCTCTTTGACCAACAAACCTCCGCGGTCGGTCAAAACCTAAACCTTAGCCAGAAAACCCCAAGAAGGTAGGCTATCCCCTTTGACCAATAACCTCGTGGGCGGTGAAACCTAAATCCTTAGCCAGCAAACCCCAAAAAGGTAGGCTATCTCCTCTTTGACCAACAAACCTCCATGGTCGTCAAAACCTAAACCTTAGCCAGAAAACCCCAAGAAGGTAGGCTATTCTCTTTGACAAAAAACCTCCGCGGGTGGTCGGTCAAAACCTAAAACTCTTAGCCAGAAAACCCCAAGAAGGTAGGCTATCCCCTTTGACCAGCAAACCTCCGCGGCGGTCAAACCTAAACCCTTGGCCAGAAACCCCAAGAAGGTAGGCTACACCCTTTTGACCAACAAACCTCCGTGGCGGTCAACCCAAACCCTTAGCCAGAAAAACCACAAGAAGGTAGGCTATCCCTGTTTGACCATAAACCTCCGTCGTCGGTCAACCAAAACCCTTCGCCAGCAAACCGGAGTGGTAGGCTTGAATAAAATTGTGGAAATTTACTTGTCATCTGTCTTTTTCTTTAAATTTCGGCATACGGTCTTTTAATAAACATTACGCATTCGAAGGTATTCGAGTGTTACACTCGATGTAAACGAAACATCGACTTCGGTCGGTGGGGAACGGTCCAGTACACGACCACTCCAATCGCCCTGAACGCGAGCGCACGCGGAAAATAAATGAAATGAAATTCGAGGGTATCAGGGTTCACACCCAATACTCCTCGTAAAATAAATTTTTGTCTGTTTCCCGTAAACAGTCTGGCACGCCCGAAATTCATCATTTCAGAAAAGAAATGAGAAGATGAAGATAAAGATAAAAATAGGAAGAAATAAAATCCGCGTTCCAACAATCCTAAGCCATGCTTCTTCTTGTCTGATCTTCTAGCTCCTTTTAGTATTAAGTTGATTTACCATTTGTAAAATTTTCAATTGTATTAGTTAAATATTCATTTTCCTTAGTTAGTGTGTCAACTTCCTTTTGAGTTCATTCAAAATTTCATTTTTCCAGATTTGTTATTGTTCATTTTTAGTTTTTAGGTCTTGACATAACAATTCATTTCTTATTTCAGTTCGGAGATTTGTTTTTCTAACTGCTCGGTTTCAGATTTTAGATCTGAGTTTGTGACTTCTAAGCATGCATGACTTTTCTTGGTGGTTTTTAATAATTTGCACACATCTTATATTTACTATATAATTCATAAATGCTTCTTCTAAACTATCAGAATTTGAATCACTGCATGAATAAAGGATGATGTCAGAAGTTATCTTTTTCTCTAAGTTGCCATGAAGGCCAGGTTGGCCTTTTTTTCTTCTTCTTCTTTGCCGGAGCTTGACTCGTTGTCTGAGTCGTTGCCGTTGCTCCATACAGTTGCCATGACTTTCTTTTTGTACCTTTTGAATTTCTTCGAGCTGTCCTTCTTTCTGAACTCCGTCTTTTTCAGCTTTGGACACTCTGTCTTGATGTGTCCAGGCTTCTTACATTCATAGCATATGGGTTCAACTTTCTTTGTATCCTTGACTTCAGATTTCTGGAAGTCTTTTCCTTTCTTGAAATATCTCCTTTCAGACTGGTATTTTTTCTTGGCCAATATGCGCTGCAATCTTCTGGATAGGAATGCTTCCTCTTCTTCACTACTTCCAGTGCTTTTATCACCATCTGATTCATCACCAGATGTGTCTTCTGCAGCCTTGAGAGCATTGTTGTGTTTCTTTTTGTTGTAGGACTCCCCAAGCCTTTTCATGTGATGGGGAGCGAGAAGCCCAAGCAATGGATTGGCCCATTTGGAGCCCATGTGGAGATTTTTTATTTTTTCTGTAATGGTGTGAATTTTCACACTATTTTTAAGTCCAAGGATAAAGTAGTCCAAAAGAGTCATATTAGAGTCCAATTAGCTTTTATTATGTAATTTTGCATTTCTATATTTGAGTCAAGTCCAATTTGGGTAGGATTTTGTTATTTTCCTTCTTTAGGTTTCTAATATGTTAAGTTTTATTAGGCATAAAAGTCTCTTTAATTAGAAGTCCATTAGGATTGGAATTAGTCCAACTCCTTTAAATACATGTAACATCCGATTTGGAGAAAGGAGAACAGAATTTTTAAGTTGAGAAAAGCTTGAGCCGCTGCTCTGTTCCTTCCTCCGCGACGGAGAAGAACCCGCGAAGGGTTGGCGCGAAGCCTCGCCGCGAAGGCATCCGGTGAGACGCCGGCTACATCTCCCTCTTCTTTTGCTGTTCCGCATCACCATGTTTATTTCATTGGCCATTACAACGAGCTTCTTAAGTGACATCCTTCTCAAGTTAGCTTCTTCTATGGCTGTCACCTTCGGAGTCCAAGAAGCTGGTAGGGATCTTAATATTTTTCTTACCATGTCACCCATGTTATAGTTTTTTCCAAGACCAGCTAAATCATTGGTGATATCCGTGAATCTGCTGTACATTTGGGTGATTGATTCTCCTAGTTGCATTTGAAATCTCTCATACTGAGCTACCAAGATATCTATCATTGTTTCCTTGACTTTGTCTGTTCCTTCATATGTGATTCTGAGTTTCTCCCACATTTCCATCGCTGATTTGCACGATTCTGTTGAACTCTTTCTTACTAAGAGCACAACATAATATACTCTTAGCTTTGCAGTTTAGAGAGATCTTCTTCTTATCATCATCTGTCCAATTTTCTCTGTTGTTTAGAACTACTAGATCTCCTTCTATGATGGACTAAAGTTGAAAATCGAGACCTTGCAAGAAGAACTCCATTCTGGTCTTCCAATAGTTGTAATCTTCTCCATCTAATAGAGGAGGTGTTGACGGACTGACCTTCTACATACCTTTGAGCTGCCATATACTTTTGCTCTTCAGATCGCAAGATCTTCTTTGTCGAAAAGACTTGGCTCTGATACCACTTGTTGCCTAGCTAGCAAGCCCACAGAGGGGGGGGGGGGGGTGATAGGATTTTAAAAATTCGTTTAGATGAAAACTTGTCAAAAAAATGCTAACAAGAAACGGACTGAGATCGATGGTTAGTGTTAGAGATAATGAAGACAATCACACGACATAGAGGATTTTTATCTTGGTTCGGACCTCCTATCCAAGGAGTCCTATGGTCCAGTCCCCAAGGAACAACTTGGGATTTCACTAACCAAGGGTACTGTCCCCCTTAAGGACCTTTACACATCCAACCGCAGCTGACCTTCTCTTTTAACCCCGAAGAGGGTACAAAAAACCACCCTGATACACAGGTCTTCCTTCCACAACGAAGGGAATAAACACCACCTGTTTCCAACAGGTCTTTTATTCACAATCCGAAAAGGAACTTCACAACAGATGTGAATAAATAGCGAATGACCCCTAGACATCACAAACCATTGCACAAGGAATAATACTAAAACAAATTCATTTCATTAATAACTTCCAATGTCTAGTTACAACCACTAATATCAAAGCCATTCTATAGGGCCCAATTACATTGAAATAAGAGTAAAAGACTAAACTTCAAACCTAACTACTACAACGCTAACATGGTGCTAGGACGCTAGGGTACTCATGACGTTACTCCTGGTCGTTCCCATTCTCTTGAGTGTATAGTTCATCCTCGGTCTCACCTGAGAACACAACGACAAATAATGCAGGGTGAGCGATAACGTCCAGTAGGACTTAAATCTCAGGCTCGAGTAGGCTTTAAATAATTAATGCATTAAAGACAGAGTAACTAATGAGAGAACGAGAATGTCAAGTATGGTAAAGATAGCAGGATAGCACATGATCAAATTAGCAAGACTTTCCAAATATAGACTTTCTAAAAATAGCATAAGTGTCGGGAATAACACAAAAATAGCAGGATGGCCATAGCACAATAGCACAAAGTATAGCAATAGCACAACGAGTATAGCATAGCACTTTTTGTCAAAAGACAACGAGAGAACATAGCACTTTTTGATTGTCATTAGATTAATCTAGATAGCATGGCACTTGGATGTAATGCCGACATCCTGATCATGTTAACTCCCATGGGTAAATGGCACCTTCTGGCGCTCCTCCCAGGACCAGATTGGGTCCTATTGCGCAGGCATTGGTTATATTATTTATCTTTAGACAATCAGTTAATGGCCAATATAAAGTACCAAGAAATAGATGAGAGCACTAGATGAATAGACGAGATAGCAGAGTGAACGCGAATAGATGAACGAGTAGAGTATAGATGATAGCTAGTGGACATTGCACGTAACATGTCGAGTAAACAGGCGATAGTAACAGTTGCACAACACGCGCACTTGGTGTTGGCAGTCAGGTGGAACTCACAACCCTTCCACTGGCCATGTTAAGTACAGGTCTAGAGGTCCGGCGTGAATTAAGATGAGGGCGAACTTCTAATAGCCGTTTGGATCATATTGATCCCTAAAGGGTATCATGGGTGTTAAGGTACAACCGGCTCGTCGACCATGTGGGAATCCATGGATAGAGGAGACTTACGGAGACCTTGAACAAAGACTCACTAATTCGGCAGAAGGAATATCCGACGGAGAGTTCGTCTATGTCAAGAAAGATGGTAATTATAGAAACAAGTGCTCGACATTCTAGAGGAATTCTAGAACAGTGGAGCGTCAGTATCGGTGTTCCAAAACATCGCGGGAAAACGTACATGTAATAATTAAGCATGTGGCAATTTAATTACATAAATTACCAGATATATTATGTAACATGTTCACGCCAATTAAGCCATATTTGGATGGCTTCAAAGTGTGTGCATGTAACATGAAATCATAGATGGAAATTAGTGTGTGTATGTATTTTAAATCACATATAAATGTTCAAATTATATTAAGTGCAATTACTGCGGTTATAACTGGGATTAAAGGGTATAAGCACAATAGGCAATTAGAACATTGCAATTCAGAGGTTTTCTGTAAAAGACCAGATCGCGACGCACCCCCGTGAGGGTAGCGACGGGGTCAGGGCAGATCGCGACAGGGCTTGCACTGAATGCGACAGGTTGTTCAGAACAGGCGCTAAAATCGCGACGGGGTCTTGCAAGGATCGTGACGGTTCGGTTAGGACTAGCGCACGGATCGCGACGGCAGTGCCTGTCGCATTCAGATCGCGACGGTTGATGCTGTCGCGACAAGACCCCTGAACGCGGCCTATCGGGCCGTCGCGTTCACAGGGCCTGCACCTGAGTCCGACAGGGGGTTAGACATGTCTTGGATTGCAGTCCAAGAGTTACCCTTCTTGGCAGGGGGATTCAAAAATAGAACTAATTGTACAAGCAACGAAAAATCATGAAACTAGTTGCAGGTTGATCTAAACATGCATGAGAACTTGTAGTAAATAGGAATTTGAAAACGGATATGTTTTGGTCAGGTTTAATCAAATGAAACATGGGGTACAACAAACTGCGATCAGTGGAGATGCAAGAATTTATTCGTAAGATAGAGTAGATAAAAATTAGGACTTTTAGGGGCAAAAGAACCCTAACATCCATCAGTTCTTACAGTAAAAATCTCATGGCATGAGGATGAGTAAACATGAAGATATGAATTTAATAAGAGGGTTCGGGGTCATAAAGTTCACAGAACTTTGAAAATTGAGAACTAAAGATTTGTTCGATGGAAAAATATGAAACCAAAGGGCTTTTGTTCCTGATGGATGAGACATCCTACAGAAAAATTTTCATGGTTTATGCTCGTGAGAATGCCTACCTTTGATCGTTTTCCTCTTCTAGGGTTAAGACTTGAAGAACTCGGGTTGTGGGCTTGAGAACTCCTTTCTCCCACGATTTCTCCTCCTCTTGGCCTCTCTTCCTGATCCAGCAACCTCTTGGCACGAGCTAGGGCCGGCTATGAGGGTTTTTAGAGAAGTATTTAAGCTTATCCCCATTCCCTTTCCTAGTTTAAGTTTAATTCCCCTTTAATTTTGAGTTTTCTATTTTTCTCTCCCCTTTTTAAACAAGAGATCTCCTAATTGGGTTGAGAGAGAGGGGATTTCGTAGCCAAGTATTGGGGAAGGTTTAGGATTCCAAATCTAACTCTATTTGCTTCTTTAATGTATTAAATTCCCCTTTTCTAATTAGTTAGTAATTAAGTTGCGAATTTAGGATAATTTTCTATTATTCTCTTTTCTATAAATCTAATTTTGGCCCACTAATTTCCAATGGGTCCATTTAATAAAGCCCATCACTTGTTTTCATTTAATGGGTTTTATTTATTCCTCTTCCCATTAATTTCCTATGTAATTTATTTTCTTTTATTTAATTTTCTAATAAATCAAAATTTTAATATTATGTAAATTTTTATTTTGTTCAAAAATTCAGGTTGGTACATCCTCCCCCTCTTAAAAGAATTTGGTCCCCAAATTCGTATGATCATAAGAGAGGAAATGTCTTACCGAAAAGATCGGGGTAGCTACGTCTGATGATTCCTTCCGGTTCCCATGTGGCTTCTTCCACTCCGCGGTTATTCCATAAGACTTTAACCACATGGATGGGACGGTTCCTGAGCTGTTGAACCTTCCGTTCCAGTATCTTGACTGGCTTCTCTTCGTACATCACATCTTTGTTCAGCACCAACTTCTCATGGCGGATGATGTGTGTAGGGTCATAGACATACTTCCTGAGCATGGAGACATGGAACACATTGTGTACACATGCCAGATCCGGTGGCAATGCCAGTCGGTATGCAACCTCACCAATTCTTTCGAGCACTTTAAAAGGGCCGATGAATCTAGGGTTAAGCTTTCCCTTTACACCGAATCTTTGAATGCCACGAGTAGGTGACACTTTTAGAAATACGTGATCACCCACTTGAAATTCTAGATCTCGCCTCTTTTTGTCGGCGTAGCTCTTCTGCCTGGATTGAGCAATCTTGAGCCGATTTCTGATTACCTAAATGTTTCTTGTGGTATTATGTACCATCTCTAGGCCTAGCCATTGTTGTTCTCCAACCTCATTCCAGCATGCAGGTGATCTACAGTTCCTTCCGTAGAGTGCTTCGAATAGTGCCATCTTAATGCTTGTCTGATAACTGTTTTTGTAGGCGAACTCATTAAAGGTAGGTGCTCGTTCCAATAACCTTGAAAATCTATAGTGCAGGCTCTCAACATGTCTTCAAAATTTGGTTGGTTCTTTTAGTTTCCCCATTGGTTTGTGGATGGAATGCGGTACTAAAGTTGAGTTTAGTACCCAATGCACCTTGCAGTCTTTCTAAAAATGAGATGTGAATCTCGGATCTCGATCCGAGACTATGGATGATGGAACTCCATGCAGTCTTACAATCTCCTTGACATATAAGGTTGCTAGTACTTCTACCGACCACTTACTCTTTATAGCAAGGAAGTGAGCGGATTTGGTTAGCCAGTCCACAATGACCCATATGGCATCGAGTCCACCACGAGTCTTGGGTAACCCTATGATGAAGTCCATACCAATGCTTTCCCATTTCTATTCCGGAATATCCAGTGGTCTGAGCACGCCAGCAGGGCGCATATGCTCTGCTTTTACCTGTTGACAAGTAAGGCAGTGAGCGACATGTTCGGCTACCTCTCTCTTCATGTTGGGCCACCAAAACATTCTCTTCATATCTTGATACATCTTGGTACCTCCAGGATGAATAGTGTACTTTGTCTTGTGAGCTTCATCCATTAGCTTCCTCTTCAGTTCTTCATTGTCGAGGACGCATGTCCTCCCTTGAAATACTAGCCTTCCATCCTCAGTCATGGCAAAGTCCGGCCTTTCGGCTAGAGTTTCCTTGATGCGAACTAAGAACGGATCATTATCTTGTTGGGCTTTGATCTCCTCTAGCAGATCAGATTGAATCTTGATATTGGCAACCAAGACTCGATCATCTCTATGTTCAATATTTAAGTTTAATCTTGCGAATTGTTCCAATAGTTGCATCTCGACAAGGACTAGACTTGAGACAGACGCCATTGGCTTCCTACTAAGAGCATCAGTCACGACATTTCCCTTACCTGGATGGTATTGCATGCTGAAGTCGAAATCCTTCAGATATTCTAGCCATCTTCTCTGTCTCATGTTGAGTTCCTTCTGGGAGAATAAATACTTCATACTTCTATGGTCTGAGTAGACAGTGAATTGCTCGCCATATAGATAATGTCTCCAGATCTTCAAGTGAAGACCACAACCACTAGCTCGAGATCATGTACAGGGTAGTTAACTTCATGTGTCTTCAGTTGTCTTGAAGAATAGGCAATGACCTTCTCCTTTTGCATTAGTACACAACCTAGTCCAATCCCCGAGGCATCGGTGTAGACAGAGAAACCTTCTCCCTCTACTGGCAGAGCGAGAACATGTGCTGAGGTAAGACGATCTTTAGAGTTTGGAAACTTTTCTCACACTCTTTACTCCAGGAGTAGGGATTCTCCTTTCGTGTCAGTTGCGTGAGAGGAACGACGATCTTGGAGAAGTCTTTGATGAACCGCCTGTAGTAGCCAGCCAGTCCTAGGAAACTTCTGATTTCGGTGACGTTGGTTGGTCTCTCCCAGTTGAGTACAGCTTCGACTTTGAAGGGATCAACTGAGATGCCGTCCTTTGAGATGACATGGCTCAAAAGGATACTTCTTCGAGCCAGAATTCACACTTGCTAAGTTTTGCGTACAGTTTGTTGTCTCGCAAGACTTGCATTGAAATCTTCAGGTGTTCTTCATGCTCTTCCTTGGTCTTGGAGTATATGAGGATATCGTCGATGAAGACGACCACGAACTTGTCGAGATAGGGCCGATATATGTTGTTTATGAGTTGCATAAAGGCTGCAGGAGCATTGGTTAGCCCAAAAGGCATAACAACAAATTCATAGTGCCCGTACCTACTCCTGAAAGCCGTCTTGAAGATATCGTCCTCCTTGATCCTCATTTGGTGATAGCCAGATCGAAGATCAATCTTGGAGAAATATTGAGCTCCAGATATTTGGTCGAACAGTTCATCGACTCTGGACAAAGGGTACTTGTTCTTAATGGTGAGTTGATTGAGTTGACGATAGTCGATGCAAAGCCTCATCGATCCATCCTTCTTGACGAACAATACGGGTGCTCCCCATGGGGAAGTACTTGGTCTGATGAACCCTTTCTCCAGCAGCTCCATCAGTTGCGCCTTCAATTCTTTTAGCTCGGCAGGTGACATCTGGTACGGTTGGCGTGATACCGGTGCGACTCCTGGGATCAGCTCAATGGCAAAGTTGACATTACGTTCAGGGAGAATCCCGGGTAAGTCTTCGGGGAATACCTCAGGGTAATCCTGAACTATGTGAATGTCTTTTATCTTAGAACCCTTCTTTTCCACAACTACGGCTGCCAGGAAAGCAATACAACCTTTCCTTATCATGTTATGAGCTTTTATGGCGAAGATTAGAGACATCCGTCTCTTATGTCTAATCCCCGAGAATGCCAATTTAGGAAAGTCACTAAACGTCACTTTTCCTTTCTTACAATCGACGCTTGCCCCATAACCAGTCGGCTCCCAAAATTACATCATAGTCTTCCATAGGCATACACACCATGTCGGCTTTTAAGTTATGGTCTCCGATCATTACGTCGGCAGATGGAAAGTATTTGTTCAGTTTCTCCTTTTCTCTTAGTGGTGTTGTGACAGAGAACTCACATCCCATGGATGTAGGTTTGGTATTTAAGGTATCCGCAAAATTTTGAGATATAAATGAATAAGTAGCTCCAGTATTGAATAGAACAAATGCTGATAAGGAGAAAACTTGTAAGGTACCTTCTACCACGCCTCCTTCCTCTGTGGTTTCCTCATTATGCAGGGCTTGAAGCTTTCCTTGTTTCTTAGGCGCATTAGGGCTCCTCTCATGCTCTTTTAGTCGCGGGCACTCGGGAATGCGGTGCTCGCGGCTTCCGCAACGCAGACATGCGCCGGATTTCCTCCAGCATTCTTCAGCCGAGTGACCCGGCTTTTCACAGTGCTTGCAGTTGCCTTTAGTTGGAGTGTTGGGTACGAAAACCTTCGGTTTCCTTTCTTGGCTGGATCCCTCCGTGATGTTGAAGGGACGCTTCTTGTCGTTGTTCGGTTTAGCAGATGACTGACCAGAGGTCATTTCCTTTTTCACGAACTTCCCTTTGATACGGTCGGTGAAGTCCGTAGCATCTTCCAGCAGCTAAGCCTTCTTTACCATCTCGGCATAAGTCTGAATGTCGAGAGGTTCAGCATACCTTGCCAGTCTAGAGAACTGGGCTTCATATTCGGCCACAGTCAAGCTTCGATGTTTCAGAGCAGCGAATTCTGCAGCCTTCCTTTCTTGGACACGTTCGGAGAAGTACTTGGAGTTGAAAGCTTCTTTGAATTCGTTCTAGGTAAATTGCCCGTTCTCCCTAGTAGTTTCCACTGACTCCCACCAAGCGCGGGCGTCCTTCTCCAGTTGGAATGTAGCCAGTAGCAGCTTATCCCCCGTTGCACATTGCATAACACGGAAAATTCTTTCCGTCTCTTTGAGCCAGTGCTTGGCTTTATCCGGATCCGTGGATCCGCTGAACCTAGGTGGGTTCAGACTTCTGAAGTTGCGATGCAGGTCGCCTGCACCACGATTGCCACCTCCTTGGGTAGCTTGCACAATGGCGCGCGTCAGTTCCTGGATGGTTTGTTGCATGCCCCTCATTTGAGCACGTTCAGCAGTCATCTTGATTGCTTAGTTCCTACAAAATAACTTATTGTCATGATATCGATGTGGAATTTAATTCGTGCGTGTGTGAGTTCAGTTTAGCTAGTTACCCTTGGTTCTAACCACAACTCACATAGGTAGGATAATTGACTCTAGTCGAGGCAGGTTTACCTAGATCATCCTATACTTAAGAATAACATAGGCTCTGATATCACAAAACTGTCATGTCTCGATGCGGAATATCGGAACGCGAGACAGTTGCAAGTAAACGGGTACAGAGCAAGTACTAGACATCAAACTATTGCATAATGAATAATACTAAAGCAAATTCATTTCATTAATAACTTCCAATGTCTAGTTACAACCACTAATATCAGAGTCATTCTATAGGGCCCAATTACATTGAAATAAAGTAAAAGACTAAACTTCAAACCTAACTACTACAACGCTAACATGGTGCTAGGACGCTAGGGTACTCATGACATTACTTCTGGTCGTTCCCATCCTCTTGAGTGTATAGTTCATCCTCGGTCTCACCTGAGAACACAACGACAAATAATGCAGGGTGAGCGATAACGCCCAGTAGGACTTAAATCTCAGGCTCGAGCAGGCTTTAAATAATTAATACATTAAAGGCAGAGTAACTAATGAGAGAACGAGAATGTCAAGTATGGTAAAGATAGCAGGATAGCGCATGATCGAATTAGCAAGACTTTTCAAATATAGACTTTCCAAAAATAGCACAAGTGTCGAGAATAGCACAAAAATAGCAGGATGGCCACAGCACAATAGCACAAAGTATAGCAATAGCACAACGAGTATAGCATAGCACTTTTTGTCAAAAGACAATGAGAGAACATAGCACTTTTTGATTGTCATTAGATTAATCTAGATAGTATGGCACTTGGATGTAATGTCGATATCTTGATCATGTTAACTCCCATGGGCAAATGACACCTTCGGGCGCTCCTCCTAGGACCAGATCGGGCCCTATTGCGCAGGCATTGGTTATATTGTTTATCTTTAGACAATCAGTCAATGGCCAATATAGAGTACCAAGAAATAGATGAGAGCACGGATCGCGACGACAGTGCCCGTTGCGTTCAGATCGCGACGGTTGATGTTGTCGCGACAAGACCCCTGAACGCGGCCTATCAGGCCATCGCGTTCACAGGGCCTGCACCTGCAATCCAAGACATGTCTAACCCCCTAGACACAGGGGGATTCAAAAATATAGAACTAATTGTACAAGCAACGAAAAATCATGAAACCAGTTGCAGGTTGATCTAAACATGCATGAGAACTTGCAGTAAATAGGAATTTGAAAACGGATATGTTTTGGTCAGGTTTTAATCAAATGAAACATGGGGTACAACAAACTGCGATCAGTGGAGATGCAAGAATTTATTCGCAAGATAGAGTAGATAAAAATTAGGGCTTTTAGGGGCAAAAGAACCCTAACATCCATCAGTTCTTACATTAAAAATCTCATGGTATGAGGATGAGTAAACATGAAGATATGAATTTAATAAGAGGGTACGGGGTCATGAAGTTCACAGAACTTTGAAAATTGAGAACTAAAGATTTGCTCGATGGCAAAATATGAAACCAAAGGGCTTTTGTTCCTGATGGGCGAGACATCCTACAGAAAAATTTTCATAGTTTATGCTCGTGAGAATGCCTACCTTTGATCGTTTTCCTCTTCTAGGGTTAAGACTTGAAGAACTCGGGTTGAGGGCTTGAGAACTCCTTTCTCCCACGATTTCTCCTCCTCTTGGCCTCTCTTCCTGATCCAGCAACCTCTTGGCACGAGCTAGGGCCGACTTGAGGGTTTTAGAGAAGTATTAAGCTTCTCCCCATTCCCTTTCCTACTTTAAGTTTAATTCCCCTTTAATTTCAAGTTTTCTATTTTTCTCTCCCCTTTTTAAGCAAGAGATCTCCTAATTGGGTTGAGAGAGAGGGGATTTCGTGGCCAAGCAATTGGGGAAGGTTTAAGATTCCAAATCTAACTTTATTTGCTTCTTTAATGTATTAAATTCCCCTTTTCTAATTAGTTAGTAATTAAGTTGCGAATTTAGGATATTTTCTCATTATTCTCTTTTCTATAAATCTAATTTTGGCCCACTACTTTCCAACGGGTCCATTAATAAAGCCATCACTGTTTTCATTTAATGGATTTTATTTATTTCTCTTCCCATTAATTTCCTATCTAATTTATTTTCTTTTATTTAATTTTCTAATAAATCAAAATTTTAATATTATGTAAATTTTTATTTTCAAAAATTCAGGTTGCTACACCAAGCTTACAACAAACGCTTGATCTAAGGCAATGTTTGAGAGAAAGATTTTCACTAAATGAAAACTCTCAGAACTACAAAGGCTCTCCAAAAGCTAAGCAAAATGAACACAAAGAGCTAAGAGCTACAGAAAAATATGGAGTGAAGCTTTTGGGGCTCTTGTTTCTGATGCTCACGAGTTGAAGGTTGGGTCTCTGAAAGCTCTATAGGTGCAAAAGTTTTTCTTCATGGAGACATCAGTCTTCTATATATCTTCTCTTGAAAATATAGCCGTTGAAATGACCGTTGTCTCTATGATAGGCACACGTTAGATAGCATGGTCCGAGGTGAACTACTGGTAAGCTTGCAGCCATTTAATGCTTTACGAGCCATGCACGCAAAGAGAAGATTCATCCAGATATTCTTCAGCTTCTAGTTTTCCAACGTTGTAAGATTTGGTACTCACAAAGACCTGCACACAATAAATGCCAAATCGTAGACAGCTAGACTGTCTCTATGCTTGTCAGTCAACGTTAGAAACCATGCAGTAAGAACGTACACCAAAATAGAAATGTCATTCTACTCTCTTGAAAAGTGTTTGCTATAGAAACATAGGAATAGAAGGCACCCAGATATGTAACGTGTAGAGATGTATACAATCACATTAAATGCAAAGATATTAGTGATGCACGCGGGAAGACTTTTGACTTTCACAATATTTGAAAATATATTTGAATATCATGTATGAAATCAATGTAATCCATGAAGTCGTTATGACAATGAAATAGTTGTTCAACTTATGAAATCGTTGTGTGAACAAGTCATTGTTTAAGTATAAACAAATC
The DNA here is from genome assembly GCA_014218235.1 of Colocasia esculenta. NCBI lineage: Eukaryota > Viridiplantae > Streptophyta > Magnoliopsida > Alismatales > Araceae > Colocasia > Colocasia esculenta. The sequence goes on from CM024762.1 coordinate 83,749,522, forward strand.
GTTGTTTATGCAAATCGTTAAACATGTATAAGCAATCGTTGTATAAGCGAATTATTGTACAGATATGAGCAAATCGATGTGTAGGCAAATCAATATTTAAGTAAATCGTTGTTCAAACATAAACAAATCGTTGTTTAAGTAAATCGTTATTCAAACATAAACAAATCGTTGTTTGAGCAAATCGTTGTTCAAACATAAACAAATCGTTGTTTGAGCAAATCGTTGCAGAGATCAAATCGTTTTAGCTATCAAATCGTTGTTTCACTTCTCAAATCGTTACGACGATCAAATCGTTGTGTAACTTATCGAATCGTTATGAGACAGAAATCGTTGTTTCACTTAACGAATCGTTGACTTCGTTGTGAGATCGAAATTGTTATTGACCGAAATCGATGTTTCACTTACGAAATCGTTGTGAGACCGAAATCGTTATTTCACTTAACAAATCGTTGTGAGATCGAAATCGTTATGAGAAACTAAAATCGTTGTACTCACTTATCAAATCGTTATAAGATGAAATCATTGAGGGATAGAATCATTCATGCTCACTTATGAAATCGTTATGCTGTAAGGGAAATCATTGTTTTACAAAGGAAATCGATGTGTACTTGGAAGAAATGCATGCTCTGAACTTTAAATGATAAAGTGTAAGAATTACTTACAGATTTGGCTTGATTTATTTCCTGTGGATGAACTTCATGAAAGATTGTTAGAAAATGTTTGTCAAAGTTTTGTTAATCACTAAATGGTCATATAATAAATAAAATTATATGGGGATGGATTGATCATCAAGAGCTTGGCCCGTTCCTGGTGCGATCCAATGGTCCAACCTCACCCTCAACGCGTACTCTTGGAACAAAGGCATGCATTCTTTTGTCTCTTTTTGCCTAGTTTTCTCGAACAAGGAAATGTTACTATGCTTGCTATATAGATCTTATACATACTAAAGGGAATAATTTAAGTTTGATTCCTTCGTATTAATCAATGGTGTTGGGGAATTTTAAAACTTGAAATCTCGCTGCTTCATATATGTAAAAGAACTCTTTATTAACTTATTAAATCGACTCGATTTGAGTAGAGTCAGTTGTAGAGGGAGTGCGCAGCTCTGCTTCATTTTTACATTTCTGAAGCCACTCTTCTCGCTATATATACTGATATGGAGAGATGTCCAGAAACAGATATGTTTCTATGAATGTACATGCCTTTGCAATCACTAACAAATTAAACCAGTACCATGACCCGATGGTATGCGCTTACATCAATGGATGGCAATGCAGAGAAGGGGCGTGGGTACATGGGTCTCATTCGAATTCTCTCTTGGAAATTTACAAGTTTAAGTTTTGGTAGTCAAGATATAACAGATTTCAAGAAATTGCTGGGAATGTGGATCGATTTTGCTCTTATAGAAACAAACTACTCTTCTTCAGAAAGCTTGAAATCCTGCTGGAGGGATGATGTGCTTCTTCTTTCTTGCTCCGACAAATTCCTGCGCTTGTCTCTACAGCTTCTTTCAAGGTCAGCTCAGTTCTAATAGGTGTTGTTACATATTACTGCAATTTGAAGAAATGATGTTTTTTTTAGTCCATGTCCTTAATCCTGAAAAATCTAATCTATATCCTTAATCCTTAGAAGGCACTCTACCTGGCTGACATCAGGTCTGACAACTCGAAAAGTGAATACTGGTGGCTCAAATGCAATTCCAAGCCCTGACTGGGCTATTGCCGCTTTGCCAGAAAACTTTATTTATGTATGCACTTGGTACCGCTATCTGCAGGGCTACTGTTCTGTTTAGTTAGAAATTTTCTGATATTAGCTTCTTACATGGTTTGACCATAAAATAGTTCCATACTGATGGAGTTATCCATATCACTTTCATTAACCTTTTTCATTAAAAGGGAACTCTCAAGTTACTTGGACTCATTTTGTATGCTTATTGATAGAATCTGAAACTGCATGCGGCTATTAGGGCATTAAATGTGAATTAATGCCTCAGCAGGAAGAACTGAGACCCATAATTCACCAACTTGCTTCAATTTGTGAGTTAGGTTTTAGCTCATCAAATTCCAGACAAGCAGCTCATCAATGGCATAAATTTCATAATTGTTATTTTCCCCAATATAAGCCTTCCAATTTGTATATATCTCTCTGTATACCTGCACATTTTACTGTTGACCTTGAATTCATAGTCTCATGCATCAGGTTATGTTACTACCAGTAAAGGTTGAATTTTCATGTTTCATGATAATTTGAGGGTTGACTCTGGGTGCAAAAGTTGGACTAATCAATTGCAATAGGAATTTTGTAGCTTATCCAACTCCGAGAGACCATCTACAGCAAGCTTATCTGCCTCCTGTACTCTGTTGTCTGAGGCCTTTGGTTCTGAGAGCAATGGTTGGTAGAGGTTGATATGATATGCATTATTTGACATGTGAATAGCAACAAAGTGCAATGTGTTTTGACCTCTAGTACAGATTTGAAGAGAAACTTATCCCCTCATTGTGGCAATTGGTTTGTTAAAGTTCATCACTAATAGGGTGTTAGGTTACAATATTTTACCTCTTTTTTCTCTCAATTTTAAAAAAGAGAAAGAGAAACAAGTGGAACTATGTTTGGTACACTGTTTTTTATTTTTAGGGAGAGAATCCCGCAACGCCTCCATCTCTTTCCAAACAAAAACAAGTATCGACCTGTTTTTTTTTCTAGAGAAGAGAATCCCGCTTCGTGCAAGGGCGCACGGCTTCGTCTTCGCGCACGGCTTCTGTCTTCGGAAGATCGCTGGGCGAAGCGTCTTCGCCTCCGGGAGGTGAACCTCGCAGCTGCTCGGCGAACCTCCGACCCTGCAAGTATGTATCTGTTTTTTCTCTCTCTCTCTCACGCCGGAAGCCCGCCGTCCCCTCCTCCTCCATCGTCCCCTCCTCCCCCCCCACCTGCGCAGCCCCCTCCTCCTCCCCACCCCACCACCGCCCCATCCTCCTCGCCTCCCTCCCCTTCCGCCCCACCTCCGCCGCCGTCCTCCTCGCCGTCCCTCCCGCCAACCTGCGCAGCCAAGCCCTCCTCACCCTCCCTCCTCCCCCCCCCCCCCCCCCCCCCCCCCCCGCCAACCTCGCATCCCCTCCTCCTCCCCACCCCCAGCCCCCCGCCACATCCCCTCCCCGGCGTCCCCTCCTCCCCTGCACAGGGTTCTCTCTCTCTCTCTCCATGCCAGCAAGCCCCCTCCTCAACAACCTGCGCAGCCCCCTCCTCCTCCCCACCCGCTGCATCCCCTCCCCGGCGTCCCCTCCTACCTGCACAAGGTCTCTCTCTCTCTCTCTCTCTCTCTCTCTCATGCAGCAAGCCCCCTCCTCAACAACCTGCGCAGCCCCCTCCTCCTCCCCCCCCCCCGCCCCCTCCTCCCCTGCCTAGGTCTCTCTCTCTCTCTCCATGCCGCAAGCCCCACCTCACCCTCCACACTGTATTTGTCTGCATATTTCATATCCCCGTAAGCCTTCTACGCAATACCCAAGAGGCTATGGCAAGACCTGCATATATAGTTTCTCTGTTGCATCTCAAAGTTAACAAGTTTCTCTGTTCTTATATATCATTTTATGAATTCAGGATGTCTGAAACACAAGCATCTTCTACGCAATACCAGGAGGATTGTATTGGGGCTATAGATGGAACACATATATTAGCCGAAATTCCAGCCAATGGTAGAATGAGATATCGTAATCGCAAGGGTCAGACATCACAAAATGTTATGGCCGTCTGCTCTTTTGATATGCGTTTTCTTTTTGTTAATGCTGGATATGAAGGTTCTACTGCTGATGCTACTGTTTTAGAAGGAGCTATAACGTCGGGATTTTATGTACCAGAAGGTAAATTTTTATCTATGCAATTCATTTTAATTCATGATGCGCTAACATTTAATTTTATGTATAGGTAAAATATATCTGGTTGATGCGGGTTATGCAAACACACCGCAATTTTTAGCACCATATCGCGGAGTAAGATATCATTGAAAGAATTTGGTCAAATCACTCTGCCCCATAAAATTTCAAAGAGCTTTTCAATTTGCGGCATGCTTCACTGCGAAACGTATTGAGCGCATGTTCGGGGTGTTAAAAGAAAGGTTTCATATTTTTCGACAACCGTTAGAATATCCTCTTCATGTGCAATCGAAGATAATTATTGTTGCATGTGTCTTGCATAATTTTATCCGTGACCATAGAGGAGGAAAAGATGAAATTTGGATGCAAATTGAAAGAGAACATGGTGCAGACATTGACAGAGAAGTAGAAGGAAGACGTCAAGAAAGACTCAGATTTGAAGAACATCAGCGTTTAACAACATCACGTTCGCAACGTGATCTCGGTAAAGAACTTCGGAATAGAATTGCATTGGAAATATGGGAAGATTATGTAAACAGACGACAGAGATCTTGAAGTTTGTATAAACATCATGGTTACTGAATTTGATGATGTATTAATAGTTATTTATTACTCATTCTCTTTCATAAATGGTACAAATCTCCTTTTTAAATATGTTTGTCACTTTTACTATAAAAAAAATAAAGTGAAAAAGAGTCTACCAAATAGGTCTATACAAATTTTAAAAATTATGTCAGTTCTGCCAAACAGATAGTAGTAGTTTTTCTCAATTTTAAAATTTCAGACAAAAATTGACACAGTATAATTTTTTAGTTAGAAAGAGTTTTTTTTTTTTAAGTGTAACCAAAACACCCTATAAGCAACCTTCTTCTGTTCTTTGAGGTTTGAGATGATGAAGAACTTAAGTGCTGCAGGTTTATGGTTTAACAGAGAATTATCTAACATTGTTTTACTTTATGCAGATTGCCACTAAACTCTATAGCTTGATTTGATAGCCGGACAAGGTAGTGCCAGTTAAGCAATCACAGACCATGAATTATCATGTTTTTGGTTTGACTAGGTTGTGTGGCTAACTATGGTTAAGGCAGTTGACCTCTTGTGGCTGAGCTTAAAGACAATTTCTTGGGAAATGTACTACAGCTGCTTAATTCTTGTTCACCTGAAGTACTTGATCTGGTTAAGCAGAGCGTTTTACAGGCTGGAAAATCCTTGGGGGATTTGCTTCCCTCTTTGCTTGATGCTATTGTTGAAGCGAGTCTGCTGAGGTATGTAGAATTTATTTATCAAGACGCATATTCCAAGTATGGGCAATGGAAACATGGTCCCAAGTTTCATTAGTTTGTATGGTCATATCTCAAACTGTCAGTTTCATTAGTTTGTATAGTCATATCTCAAACTGTCATCTCAATTGATATTTTTCTTAGGAAAGGTTTCCATCAAATTTAATTATCTTGTTGAACCAGATACAGGAGCATTTGATGATTTGATTTAACAAATTGTCTAAAAATTAGTTTAACATGCTACATGATTTTCTTTTTATTATTATAATTGGATTTTTGTATGTATGGAAACTATTGTTACATAAAAATGACAAATATGTTATCTTTGCTAAAATATTGTCAAATATGCCACTGGTAAAAAGAAATTGTTGTAGGTATGCCATCTCGGTGAGGTGGTGTCACTCCCTGCCCATTTAACCTTGGGTTTGACAAACCCATGAAAGGAAATCTCCAAGGTTTGCCATATCGGATCTCGACTTCGTCTCGGGATGGTCAAAGAGAAGAGATCTCGAAGAGATCTCGGAGAGATCTCGGGAGATCAGGATAACATAAAAGCGTGGATCGCATAGGTTCACATAGATAATCCTTAAGGAACATAAATAATTGCATACATTCTCAAGCCTCAACCATGGATGACATAGGTTCACATATATCATACAACAAGAGTGTGGGAATTGGGATTCAGGATGTGCATTTTCATTTTTCTCCTAGGATTCTAGTTTCTTTTCAATTAGAAAGTGAAAAATCTCATGAGTTTAGGTGATGATAGCTTAGGTTTGACCAAATCCTGAGAGGTCTCGAGCAGACTAAATACTGTCAGTAGGCGAGTGGCTCCCTTGGAGAAGTCATATGCACGTTTGACTTTTTTTACCGGACTTTAGATTTTTAGTATTCTATTAGGTTTATTTGAATTATGAAATTTTTAGATATGTCAAAATATGAAAGATTAGAAAGTCGTATTTTGATGGAACCACCAAAATCGCGATTTTCTTCTTCGATGGGAGAGTTGATTTTTTAATTGTAAGAGATATTCAGGTAAATAAGGGGATCCTAACAGCCCTGCCTGAAGAGGCATCTCGGTCTTCTCGTTTCTCGGGAAGGGGCCGAGACCGATATTCTCGTGAGATCTCGCGAGAATCTCGCGAGATTGCATACCATGGAAATCTCTTATTTGCCCTTGAGGTCTCATTCTGAGAGTCTTACAAAAATACAATCAGGGCATTTTCGTCAAAATTTATTAAACTAACGGAACTGCGGAGGAATATTCGCTTCCTTCCACCGAAAGTTAACCATGATGGCATATCTGCAACACTTTTCACTTACGAGTGGCATATTTGACAATTCATTTAGCAGCGATGGCTTATTTGCCATTTTTCAAGTAGCAATAGTTTCTTTGCAAAAAACCCTTTATAATTTACTGTGTCATTTGCGTTGTATTTATAACTGAATAATTCAATTTGAATTCAATAAAAATGATTTTAACATCATTCTTCAATAGATATAGCCGAATGTCAACTTTATGGAGATTAATTTGCAGGCGTTGAAGCATCTGAAGGCAATAACAGCAACATATAGGATGACAATCAAAGGACCTCCTCTCAGGCATTCCCCTACGTGTCTGGGCTTTTCCGACCTGTCAAGGTAGTTTTCTTCCTCTTTTGGTTTCTTTTTTCTGTCTCCGTAAGTAGAAAATACATACTCTAAATTGTTTTCGCTTTCGAATTCATATATGATGTATTTTAACACGTCTTTGACAGTTTCCACTTGTAACTGCAGGCTTTTCTTGAAGGAGAGCGCATTGCATATTTGACAGTGCAGACAAGAAACCAATTTCTAGTTAGTGCAACGGAGAGAATCACATCATGTTACTATGATTTGGTATCAGAACTTGTTGATACGGTAAGCACAGATTGTCGCAGTACCATACATCGTGTACCACAGACTGCACAACAGTAATGTTCATGCACTAATTTTCGGCTTCAAATTTAGCCCATGAGTAGGTAAGAAAAACAGAATCTTCACCCCAAAGGATATGTCAGACGGCTCAGAGACGAGGGGGAACAAGCACGGACGCATCAGACAACACCATGTCCAACACCGACAAGCTCTGCATGCAGTATTTCCTTGACATTCAGGTATGTAACAGTGTTTCCACAAACTTCATGAGATTAGCATTAACTGTTCAGCTGACACATGAACATTCTGGAAATAAATCTTCCTGTGAAATTAACATGAGATGCGGGTAGTCCTTCGGCTCATCTATTGCTCGTCCACAAAGCATTTCCTATACAAACAGTTCCAACTTAAAATTCATGTAATTTTATATTTTGAGATTTAGTTCCTCTCCTGCTGAGCTTGTGGTTGCCGTTTCTGAGTTGGCTGTGGATTTATTTTGACGATGGCATGGATGGTACTTCCATACTGGCAGGATAAATTGCAAGTTCACGGAAATCCCATTTGTGTCCAACTTATTCCATCAAATTTCATCTCCCTGATCTACAGGAGTATGGGTGTAACCTGATCGAGCTTGGAGTTGCAGCTGGCGACATCCCGGCATATCGATCCCTCTGGCAATGCGTAGCTCCTGCAGATAGGCAAACTACAATACGCTTTTAATGTAAAGCTCATTGAAATAAAAAACCGATCAAAATTTTGATTGGTATGTTCTCTTACTCTCAGCATCGACCCTCGCATAGCCTGCTAGGAAGCCATTTGTAACCGAGTTATGTTAATTCATTTTTTCCCCACAATCTAGAAGAGGTGATTGAAGCACGTCAGTGTGAATACAACATACATGTGAATATCTCGTTTGTTTTCACGTTGGTGTCCATTAAATGGTGTCTGGTTTTCATGCCTCGATAGTCTCTATCTGTGAGTGAGTGCTGTCCAATCCGTTCTGAAAACATGTTTTCACTTTTTTAAATTGAAAAACTTGCCTATTTCATATTGTCTTTTGGAAATTTCTTATGAACTTTACACAATAGAATTTGAACATGGATAAAAGTTTATTGCACTTGTATAAGTGCAGTAATGCCATGTCTAATTGCACTTTTTGGATGTCCATTCATTCACCTTGGTGGCTCACGGCACCACCACGCCATTTTGTTTATAGGTTTTGGATCCCAGTTTTTTTATTTTTGGCATCCAAGTTTCTCTTTGGCACCCAAAATTTGGCGCACTGCACTGTACCATGTCAAAAATGATGCTAGAAGAGAAATTTGGGAACCAAAATAGAAACTTGGGTGACAAGAAGAACTTGGGCTTCAAAATTCGAAAAGAAAATGATGTGATGCGGTGCAATGAGCTGAGCAAGGTGGACGAATAGGCATCCAGAAATATATTTAGACCTGGTGTTAGTGCACTTGTAAGTGCAGTAAGCTTTTCTCGTGAACATGACATCTCATTAGATGGCTAACAACTAGGCCACTCCTTTGAATGTGATTGTTTTCACTTTAGTAGGGTCCCTTTCCATTTGATAACTGGATAAGATAGTCTCAGGCAGAAAAACCTTGTTTTCTTTTTCCTCTTTTAATAATCTCAGATCCTAAGATAGCTAAAACCACCGATAGATACAATGGGATAAGCCATTAGAGGCTCACACTTTGGATAAGGAATTTATTTTTTCTATCACTATTCCTTTTTCATTATCTCCATAGGTGACTGTCCCTTCTTCAGCTTTGAGATGAGAGAACAGCTTCCTATTTTCTGACATGTGCCTTAAGCACCTGCTGTCCATGTACCATTTTGATGTTCGAGGGCTTTCTTGAAATAGAGACACTAAATTTTAGGTACTCAAATTCTTTTGGATCTTTATTGGTTAGTATCAATAATTTCCCTTTTTATTACCCACATTTTGTGTCTAGTTGGACATGTTACTTTTATGTGACCTAACTTATTACAGTGACTGCATTTTAGTTATTTTTCAATATATTTAAAGTTAGTTTTATATCTTATGTCTTGTTCAGGTACAAATTTTGGAGTTGGATACGTTTTGGGGTAGATTTTTGTTTCTTCATTTTCTGAAAGAGTATATCCTAGTCCATATTTTTTCTTTCCTAATCGTCCAGCACCTTTTAATATTAAAGAATTTTTATCATTAGTAAATTTCTCCAGTGTACTTGATAACTTTTCATTTTTTCGGTTAAGGTTTTAATTTCTTTTCTCAGTTCATCTGAGCTTTCTTGTTTTTCCAGTCTGATTATTTGCTTATTTTTATCTTTTAGATTTTCGTATAATAGCTCATTTCTTCTTTTAAGTTCAGTTATTTGCTTCTCTATTTCTTCATTTTCTGTTTTTAGATCTGAATTAGTGTTTTCTAGGCATGTAATATTTTTCTTACTAGCTTTTAACAATTTAGATATTTCTCTATATTTACTATATAGTTCGTTAAATGCTTCTTCCAAATTATCTGAATCAAAATTATTATAGGAATCAAAGGATGAGTCAGAAGTTATCTTTTCATCAGTGTTGGCCATGAAAGCCAGATTGACTTCTTCTTCTTCCTTACTGCTTGAGCTTAACTCACTGTCCGAGTCACTGCTGTTGTTCCAAACTACTGTCATTGCCTTCTTGTTGTACCTCCTGAATTTCTTGGAACTGTCCTTCCTTTTGTATTCATGTTTCTTGAGCTTCGAACATTCAGCTTTGATGTGTCCAGGCTTCTTACATTCATAGCAAAGGGGCTCAGTGTTCTTTAAGTCTTTGACTTCAGGCCTTTTGAAGTCTTTGTTCTTTTGAAGTATCTTCTTCCATATTGATACTTCTTTTTCTTGGCTAGGATACGTTGTAGTCTTCTTGAGGGCATTGCTTCCTCATCTTCGTAGTTGCTTGAGCTTTCATCTTCATCAGATGATTCTTCTGATCTGTCTCCTTCAGCTTTAAGTGCGTTGGAGTGCTTCTTTTTACTGGGGGACTCTCCTAACCTTTTCATGTTGATCTCATGGGCCACAAGGGACCCAATGAGTTTTTCCAATAACATCCTCTTCAGATCATTTGCTTCTTCTATGGCCGTTACTTTGGGAGTCCAAGAAGATGGTAGAGACCTCAGTATTTTCCTTACCACATCTCTCATTTCATAGTTTTTGCCAAGACCAGCCAATCCATTTGTAATGTCAGTAAATCTGCTGAACATCTATGTTATTGATTCGCATGACTGCATCTGAAACCTCTCATATTGTGTTACAAGAATGTCTATTCTTGTCTCTTTCACTTTATCCGTACCTTCATAGGTGATTCTTAATTTCTCCCACATCTTCATTGCGGATTTGCAGGCAGATACACGGTTGAACTTCTTCTTACTGAGGGTACAGCACAGAATACTCTTAGCCTTATAGTTAAGAGAGATCTTCTTTTTATCATCATCTGTCCACTGATTCTTTTCGTTGGTGACTAGAAGATCACCTTCCTCAACTATAGACCAAATCTGATAGTCGAGACCTTGTAGAAAATATTACATTCTGGTTTTCCAATATGCATAGTCTTCTCCATCGAACAATGGTGGATGGTTGACAAACTGACCTTCACAATGACCTTGGGCTGCCATGGATCTTTACTCTTCAGATCGTTTGATCTTCTTTTTTGTCGAAGAGACTCGCTCTGATACCACTTGTTGTCCAGCTAGCAAGCCCAGAGGGGGGGTGAATGGGTCTTTAAAAAATTTAGTCAACTAATATCTGTTTACAAAAACATTCACAACACACACACTTCGATTGATGTTAGTGTTAGTAAGAGAATGAATGCAAAGATAAACAAGCACACACACACTACAAGAGGATTTATCTTGGTTCGGAGCTCCTCTTCACAGGAGTCCTACATCCAGTCCTTGAGCAATATCTCAGGATTTCACTACCAAGGGTACTGTCCCCCTTAAGGACCCTTACACCCCGCCGCAACTGGTCTTCCTTCACTTGAAGGGAAAACACCACCCTGGATATCACACCAGGTCTTTCTTCACAACTGAAGGGAACAACACCCTGGATACCACACCAGGTCTTCCTTCACAACTGAAGGGAACAACACCTGAAAAATGTTCAAGAGGAAGATGCCCCTAGATCAAGCTCATAGAACACACTTGATCTGAAACAAGGACTGAGAAGAACAATATCTCCAATAATGGATTCTTCTCAGAACAAGAAGCTCTCTCACAGATCTACACTAAGCACAGAGAGCTAGAGCTGAAACTAATGGAAGTGATTGCTTGGCTCTCCGAGAGGTTGATGACGATTTCACTTGGTATGTCCTTTGTTCTCGGTAAGTGTCTTCTTTTGAATCTTCAATCTCCTATTTTATATCATCTTTTTCAAATTCGAACGTTGAAGTGCCCGTTGTCTCTAAGTTCTGGTTTACGTTAGACTGCATGGTATTGTAGAAGCTTCCAGTCAGCAGTCTTTTATCCATTTGTGCACGCAAAGAGATAGGATCTTCTGTAATATCCTTTGGCTTCTATTTTGTCCAATCGTTGTATGACGAATGTTGTCAGAAACCTGCATACATTAAATGCTAAACAATAGACAGCTAAGCTGTCTCTTGTTGTCAGTCAACGTTAGATTGATTTTATACAGAAGTAGAAGTTTCATTCTGTTCTTCCAAAAAGATGTTTACAGAATAAGCACGAGAATAGAAGATATCGTCTGCATGAATACAGAGATACGATCAGAGTAATAAATGCAAAGACGTTAGAAAGATGTGCGAGAAAGCTTTGACTTTTCAACGCAGTCAAAAGAGAGTCAAATATCAAGTCGTTATATTTGGCTTAAGGAATCGTTGAGTATTAATAAGTGAATCGTTATGATTCTATAAGCAAATCGTTATCACAAGTCGTTATAATCAAATCGTTATAGAGTCATAAACAAATCGATGTACAAATCGTTATGACGTTATAAGCAAATCGATGTACAAATCGTTGTGAATTACTTAATGAATCGTTATTGAAAGCAAATCGTTGTGATGACTAAAGGAATCGTTAAGAGAGCAAATCGTTACGATGATTAAAGGAATCGTTACGAGAGCAAATCGTTACGATGACTAAAGGAATCGTTACGAGAGCAAATCGTTACGATGACTAAAGGAATCGTTACGAATACTTATCAAATCGTTAAAGCACATAATGAATCCTTATGATTATGGAATCGTTATAAACGAAGGAAATCGTTATAGCTTAGTAGAAATCAATGTATTTAGACAAATATGATGCTATTTCAATAGAGTGATTAATGCTTACCTGTTTGGCTTGTTTTCCTTTGGTTTTATTTCCTGTGCTCAAGACTTGTAAAAAATAAGTTAGTGACATTTATCAAGGTTTTGTGAATCACCAAAAAATATAAAAGTAATTAAAATAAATTACATGGGGATAGACTGTTCATCAATCTCCCCCTTTTTGGTGTTGACAAAACTTTATCAAACAAAACATTATCAAACAGCACAGATGATAATATGAAATAATATGAAATGATCCTACATGTTTCAGAGATCAATAATATAATTCTCTCCCTTTTGTCATTAAGGAAAAAGATACAATGAGAGACAAAGAAGAAGAGAAAAACTGAATGAAAAATAAGACAACTGTTGTATTCATTTAATTTTGAGGAGGTACAGGAAGATAGAAAGTAGGAGATAGAAGGGAGGCATAGTGAGAAATAGTTTCCCATGTCTGCTCTTCCTGCTTCTCAAACATTGAACGAAAAACACCAGGAGCAAGAGAATAGGTTGGTCCCATAGTGGGAGCCATCTGCTTGAGGTGGAGAACTAACTGCTCATCAAGGAAGTTTGCATAAGCATTTCTGTCAAGGGACATTTTGAAGAAGGACACTATCCTAAAACTGGCACAAGCAAGGAATCATTCCATGGAAATTGGGTAGAAATTTTGCTTTGCCTTCAGCTCCTGACATAATGCTACATAGACTTTGTATCTTTCATTGACCAGAGTGTTTGGCATTACACTCAAGTGCTATCTATCTCGACTATCTAAATGACAATCAAAAGTGCTTTGCTATATACTTGACTCGTCGTGCTATCTTGAACTATTTTGTGCTATTTGTGATATGGCCATCTTGCTCTTTGTGCTATGCTCGACTTCTGTGCTATATTTGGAAACTTGTGTTATTTCTATCACATACTGTCATGCTATCTCTTACATTACTTGACTCTCTCGCTCTATCATTAGTTACTCTGCCATTTAATATATTAATCATTTAAAGCATGCTTGATCATGAGATTTAAGTCCTACTGGGCATTATCGCTCACCCTGCGTTATTGGTTATGTGTTCTCAGGTGAGACCGAGGAGGATAACTACACACAAGAGGACAAGAATGATCAAGAGTGAAGTTAAGAGTACCCTAGTGTCATAGTACTATGTTAGCATCTTAGTTTAGTCTTTTACTTTTATTCGATGTAATTGCGCCCTATAGATCGGCTCTGATATTAGGGGTTGTAATAGACATTTGAGAAGTTATTAATAAAAATACATTTTCTTTAATATTTATTCTTGGCTAATGGTTTGATGTCTATTATACACTCTGTACCCATTTACTTGCAACTGCCTCACGTTCCGATATTCCGCATCGGGGCGTGACAGTTTTGTGGTATAAGAGCATAGGTTCTTCTTAAGAATAGGATGATCTAGGTTGACCAGCCTCGACTAGAGTCATTTATCCTACCTATGTTAGATGTGGTTAGAACCATGGGTAACTAGTTAAAATAAACTCACACATGCACAAATTAAATTCCACATCAATATCATAACAACAAGTTACTTTTGTAGGAACTTAAGCAACTAAGATGACTGCTGAACGTGCTCAGATGAGGGGCATGCAACAACTATTCAGGAGCTCACCCGTGCACTTCTGCAAGCTGCACAAGGTGGAGGAAATCCCAGCGGTGCAGGCGAGCTGCATTGTAACTTCAGAAGCTTCAACCCATCTAGGTTTAGTGGTTCCACGGATCCGGACGAGGCCGAGCACAGGCTGAAGAAGACGAAAAGAATTTTCCATGTTATGCAATGTGTAGCTGGGGATAATCTGCTACTAGATACTTTCCAACTGAAGAAGGACGCCCGCGCTTCGTGGGAGTCAGTGGAATCGACCAGAGCTAATGGTCAATTTACTTGGGCTGAATTCAAAGAGGCATTCAACTCCAAATACTTCTCGGAGCGCGTGCAAGATAGGAAGGTCGCGGAATTTGCTGCTCTTAAACAGAGGAGCCTATCTGTGGCTGATTATGAAGCATAGTTTTCAAGGCTGGCCCGATATGCTGACCACCTGGTAAATATGGAGAAAATGAAGGCTAGTCATTTCCTCAATGGCCTTAAGCCTCAGTACATTACTCAACTGGCCCCTCTCGACATCCAGACCTATGCTGAGATGGTGAAGAAGGCCCAACTACTGGAAGATTCTACGGACTTCACTGATCGCATCAAGGGAAGTTCGTGAAGAAGGAATTGACACCCGGTCTGACTACTGCTAAGCCAACTAATGGCAAGAAGCATCCTTTCAACATCACGAAAGGACCCAGCCAAGAAAGGAAACCCAAGATCCCCATTCCCAACACTCTAGTGAAAAGCAACTTCAAGCACTGTGACAAGCCTGGTCACACAGCTGATGAATGCTGGAGGAAGGTCGACGCATGTCTGCGCTGTGGAAGCCGCGAGCACCGTATCCCCGAGTGCCTGCTACTGAAGGAGCATGAAATGAAAGGATATGCGGAATTATCTTAAATAGTAATCTAGAAGGGGGGTTGAATAGATTACTACCAATTAGAAACACAGTGGTCTTCTTTTTGACCCAACATTGACTTATCAAAAACTTAAACAGGCGGCCAGGGGTGGCCGTTGACTGGTTGGCGTCCAGGTAAATGGACGTTGACTGCATGAACTTGGCGGCTTAGGATGTGGACGTTTATGGTGGCGGTTGTTGTGACGGCCCTCATTATACCGGTACGGTTATACCAACCCACGTCGGTATAGCAAGAGTTCTCACAGTGGGATATTTACCCAAACGATACTAACAGCTGAGATACACGCAAATATACAACAGAGTAGCGGAAGTAAAAGACATCTGTCTTCATTCATTCATCATCCACATTAACATACATGAAGTTTGCGATTAACAACAAAGACTAAAGTTCACATAATTTAAATTGCTGAAATTAAATACATAATGTCCACACTTATACATCCTTTTCATGATAATTCTAATACAATGTTCAAATTACATACTATGAAATACACGAGTCACAAGAAACTCTAAAACTAGCTAATCTCCGCGCACGGAGTCCGTCTCTGCTGCCTCCTCCAAAGGTGCCATGTCACCAACTACACCTGTACGCCGAAGCAAGGAGTGAGTCCAGAGACTCAGCAAGCAACACTACCATAACATACACGTATAAGTCTTAGTGGTTTCTACATGCACATTTACAATTTGCAACACGTGGCATGCTAGTCATTTTAAAGTTTCAACCTATCATGAAAGTTTTACAAATTTATACATGGATCATGCTTTCAGATTTCTAAGGATAAAATTTACCTATCACATGCTCTCTATTCCATTTACTCATAAAATTTTGTCTTTAAAGAACCAGACATGAGAGCTACCAACATGAACATTGTGCATGCATGAAAGGAAAACACGACTAGCATGGATCTTACATAGTTTTAAACACATACATAAACGTTTTCATATGCTTTAAGTTGCTGATTTCACATGGTTTAATGGCTATAAACCTATACATGAGAGCTACAATATTGCGTAAAATATATCATGTGAACAAACAATCATGCTATCTTGTACCCGTTTTCACCAATTATCTCTAACATGGATTCTAGACAATGCAGGTCTGTGCAGGTCTGTGCAGAAACACAGACCCAAACTCTCAAGATTGAGTGAATGTGAGGGTCTAGGACTCGAGGGAAAATCCATAAAAATTGTAAAACCGACCTAGACTCATACGGGGACATTATGGTTAGGTCACTTGCCTTTAGAAAAATGCACCAAGGGATCTAGGGCTCGGTGAAGCTCTCCTTGGGCTGTCCCAAGAAGTTCTTAGAAATGCTTTGACTCCGGATTCCTGAGCGAGCTCCAAGGCCTTCCAAGGTCGGGGAGGCCTTCCTCGTCGATCCAGAAACCTCCTTGAAGCAGTAGATCTCCGGAACAATCTTCAGGTTGAGGGATTTTTGGGTTCCAAAGTGGGGTTTTCCTCAGTTTTTTTCTAGGGTTTTTCTTTCTCTCTTTTCTCCTCTTGCAAGGGTGAAGAGAGGCTGGGGAAGGGAGCTCCAGATTTAACATGTAGGAGAGACCCCTCTCCCACTCACCAGGTGACTTGACAGCCTTCAGAGCCGTTGGGGACAGTCCCTCAATGGTTGGCTTTCTTGTTTCAGAAGTTTGCAGCTCTGCTGCGCATGCAGGCCAGAGAAGTAAACGTCCATATCGCTTGACGCCAGGGTGAGTGTTGGCGTCCATGTCTGGACGCTGACATCACCCCAACGGCCAGGGGTTGATGCCAAAATGGCCTTCGGCCAGAAGTCCAAAATATGCAGAAAACCATGCATACCATGCGTATATACATGCAATATGTATATGGTATTATATCCATACTATCACCATGCAATACATACATTATTTATATTTAATATAAACACATGCACACGTACTTGTACTAATTAATACGTACGTAAATATGTACATACATACACAAGCACAAATGTACACACATAAATACAAATAATACGACGGAAATTCGAGGGCCTTACACCCTCTCCCCCTTAAAGAAACTTCGTCCTCAAGTTAGAACGACACTACTCAAACAAAAGGGGATATTTCTTCTTCATCGCATCCTCAAGCTCCCACGTAGCCTCCTCATGTGAGAAGTTCCTCCATAGAACTTTCACCGACGCAATACTCTTGTTCCGAGATGCTGAACTTTCGGTCAAGAATGGCTACTGGTTGCTCGACATACGAAAGATCTGGCTGGATCTCCACTGGCTCATGACTAATCACATGAGACGGATCTCGGACATACTTCCTGAGCATAGATACGTGGAATACCGGAACGCTAGCCAAAGCTGGGGGTATGCTAGCTCGTACGCCACGCTGCCCAAACGTCTGAGAATCTCATATGGGCCAATGAATCTTGGGCTTAGCTTGCTATGCTTGCCAAATCTGACAACACCTCGAGTAGGCGATATTTTCAAGAAGACATGATCGCCAACCTCGAACTCTAAATCCTTTCTCCTGTTGTCGGCATAACTCTTCTGTCTATCCTGTGCCGCAACAAGCCTTTTCCTGATAAGCTGGATCTTATCCGAAGTTTCCTGAACCAACTCCGGTCCGATCAACTGCCTATCACCAGTCTCCTCCCAACATAAAGGAGATCTGCAGGGCCTACCATACAACGCCTCGAATGGAGCCATACCAATACTAGCATAAAGCTGTTGTTGTATGCGAACTCCACAAGAGGTAAATGACGCTCCCAATCATCCTTCCAATCCAGAACACACGCTCTCACATATCCTCGAGCGTCTGGATAGTCCCCTCGGACTGTCCATCGGTCTGGGGATGAAACGCCGAACTGAGCTTCACTCCGAACCTAACGCATCCTGAAGACCCTTCCACAATCTCGAAGTAAATCTCGGATCTCGATCCGAAATGATCGACTTCGGCACACCATGCAATCTAATGACACTACTAACATACAATCTAGCTAAACTCTCTACTGACTGCTTCTTCTTCATAGGCAAGAAATGAGCAGTCTTCGAGAACCTATCTACCACTACCCAAATCGAGTCATTGCCCCTTCTAGATCGAGGCAAACCCGATACGAAGTCCATAGTGACAGCTTCCCATTTCCACACTGGGATATCCATCCTCTGCATAAGGCCAGATGGTCGCTGCCGCTCGGCTTTCACTTGCTGACACACTAGACATCTAGACACATAATCCGCAACATCTTTCTTCATGCCGGACCACCAAAATGATCTCTTTAGGTCTTGATACATCTTAGTGTTATCCGGATGAATAGAGAATCGCGACCTATGAGCCTCCGCTAACACATGCACACGGACATCTACTACATCAGGGACACAAACACGGTGCTGAAATCTAATCACACCGTCCTCATCACGAGCAATGCCCGCCTTACCCACTAACTCTAACAATCTAGGGTCGGCTTTCTGCTACTCAATCACCTCATCCAAGACTGAGGATCTAAGGGATAGCTGAGCTACAAAAGCCTGACACAGCGATGGCTCTAACTCGGTCATAGAGCACGCTGCATCCTCCAACATCTTCCAATCCTGCTGGAGCGAAGACCTCTTTCTACTAAGAGCATCCGCTACGACATTCGCCTTTACTGAAGGTCGAAGTCATAGTCCTTCGAGAACTCAATTCATCTTCTCTGCCTCAGGTTTAATTCCTTTTGGGAGAAAAGATACTTCAAGCTCTTGTGGTCGGTAAACACCTCAAATTGACACCATAAAGATAGTGCCTCCAGATCTTTAGTGCATGAACCACTGCCGCGAGCTCCAAGTCATGAGTCGGATAGTTCCTCTCATGCTCCTTCAACTGACGAGAAGCATAAGCCACTACCCTTCTTGCTGCATGAGCACACAGCCTAACCCGATCCGAGACGCATCCGTATAATGGCAAAGCCCTCTAGACCACTAGGCAATACCAATACCGGAGCAGAAGTAAGCTTAGCCTTCAATAGCTGAAAGCTACGCTCACATGCCTCAGACCACACGAACTTCTCACCCTTTCTGGTCAGCTTTGTCAAAGGGGCGGCGATGGATGAGAAACCCTCAATGAATCGCCGATAGTAACCAGCTAACCAAGGAAACTACGAATCTCCGAAGGGGTCCTGGGAACCTCCCAATCCATAACTGCCTGGACCTTCGCTGGATCAACAGCTACACCAGCGCCGGAGATAACATGCCCGAGGAAATGAACCTCGCGCAACCCAAAATCGCACTTGCTGAATTTCACATACAGCTTGTGCTCACGAAGAACCTCTAACACTAACCTCAGATGCTGACGGTGCGTGGCCTCATCCGGAGAGTAGACCAACACATCGTCAATAAACACTACGACAAAGCTATCTAAATACGGACTAAACACCCGGTTCATGAGATCCATGAACGCTGCAGGGGCGTTGGTCAATCCGAAAGGAAGGACCAAGAACTCATAATGTCCATAACGGGTTCTAAATGCCGTCTTGGACACATCCTCACTCCGAATCCTCAACTGATGATAACCAGATCGCAAGTCAATCTTGGAAAAGACTGATGCCTCTCGCAACTGGTCAAACAGATCATCAATCCGAGGTAAGGGATACCTGTTCTTCACAGTCACTTGGTTCAACTTCCTATAATCAATACACAACCTAAGTGACCCGTCTTTCTTCTTGACGAACAATACAGGTGCGCCCCAAGGGGAAACACTAGGGCGAATGAATCCCTTATCGAGCAATTCTTGCAGTTGCTTCCTCAACTCGGCTAACTCTGCAGGTGCCATCCGATATGGGGCCTTCGAGATAGGAGAGGTGCCTGGAAGCAACTCTATGGTAAACTCTATCTCTCTATCCGGTGGCAATCCAGACAAATCATCGGGAAAGACATCTGGAAACTCCTGCACCACATCGATCTCTGCAAGAGTCAGTGACGAACTAGCATCGGGTACCAGCATAACGCTGGCAAGAAATGCGTCACAACCCTTGTTCACCATGCGCATCGCCTTCATGGCAGAGATAACTAATGGCAAGGGATGAGAGAACTCGTCCTCACCAGGAATGCGGAAAACAATCTTCTTATGATGACAATCCACTAACGCATAGTGCTCCTCTAGTCAATCCAGACCAAGAATGCAATCATAGTCCTTCATCTTTAGCAAGAAGAAACACCCATCTAGGAATCTATCCTCAATGCACACAGGTAACGACGAAATGCACTTCCTAGTCGATACCGTACCCGCAGGGGTGTGCACAGACAAGGGACCTCTAACTCCTCAGACTCTATGCCTGACTCTAGGGCTAACTCCCTAGCGAACCGCTCGGAAATGAATGAGTGAGTAGCACCCGTATCAAACAAAACCCGAGCGTGCACACCGAAAAGCAAAACCGTACCTTCGGTGACGTGCTCCGCCTGCTCGGCGTCCTCGCGAGCTAAAGCAAACACTCGAGCTGGGGCTCGAGGCCTTCCTGCTCCTGTAGCTGGCGCGGCTGCCGCTACTGCTGGTGCTGGCGCTCCACGCTGAGCTCCTTCCTGAAGTCTTGGGCACCCTTTGATCTTGTGGTCGCTGCTCCCACACTTTAAGCATCTACCCGCTACTAACCAACACTCGGACCCACCATGTGTCTTCCCACAATGGGGACACTCTTTCTTTGCACCGGGGGAACGTACAGAAGGTACCTGAGAGTTGTTGACTGTCATTGGTTTCTACGGTGTCTGGTACACCGTTTTCCTCTTATCCTGCCATTGGAATGTCGCTGCCGGCCTCTTTTGCGAAGCCTTCTTCTCCTCCAGATATTGCTCCATTTCTCCCTCCTGTCTGCAGGCAGCGCTGAGGGCCTTGTCTAGCGTGCGGTGGTCAAACGCCACGAGTCTCGTCCGCAGTGATGGCTTGAGTCCCATCACAAACTTCTTCGTCTTCCTGCGCTCATCCTCTACGATATGCGGTGCATATTTAGAAAGTTCAGAAAACCTTGCCTCGTATTCCAGCACGGTCATGGAGCCTTGCATCAGGGATAGAAATTCTTGCTCCATCTTGTCCTGAATATGCTCTGGGACAAACTTGGCTCAGAAGAGTCTCACGAACGCGTCCCATGCCACGTCTACTGCTCTGTCCTCAAAGCGTGTACGTAGTAGGGAGGACCACCATACATCAGCTCTCTCCTGCAATACACCTTCATAAGCACCAACTAACAAATTCTAACTTGACAAACACATACAAGCATAACTAAAGCATACATGTAGCATGTAGGTGGCTAATGTCACCTTATCCTCATCAGGACACCTGATAGCTCGAAGATTTCTCTGTCTCCCTCATCCAGCTTTCTGCCATTAACGGACCACTCTCCCCCTTAAAAGAGGGTGGGGTCATCCTCTTGAATCGCTCCATGATGGAAGGTCCACCATGGTCCTGGGCTGGTGCCTGAGCCTGCTACATTAAACAATAAACAATATACGATAAACACAATATCATGCAATTTAAATAGCAAGCTACTTAGTTGTTTCATTATTCTACCTGGGCCTCCAACTGAGCCTGGAGTGCTGCCTGGGTATGAGTCTGCGTCTGCATGGCTTGCACCTGACCTTGCATGAATACTCCGTAGTCCACAGGCGGCGGTGGGGGAAGTATAGGGCCTCGCGGTGCTGGGGCCTGTTGCTTCGCCTACTCATCACGTCGCGGCTCGTCCTCACGGGCCGACGCTCCACCACGCCTCTCGAAGCCATGGCTGTAATAAAATTTCAGCCACCATTAGAGCTAGGTTACTACGTTTTCTAACCATTTTCTTATCTA
This sequence comes from Colocasia esculenta, assembly GCA_014218235.1. Lineage (NCBI taxonomy): Eukaryota > Viridiplantae > Streptophyta > Magnoliopsida > Alismatales > Araceae > Colocasia > Colocasia esculenta. Next base: position 83,771,171 of record CM024762.1, read on the forward strand.
TTTTTCACTTCTTATCAGTGTTTTCTACACATGTGGACATACTTAGCATGCAATGGGAATGATACTTAGGTATATTCATGTGTAATCTCAATCGGTCTCTCTGATACCAATCTCTGTGACGGCCCTCATTATACCGATACGGTTATACCAACCCACGTCGGTATAGCAAGAGTCCTCACAGTGGGACATTTACCCAAACGATACTAACAGCTGAGATACACGCAAATATACAACAGAGTAGCGGAAGTAAAAGACATATGTCTTCATTCATTCATCATCCACATTAAACATACATGAGTTTGCGATTAACAACAAAGAACTAAAGTTCACATAATTTAAATTGCTGAAATTTAAATACATAATGTCCACACTTATACATCCTTTTCATGATAATTCTAATACAATGTTCAAATTACATACTATGAAATACACGAGTCACAAGAAACTCCAAAACTAGCTAATCTCCGCGCTCGGAGTCCGTCTCTGCTGCCTCCTCCAAAGGTGCCACGTCACCAACTACACCTGTACGCCGAAGCAAGGAGTGAGTCCAGAGACTCAGCAAGCAACACTACCCATAACATACACGTATAAGTCTTAGTGGTTTCTACATGCACATTTACAATTTGCAAACCATGGCATGCTAGTCATTTTAAAGTTTCAACCTATCATGAAAGTTTTACAAATTTATACATGGATCATGCTTTCAGATTTCTAAGGATAAAATTTACCTATCACATGCTCTCTATTCCATTTACTCATGAATTTTGTCTTTAAAGAACCAGACATGAGAGCTACCAACATGAACATTGTGCATGCATGAAAGGAAAACACAACTAGCATGGATCTTACGTTTTTAAACACATACATAAACGTTTTCATATGCTTTAAGTTGCTGATTTCACATGGTTTAAGGCTATAAACCTATACATGAGAGCTACAATATGCTTAAAACATATCATGTGAACAAACAATCATGCTATCTTGTACCCGTTTTCACCAATTATCCCTAACATGGATTCTAGACATCTTTGCACATAATAACATGATGATAATAACATAAATTCACTGATTTCACATGATTTCAGATTTGTCTCACATGGGTTTCACATCATATACCCTCTCATTTAGAATTTCACATTTTCTTTAACCAAGTTTCCTCTTTCACATAGTTGCACTTTACACATACACATTCACATTCGTACACTTACACATTTACACATGAACACATACACATTACACATTACACATTTTAGGTGCCGTGACACATAGTCCAAACCACCAAAGAAGGACATACACACATCACATTACACATAGACGCCATCTAGGCATTCCAATGGCGACTCTTGGACTGCGCAGACTGGGAGAACAAGTCTCCACCCTAACCAGTGGTACTTGTCCACCTCTAGGATTTCCCCCTAATGCCCTTAGGGTCACTTACACATTGAACTTTCTCAGGAGGACTTTTCCCTGATACAGCTCCACTGCCCTCTACGGAAGCAGTGTCACATTGGCACAGTTACACTTTACACATTTTAACCGATTTACACATGGTTTTACACATAGCACTTTTCATCTCATTCACTTTCTCACTCACATGCACATCTCTATTTTTCCTAACATGGCACTACAGATTTCAGGAGCTTAACACACAGTAATTTCACCATTCAAGTTAGGTTTAAGCACTATCTAATCACATTACGATATCATACGTAGATTTCTATAATTCACATGGAAAATACATAACTTCTTATATACTGGTCCAAATGACCTGAAATTTTAACCACATGCTATTTTCAGGTTCTAGATCATAAACTCAATTTTTCAGATTTTTCTGAGCTAAATAGAATTTACAGTAAATAAAACACCTATTTAGCATGCTATTCACAACTTAAGTTAACATGGGGTTTAACATATCATGCGATTTTGCCACTTGCTGTTTTATCAGAGATTACTATCATATTCATGATCTGAGAATACAGAACTATCCTAAATCATACAATCACAGATCGATCACCACAAACCATTCTTGCATGTCTTTCTATTTACCGAACCAAATTTATTTGCAACTCATGCAAGCAATGGACAAATTATCAAAATTGAGAATACATATACTGATCTACAAATCTTCATGCTCTGACAAAACTAAGGCATTCAGACTAATCCTAATCATGAAACATGGATTGGCAAGATTTTCAACAATTCATGCTTACACATTCACGGTATAAAATTTCCTACATTCACCATCACACATCACTCTCCTCCACACACCACAATTGACAATATACATAGTGTATAGGGTTACCATATATCCTCATCACGGAAACCATACCGAAAATAGTGTATAGGAAGGGCAGAACAGGTCACTGTTCTGTCCAGAGGAACTTGGCGGCGGTCTCTGGCCGCTGACTCAGGGTCAGCGGCATGGTCGATGGACGCCAAGCATGATATCGGCGTCCAGTGACCTTGCCGTCAATGCAGGTCTGTGCAGAAACACAGACCCAAACTCTCAAGATTGAGTGAATGTGAGGGTCTAGGACTCGAGGGAAAATCCATAAAAATTGTAAAACCGACCTAGACTCATACGGGGACATTATGGTTAGGTCACTTGCCTTTAGAAAAATGCACCAAGGGATCTAGGGCTCGGTGAAGCTCTCCTTGGGCTGTCCCAAGAAGCTCTTAGAAATGCTTGACTCCGGATTCCTGAGCGAGCTCCAGGGCCTTCCAAGGTCGGGGAGGCCTTCCTCGTCGATCCAGCAACCTCCTTGAAGCAGTAGATCTCCGGAACAATCTTCAGGTTGAGGGATTTTTGGGTTCCAAAGTGGGGTTTTCCTCAGTTTTTTTCTAGGGTTTTTCTTTCTCTCTTTTCTCCTCTTGCAAGGGCGAAGAGAGGCTGGGGAAGGGAGCTCCGGGTTTAACATGTAGGAGAGACCCCTCTCCCACTCACCAGGTGACTTGACAGCCTTCAGAGCCGTTGGGGACAGTCCCCCAATGGTTGGCTTTCTTGTTTCAGAAGTTTGCAGCTCTGCTGCGCATGCAGGCCAGAGAAGTAAACGTCTATATCGCTTGACGCCAGGGTGAGTGTTGGCGTCCATGTCTGGACGCTGACATCACCCCAACGGCCAGGGGTTGACGCCAAGATGGCCTTCGGCCAGAAGTCCAAAATATGCAGAAAACCATGCATACCATGCGTATATACATGCAATATGTATATGGTATTATATCCATACTATCACCATGCAATACATACATTATTTATATTTAATATAAACACATGCACACGTACTTGTGCTAATTAATACGTACGTAAATATGTACATACATACACAAGCACAAATATACACACATAAATACAAATAATGTGACGAAAATTCGAGGGCCTTACAGTTGTTCTTGGCGGCATAGGGGTTGACGCCAACCTGAGAATTCTGCAGGTTATAGGCTCACCCAATGGCAGGTTTCTTACTTGGTTCTCTTCCCCTCTTGCCCCAGCTTGTTGCCCCAGTGTTCCTAAAGCTTCCAACAGGTACTGAAGGGTGCTTGGAGGATCGTGGAACGTGTGGCGTCGCCGAATTGTGCGAGGAAACGTCGTGACGTGGTGTAATTCTCGTGGGAACTTGCGGAGGGTTCGGCGCGAACCGGGAAATTGCGGGAGGTTCTAGCATGTTCTGAGGTAGGGGACGAACCCGTTTAGCCCCATAGAAACATTAAAACACATCGTAACCACCTGAATCAGCATGATAATGTATTTTCGGATTAAGTTGCACCATACGGGGATAATGGGTGGTTTAAGTAATTTAGTGAACAAAGCATGTTGTGTTGGGTTGTTTTGGGTTCATGCATGTTTAAAGAACCGTTTCAGTATATTTTTCTGTAGTTTAAACAGTTGGAAAACCTGTAGAGCCGGATTAGGGTTTCTGCAGGGTTTGAGGCAGAAGAACTTGGCGTCAACATCGCTTGTCGCCAAGTTCCTCAGCCAGGAGGTAGACGGCCAGATCCCTTGCCGTTGACTTCTTGTAAGCGGCAGTCGATGTTGCCGTCTACTGGTTATGAACAGAAATGACTAAGTTACGGTATTTATCGATAATGCGTGTGTATTGGTACATGAAGTGCACTGAGTGCACATGGCTCTCGTGTTTAGCATACAAGGTATGCTGTTAGATACTTACTCTCGTGCTGCGCGTTGTATTACGCGAGTCAGTTGGGTACACGTGTAGTGGACCATTGTTACTTGTGGTTTACGTGAGGTTTCACATGGTTTGTGTGTGACGTGCATGTGGTTCTGTGTACGTGGCTAGTAGTACGACGCCTACCGTGGTTACCTCTCAAGTTGGGTGCCCCAGGTTCTTTGTGAGCCAGGCTGTTAGCTCGGAGCTTTGTCCCGGTACTTGTGTTGTACCGTCGAGGTCTGTGTCGTTTGACCTGGACACCCTCACTCTTGTGTTTGAGTTGCACATCCGGCTGAGGGAAAGACGACAGTGGGACAGTGACACTTGTGTTTGTCTTTAGTCACTTGTAGCGCGCTCGTAGTTGGGGGTACGGACATCACTAGTCGACACTGGTCCCCAGCTAGTCCTTTTCCAGTGCCTTACTCTAGAGAGCCCGGGCCAGGGTCTCCTGAGGTGTCAGGCATGGGCCTGCGACCGTGTGGTCCGCAGGTGGTGGTGTTTAGTTGGTCTCCACAGTTGCTTGACCTTTTCACGTGGAGCGGCAGCTGGACCTTTCGTCCGTGGCTGCGAGACTGAGAGGTAGACCTGTGTTAGCTTGTCCGAGTCAGTTTCTGGTGTCGCGAACCAGTTCACGTGGCTCGTGTTTGGCTGTCTCTACTTTAGCTTGTACACCTGTACTGGTTTGCCGTTTAATTATTAAAGTTGTTTACGTAGTCGGCAGACGGTGAGTACTTTTACAGCTTTAATATTATGTTTAGCTGTTCTATAAATTGTTGGTATTGTTTACTGCTTTCGTACCTGTGGTTTTGGTTTGCTCGGTGTTGGGGGAGTTCCCTACTAAGCCAGTGACTAGCGAGGCTCACCCCTACCCCCACAGGTGAGAGCGAGGAGGACGTTTCACAACCGTCGTCCAGCTCAGAGCCGCGCCGTAGCGGTGCAGGGTCAGTACCTCCAGCGGTGTAGTTCCAGCTGTGTAGTACTCCAGCAGTGTAGTTTAGTTAGTTGTTTACTTTCTTCAGTTGTACCTCGGGTATGCCCCAGGCTCTTGTACTTCTTTTCAGTTTTGTGGAAATTTGGCTATGTAACTTGTGAATTATATATATAAAATGGTGAGTTCTTTGTGTTTACACAGACTGTGGTTTTGGTTTCCCTTGCGAGGCTTCGCCCGTTCGCGGGAGGCGGACTCGGATCAAGTACGTTATCGGTTTAACGGGCTTGGCCGAGGCATTCCGCCATAGAAGGTGTCATTGGAGGCTTCTTGGGACTGCCCAAGGAGAGCTTCACCGCCATTTTAGATCCCCTTGTAGTATTTTTCAGAGGCAAGTAACTTACCCCTATCTTCCATGTAGATGTCTAGTAGGGTTTTATAAATTTTATGTATTTTTCCTCGCGTCCTAGATCCCCCTTTCACCTTTGCATTTGAGTTCGGTCTGTGTTTCTGCATAGACAGAACTTGGCGTCAATACCCTTGATGCCGAGATCCCTGGTATGCATCCAGCGATCTGGCCGTCCACTCCTGGAACGGCCAGAGACCGCCGTTAAGTTCTCCAGGACAGAACAGTGAGCTGTTCTTCCTGGCATATTTGATAAATTTCGACGTGTTTTGCGATGAGGATATAATGTAACTCTTATATGCTATGTATACTAGCTAATGTGATGAATGGGAGAATGAATGAACATTTATTTTGTGGGTGGTGGAGTTTATTCGTCTATCTAATATGTATGCGAAATGAATGGCAATGTATATTCACCATGATCCTAATGATCTGTGGCAAAGTTTTGTTGCCCAAATTTGTTAGACCATGTATGTATGATTCTGTCTGTGTTCTGAGTTTCTGACATTTTTCCCCATGTTTGTATGGTTATTGAAATTTCTGTTTTGGGAAATAGAAATCATGCGTAGGTCATGTCAAATTTCCAGTAAATTACGTGTTGCTCGGTAAATTCGGGAATAAATTCTGAGACCCTGTGCATGCTAGGGTGCAGACAGTGAGCTGTTAAAATTCATGATTATGTTCAACTCCATGTTAATTTACATTATGAATAATAATGAGAAATTGATGTTAAATTTTCTGTAACTTCATTTTGAGTCAGAAAAATCTAAAAATTTTCATGTGGAATCATAACCTGAGATCAGCATGTGGTTAAATTTTCAAGTAATTTGGACAACTATATAGTGAAATATGAATTTTTCCATGCGAGAAATGTGAAAAAGAATGCATGCTAATGTGGGAATAATGTGACATGTGTGTGTGATCTGATTTGTGTAAAATTCTTAACATGTAGTCCTTGTTAACTGTAGAATCACATTAGGAAAAAACAGAGCCCTTGTGTGAGTGAGAAAAAGAATGAGAGGCAAGTGACATGTGTAAAGATATGTGTTAAAAATCGGTAAATGTGTAAATTTTGCCAAGTGTGACATTGCTTCCATAGAGGCAGTGGAACCGTATCAGGGAAAAGTCCCCCTGAGAAGGTTCAATGTGTTGTGATCATAAGGGCATTAGGATGAAATTCTGAAGGTGGACAAGTACCACTGGTTAGGGTGGAGACTTGTTCTCCCAGTCTACGCAGTCCAGAGTCGTCACTGTATTGCCTAGGTGACGTCTATGTGTATGTGATGTGATGTGTCCTTCTCTGGTGGTTTGGACTATGTGTCACGGCACTAATGTGAAAGTGGAAATGTGTATGTGTTCATGTGTAAAGAAATGTGAATGTGAAAAATGTGTAATGTGCATGTGTAAAATGTACACTATGTGATTAAGAAGTTGTGTAAAAATGTGGAACCAAAATGTGAAGTTGTGAATTTGTGATCCATGTTGAAGTAATTTGAAATCATGTTAAAACAGCAAACTAAATTCACTTATAATCATGCTTTACATGTGCAAATTGTCTAGAATCCATGTTAGAAATGAATCTTAATGATGTGCAGGTAATTTCATGCTTGTTTTCCTTCATGTCGTGACTTAAATTGATTAAGTAGCTCTCATGTGTTGGGTTATGCTTTCTAGTCCATGTAAAACCAGCAAGCTTAAAGTATGTGAAATGGTTATATGCATGTATACGAATGAGTAGTAACAATGTTAGCAATGTGTTCTTTCATGTATGTAAGCTAGTCGTGCTAGATTGCTCTCATGTTTTAGTTTAAATGAAGGTAGAAATCTCATGTGTAGGAATGATTAGAGAACATGTGATAGGAGATTTTGATTTAGAAAATCTGAAAGCATGAAACATGTGTTTAATAAGTAGAATCACCATGATAGGTTGTGAATTTCAATGACAAGCATGCTACAGGATTGTGTCTTGTAAATGTGTGTGTAAAATCTTCTATGATATGTGCATGTATGGTAGGTGTAGAGTTATTTGCTGAGTCTTTTAGACTCATTACTTGCTTCGGCGTATAGGTGTAGTTGGTGACGACACACTTGCGGAGGAGGCAGTGGAGATCGACTCCGAGCGTGGAGATTAGATCGTCGGTGTACCTTGTGATATTTGATTTCCTAGTATGTAATTGCAACATTGTACTAGCATTATTATGGAAAGAAAATGTTTAAGTGTGGACATTATGTATTTGATTTTCAGCAATTTAATTATGTGGACTTTTAGTTCTTTAAATGTTATCGAATCATGTATGTTAAATGTGGATGATGAATGAAATGAAGACAGTGGTTCTTTTACTTCCGTTACTCTGTTCTTATATTCACGTGTATCTCAGCTGAATATTATTGTTGGGTAAATGTCCCACTGTGATGACGCTCGCTATACCGACGTGGGTTGGTATAACCATACCGATATAATGAGGGTCGTCACAGAGATTGGTATCAGAGAAACCGGTTGAGATTGCACATGAATATACATAAGTCATCATCTTCATTACATGCTAAGTCTACATAGGAATGTCCACATGTGTAGAATTGATTAATAATGAATGAAAAGTAGATAAGAAAATGGTTAGAAAACTTAGTAACCTAGCTAATGGTGGCTGAAATTTATTACAGCCATGGCTTCGAGAGGTAGGCGTGGCGGAGCGCCGGCCCGTGAGGATGAGCCAAGACGTGACGAGCGGGCGGAGCAGCAGGCCCCGGCACCGCAAGGTCCTGTACTTCCCCCACCGCCGCCTGTGGATTATGGAGTATTCATGCAAGGTCTGGTGCAAGCCATGCAGACGCAGGCTCATACCCAGGCAGCACTCCAGGCACAGTTGGAGGCTCAAGTTAGACTAATAAAATGAATTATTATCTATTTTATTTGATTGTGCGATATTATGTTGATTGTGTATTGCTTGCTGTGTACTGTAGCAAGCTCAGGTACCAGCTCAGGACCATGGTGGACCTTCTACCATGGAAAGATTCAAGAGGATGCTGCCACCCTCTTTTAAGGGGGAGAGCGATCCATTGTTGGCGGAAAGCTGAATGAGGGAGATAGAAAAGATCTTCCGAGCCATCAGGTGTGCAGATGAGGATAAGGGTACATTGGCCACCTACATGCTACAGGTATGCTTTAGTTATATGCTATTATGTTTTGTTAAGTTAGATTTGTTTAGATGGTGCTTATGAGCGGTGTACTGCAGGAAAGAGCTGATGTATGGTGGGCTTCATTGCTGCGTACCCGGTTTGAGGACGGAGCTATCGATGTTGCTTGGGATGAGTTCGTGAGGCTCTTTTGGGCCAAGTTCGTCCCCGAGCATGTGCAAGATCGGATGGAGCAGGAGTTCCTCTCTTTGGCTCAAGGCTCCATGACCGTGCTAGAATATGAGGCAAGGTTTTCTGAACTCTCTAAATATGCACCTCATATCGTGGTAGACGAGCGCAGGAAGACAAAGAAGTTCGTGATGGGACTCAAGCCATCACTGCGGACGAGACTCGTGGCATTTGACCATCGCACGTTGGACGAGGCCCTTAGTGCTGCTTGTAGGCAGGAGGGAGAGATGGAGCAATATCTTGAAGAGAAGAAGGCTTCGCAGAAGAGGCCAGCAGCGACATTCCAACGGCAAGACAAGAAGAAAGCGGTGTACCATACACAGCAGCGATCAGTGGCAGTCGGCAGTTCTCAGGTACCCTCTGTACGTTCCCCTGGTGTGAAGAAAGAGTGTCCCCACTGTGGGAAGACACATGGTGGTACCGAATGTTGGATGCTTACGGGAAAGTGCTTGAAGTGTGGAAGCAGCGACCACAAGATCAAGGATTGCCCAAGACTTCAGCAGGGAGTTCAGCGCGGAGCGCCAGCCCCAGCAGCAGTAGCGGCAGCGGCGCTAGCTACGGGAAGACCAGGAAGGCCTCGAGCCCCAGCTCGAGTGTTTGCTTTAGAGCGCGAGGACGCCGAGCAGGCGAAGCATGTAACGACCCAAGATCTGCATTACCGGTACCTGACCAGTAACCTGAATCCTGACCCGCTAACCCACGAGCCGAAACTCGAAAGGGTAAGAAAAGAGTGTCTGAGGAGAACATATAAGTAAATGTACACGCTACAATTTAAAACAATTATCACAAGAACAACTCAGAGTCAAAGCTAAACGCAAGAGTACAGTGGGTACAAGGAAAAGTACCACTCACAGCAGCCAAGCAAGACTAGCACCGGAGAGACAAGGCTCCACAGCCTCGAAAGCCGCACACGAACTCCTGGGAAAAAGGGAGTGAGTCTCAGAAAAGAGACCCAGTAGGGCAACTAACCCCCACCGGTAACAACACTACTAAGCAGGAAAGAAAGCTCAGTAAGTAAACACTCACAGCCTGTACAACACACAAGAATCGGTGGCGTAGTGCGCAACTCCCTCAGGAGCGCACTGAGAAAAACTGGAACCTCGCAGGCTCGACAGCACTACAAGCACAACAAACACAACAAGCTCACAAGCAAGAGCTCACACACACTCTCACAAAGTAGGACTAGTAGGGTCTGTGTGCTCGGCGTCCCGGCACCACAGAGTCTCTCAACCCTAACCACGTGTGCACACTCAGACGCTCTCCCTCGCGTCTGGTCCATGACCGGTTTTCCCCTACGCCAGACTCAGACGGTGGAGAAGGGGCTCCACGGAGACCGGCTCGAAACCACCACAAGGAGTACGCACAGAACGGAGTCGCACTCAACGTCCCGGCTCACTGGCTGAGGACCCCCCACACGCCAGTCATCCAGACGGAGCGTAGCTCTACGTCTAGGAAACACAACAGAAACAGGAGCACGACAACCCCCAACACAAGTACAGACGGAAACACTCTCAACATCTGAAGTACGGCGCAACGGACGGACACCACGTGTCAACGTCACAACACAGCCAAACACAACGCGAGCACAGGCAGAGACACTCTCTACACCTGGCAGACTGTGCTAACAGGCGGACACCGCATGTCAACACCTCAAACCACGGAAAGGGAAACACACAGCATGCTGGGAACACAACTGCAGGTAGACAGCAGCATCGACCGCCGCCAACCAGGAAGTAAACGACAGCATCACATGTTGCCAAGCAAACAGTAGACGGCAGCATCGACTGCCGCTAACAAAAGGTAGACGGCAACACTCCAGACGTCTAGAAAAAGTAGACGGGCACAGGTTGGCCGTTTACCCAAACTCGGCGGCAAAGGATTATGCCGTTTATATCCTACCTGAAGAACCTGACGGTACAGATCTCGCCGTCTAGTTCTCCCCTGAAGAGCTTAACGGCAAGGGATCACGTCGTTTACCTCTTCCCTGAAGAGATCAACGTCAACATCCCTTGACGTTGACTTCTTCAGCCTCCAGTAGCTGAACCAGCCTCCAACTGATTGCCACACGGGCAAATCCGCCCCACAAACCACAATCTGATGTAGGGAAACACTCCCCTACATCACACTACACTACCACAATGCCGATAAAACACGATCCAACACATGGATCGGCCAAAATGCCCTAAAACCCGGCATGGAGAAAAACCCTCCCCAAAGCTCGATTTCACGCAAATCGCACGCACACAAGCATGAAATAGCACACAAGGAAGCTAAGGGTTTACGTCCCTACCTCAGAAACACTTAAAAACTCCACGTAAACCTCGATTCGCGCCGAACCCCCAGGAGCTTTTCGCAAGAACCGCCGTCCGATCCGTCAATTTCTGCCCGATCTGCCACTGCCACGCGCATCACGACCTTCCCACGTGCTCCCGTCAGCAACCGGAAGTGCTGGAGAAGAACATAGGTGAAAGAGGAGGGAAAAAGAGAGGAGAGGATGAGGGAGAACAGCCCTCGGGTTGCCCCTAAAAACAGCGCACTGATCAGTTGACGTCAACCCCTCTTGCCGTCAACTGAACCGCCAACACTTGACGTCCACATCGCATGCCGCCAAGTTCTAGCTCCGCAAAACTCAGGAACTAACAACTAACGGCAAGATCGATGGACGCCAAAGACCTTCCGACGGCAACACCCTTGCCGCCAACACAAAGCCGACGTCAAACCCCCCGGACGTCAACCGACACAGATCCTTAAGCATAAACGCTAAGGATCCGATAAGGGTCCAATAAAACCCGAAACGTTACAGCCCTCCCCCCTTAAGGAATTTCGTCCTCGAAATTCACGCAACGCAAGGGGAAGCTAAAAGCAACGTAGAGGTACAAAACTACACGCGCATCACATTCTCCCGTTACCAGGTCGACACACCACCCGAGTACCGCTGCTGGACAACACTAACCAGCCGGACTTCCTTGTTCCACAATCTCGGAACTTAGCAATCCACAAGAAACGGCAGAACTCTGGTACAATCAACCCAGTGTCATCACTGACACACTATACTCGGGAGAACATGCGACGCAGCAACAAGAAAGGTACCTCCCAAAACGGCAACGCATGGAACGCACCACGGTCGACAGCTTACACTGGCGGAAACCAAAGCCTCGAACTTAGGAGCCAAATATACCCAACAACCTACTGGACTACCTGGTCCAGTGACGACTCGCTCATCCACCTTAAAACCAATGAGAGGAAAACGACACGGTCGTCCACACAGGGCCCAATCACCTGACACACGCAAGCAGGAGCTACTAACGACTGCCAACACACGCAGCTGTACACTCCAAGCCGTAGGTCGGTAACTCTCCCTGTGGGGCTTCAACTGACGTGACGCACAAGGCACCACTCTGCCGCGCTGCATCAGAACAGCTCCCAAGACAAATATCGAAAGCATCGGCACAGAATCTTGGAACTCTCCGAACCTGATCGCAACACCAGGACTGGCGCTGATGTAAGCAGTTACTTCAACTCTACGAAGCTCTGCTCACATTGCACCAACCACGCAGAAGGCAAAAACATGCTAGCCAAAAGTCACACATTGCGGTCACCAACCGACCTCGTCGTTGGGTCCCACAGATTAGCAACCCACTCTGTCGTAAAACACAACCCGACAGAGTGCGCAAATGCCGATAACAACGCGAGAAAATACCTGTCAGCAACTCGCACCGTCGGCAACAAAGCCCGACAAAGTGCACGGTTTCCTGATAACAACTCGGAAAAACACCTGAGGGTCAACCATCACACTCAGGGGGACAGCCTCACGCTACTAACTACAGCTAGCACCGGTCATCAGCAAAAATCGAAAAGTCACGCGGCGACGAGAACCCAAGTCACATCGCACTCGCGGACAGTCCGCAACACACGGAACAATGTCCATTGTCGCCACTAGGTCTCACACAGACCTTCCTCGTGGTCCAACAAGGACACCAACGCACATGGAGCCACACAACTCCAGAACCACTCACTCCACGGCACAACAAGCCGCGACAAAACACAGAAGACGTTTGGAGTCAAGCCAGCACTTGGCACCTCACAACGTCAACAACTCGTGATCGAGTACTTGCAAGTCAATTGACCTCACTGTCACCAAACGAACGACAGGAGACTCCGCCACCGGCTGCAAGACTCACCACGCCACGCACAAAAGAACCACAAGCCAAAAGGGCACAACAGGCCACACCGGCCCCAACCCTTAAGGCACGAAACACAGAGCATCCAAAGACGCTCAAAGTGCAGCACACACAACTGCACCCAGGGCCAACACAACACAGTGCCCACAGAAGGGGACTCTTCACCAGAGACCCACAAGAAAAGCGTACGGAAAACCGAAGACATTTAGAGCACAACGACCACCACGTCGGCTCTAGAAAGGCACGCAAAAACACGAAATATCAACTCTGCCGCACGGGGAGCGAAAACCACAACAACTCCATGGCGCACAAGAGTAGGATAAACCATCTTCATCACAAACGATAAAAGAGGTCAACACCGGAAGGAATGGCATGCAAAAGACCTTCAAGGCACAAGCCGAGGCACACACCGAATAATCCTTGCTTGGCACACCCAGCAAGAAACACACGGCGAAACCAAACACCGCAACGCCACAACCTCCCACCAAGGTCGTGACACACACACGCACGACTCCCACAAAACCAATGGAGTCGGCCACAACACGGCGGCAACCCTCGGCACACCCGCCGAGATCGCACGCAACCAGGCGAGAACAACGTCCCACCACAAACATGGCCACCTCAGACCTCCACAAGGTCGAGAGCCGACAACACAAATCGTTCCGGACCCCAAACACACCACGAGGTCGGGAATCCACACATGCCGATGCCACCACAAAACTGGCACCCAGGCACAAAACTACGGGACCAAGAAAACACCGTAGCGGAGACCACCAGAAACTCGGGTCCACACCAAGCCAGACCAACAATACCCACAGAGACTAAACACAGCAAGGACACAATCGCCGTGTCAGCTCGGGCATCGAGCCGTACTTAAAAGCGTCGCGTAAGGGCGTTGTCACAACAACAACATCCACTAAGCCGCCGCCACTGGCCGCCTAGAACTATCACAACGACACACAGCACGAACAGGTCAGCCGACCAAGGGTGGCACAGAAAACAACGACACGAGGAGAGCAACCAGCTCAACCTCAAAACAACTCAAGGGAAGATAACTCCACCAAGGGTCGCCACAACGCGCACCCTAGCAACACAACACCACGTGGAGCATCACAACCCTGAGCAACCACCGAAAGCGGAGGAAGGAGACACGTAACGCAACGAGTCTCTTCCAAACACAAGATGGAAAATCATAACGCAAGACTGTCGCTTCCACAAGAAGCACAGCCAAGAACACAATCACAACACTCACCAGACCACCATCTGGGAGAAAAACATCGGGCACAGGAAACAACACAATCCATCTGAGCCACGGGGACATATAAAGTCCCACTGGCGCAACCGAGACACTAGGAAACAACCGCAAAGCAACATGGCCACGCAACAGCCAGATGCACTACCAAGGGCACACGCATTGACCAAGAACACCGCGACAGACTGTAACATACACAGTCCAACCGGCAATGACAGCTCAACAACTCTTCACCCTCCCGGAACCTCTTCAAGGTGCCAGAACGCCACAGCGCAGAGCAACTCACTAAGCTATCGACACAAGAAAAACATGGTCCAATCGAAACTCTACACTGCCCAAGGGGAACACGAAAACAACAGCGTACGTCCTGTAGTTCAGGCCGAGTCTGCTATGGTGGCGGGGCATCTCTAGCCTCCTGCTAAGGTGCCTACACAGCCACCTCCCAAACACGACATCGCCTAGGAATAAGGGAAATTAATCCACACAGGACAAGCACACGCACAAAACGCAAAACGACTCCGGTTCGCTTGCTACTACTGTACTCTTCACACTCTGAGTTATTCGGAACATTTCCTTATATGTCTCGACAGACCAGGCTCTGATACCAACTGTAACGACCCAAGATCCGCATTACCGGTACCCGACCAGTAACCCGAATCCTGACCCGCTAACCCACGAGCCGAAACTCGAAAGGGTAAGAAAAGAGTGTCTGAGGAGAACATATAAGTAAATGTACACGCTACAATTTAAAACAATTATCACAAGAACAACTCAGAGTCAAAGCTAAACGCAAGAGTACAGTGGGTACAAGGAAAAGTACCACTCACAGCAGCCAAGCAAGACTAGCACCGGAGAGACAAGGCTCCACAGCCTCGAAAGCCGCACACGAACTCCTGGGAAAAAGGGAGTGAGTCTCAGAAAAGAGACCCAGTAGGGCAACTAACCCCCACCGGTAACAACACTACTAAGCAGGAAAGAAAGCTCAGTAAGTAAACACTCACAGCCTGTACAACACACAGGAATCGGTGGCGTGCGTAGTGCGCAACTCCCTCAGGAGCGCACTGAGAAAAACTGGAACCTCGCAGGCTCGACAGCACTACAAGCACAACAAACACAACAAGCTCACAAGCAAGAGCTCACACACACTCTCACAAAGTAGGACTAGTAGGGTCTGTGTGCTCGGCGTCCCGGCACCACAGAGTCTCTCAACCCTAACCACGTGTGCACACTCAGACGCTCTCCCTCGCGTCTGGTCCATGACCGGTTTTCCCCTACGCCAGACTCAGACGGTGGAGAAGGGGCACCACGGAGACCGGCTCGAAACCACCACAAGGAGTACGCACAGAACGGAGTCGCACTCAACGTCCCGGCTCACTGGCTGAGGACCCCCCACATGCCAGTCATCCAGACGGAGCGTAGCTCTACGTCCAGGAAACACAACAGAAACAGGAGCACGACAACCCCCAACACAAGTACAGACAGAAACACTCTCAACATCTGAAGTACGGCGCAACGGACGGACACCACGTGTCAACGTCACAACACAGCCAAACACAATGCGAGCACAGGCAGAGACACTCTCTACACCTGGCAGACTGTGCTAACAGGCGGACACCGCATGTCAACACCTCAAACCACGGAAAGGGAAACACACAGCATGCTGGGAACACAACTGCAGGTAGACAGCAGCATCGACCGCCGCCAACCAGGAAGTAAACGACAGCATCACATGTTGCCAAGCAAACAGTAGACGGCAGCATCAACTGCCGCTAACAAAAGGTAGACGGCAACACTCCAGACGTCTAGAAAAAGTAGACGGTCACAGGTTGGCCGTTTACCCAAACTCGGCGGCAAAGGATCATGCCGTTTATATCCTACTTGAAGAACCTGACGGTACAGATCTCGCCGTCTAGTTCTCCCCTGAAGAGCTTAACGGAAAGGGATCACGCCATTTACCTCTTCCCTGAAGAGATCAACGTCAACATCCCTTGACGTTGACTTCTTCAGCCTCCAACAGCTGAACCAGCCTCCAGATGATTCCCACACGGGCAAATCCGCCCCACAAACCACAATCTGATGTAGGGAAACACTCCCCTACATCACACTACACTACCACAATGCCGGTAAAACACGATCCAACACATGGATCGGCCAAAACGCCCTAAAACCCGGCATGGAGAAAAACCCTCCCCAAAGCTCGATTTCACGCAAATCACACGCACACATGCATAAAATAGCACACAAGGAAGCTAAGGGTTTACGTCCCTACCTCAGAAACACTTAAAAACTCCACGTAAACCTCGATTCGCGCTGAACCCCCAGGAGCTTCTCGCAAGAACCGTCGTCCGATCCGTCAATTTCCGCCCGATCCGCCAATGCCACGCGCATCACGACCTTCCCACGTGCTCCCGTCAGCAACCGGAAGTGCTGGAGAAGAGCATAGGCGAAAGAGGAGGGAAAAAAGAGAGGAGAGGATGAGGGAGAATAGCCCTCGGGTTGCCCCTAAAAACAGCGCACTGATCAGTTGACGTCAACCCCTCTTGCCGTCAACTGAACAGCCAACACTTGACGTCCACATCGCATGCCGCCAAGTTCTAGCTCCGCAAAACTCAGGAACTAACAACTAACGGCAAGATCGATGGACGCCAAAGACCTTCCGACGGCAACACCCTTGCCGCCAACACAAAGCCGACGTCAACCCCCCGGACGTCAACCGACACAGATCCTTAAGCATAACCGCTAAGGATCCGATAAGGGTCCAATAAAACCCGAAACGTTACAGACCATGTCACCGAAGGTACGGTTTTACTTCTAGGTGTGCACGCTCAGGTTTTGTTTGATACGGGTGCTACTCACTCGTTTATTTTCGAGCGGTTCGCTAGGCAGTTAGCCCTAGAGTCAGGTGTAGACTCTGAGTATTTAGAGGTCCCTTTGTCTGTACACACCCCTGCGGGTACGGTATCGACTAGGAAGTGCATTATGTCGTTACCTATGTGCATTGAGGATAGAATCCTAGATGGGTGTTTCTTCTTGCTAAAGATGAAGGACTATGATGCTATTCTTGGTCTGGATTGGCTAGAGGAGCACTATGCGTTAGTGGATTGTCGCCGGAAGAGGATTGTTTTCCGCATTCCTGGTGAGGACGAGTTCTCTCATCCCTTGCCAAGGAACTTGGCGGGAAAGTTAGTCGTCTCTGCCATGAAGGCGATACGCATGGTAAACAAGGGTTGTGACGCTTTTCTTGCCAGCGTGGTGTTAGTGCCAGAGGCTGATGAGTCACCTACTCTTG
Source organism: Colocasia esculenta (assembly GCA_014218235.1). Lineage (NCBI taxonomy): Eukaryota > Viridiplantae > Streptophyta > Magnoliopsida > Alismatales > Araceae > Colocasia > Colocasia esculenta. The sequence continues at coordinate 83,788,756 of CM024762.1, forward strand.
TGGAGATTGAGGTAGTGCAGGATTTTCCAGATGTCTTTCCTGATGATTTGTCTAGTTTGCCACCGGATAGAGAGATAGAGTTTACTATAGAGTTGCTTCCGGGCACCTCTCCTATCTCGAAGGCTCCATATCGGATGGCACCTGCAGAGTTAGCCGAGTTGAGGAGGCAGTTGCAAGAGTTGCTTGATAAGGGATTTATTCGCCCTAGTGTTTCCCCTTGGGGCGCACCTGTATTATTCGTTAAGAAGAAAGACGGGTCACTTAGGTAATGCATTGACTACAGGAAGTTGAACCAAGTGACTGTGAAGAACAGGTATCCCTTACCTCATATTGATGACTTGTTTGACCAGTTGCGAGATGCATCAGTCTCTTCTAAGATTGACTTGCGATATGGTTATCATCAGTTGAGGATTCGGAGTGAGGATGTGTCCAAGACGGCGTTTAGAACCCGTTATGGACATTATGAGTTTTTGTCCTTCCTTTCGGATTGACCAATGCCCCTGCAGTGTTCATGGATCTCATGAACAGGGTGTTTAGGCCTTATTTAGATAGCTTTGTCGTGGTGTTTATTGATGATGTGCTAGTTTACTCTCTGGACGAGGCCACACACCGTCAGCATTTGAGGATAGTGTTAGAGGTTCTTCGTGAGCACAAGCTGTATGCTAAGTTCAGCAAGTACGATTTTTGGTTGTGCAAGGTTCATTTCCTCGGGCATGATATCTCCGGTGCTGGTGTAGCATGGATCCAGCAAAGGTCCAGGCAGTTATGGATTGGGAGATTCCCAAGACCCCTTCGGAGATTCGTAGTTTTATTGGTTTAGCTGGTTACTACCGGCGATTTATTGAGGGATTTTCATCCATCGCCGCCCCTTTGACTCAACTCACCAGAAAGGGAGTGAAGTTTGTATGGTCTGAGAAGTGTGAGAGTAGTTTTCAATTGTTGAAGACTAAGCTCACGACAGCCCCGGTGTTAGTCTTACCGAGCGGTGTAGAGGGTTTCGCTATCTTCACGGATGCATCTCGGATTGGGTTAGGCTGTGTGCTAATGCAGCAGGAAAGGGTAGTGGCTTATGCTTTCGTCAGTTGAAGGAGCATGAGAAGAACTATCCGACTCATGACTTGGAGCTCGCAGAGTGGTTCATGCACTAAAGATCTGGAGGCACTATCTTTATGGTGTCAGATTTGAGGTGTTTACCGACCACCAAGAGCTTGAAGTACTTTCTTCTAAAAGGAATTAAACCTGAGGCAGGAAGATTGATTGAGTTTTGAAGGACATGACTTCGACCTTCAGTATCACCGTGGAAAGGCAATGTTGACGGATGCATTGAGTAGGAAGAGCCATCTCTCCAGCAGGATTGGAGATGTTGGAAGATGCGGCGGCGTTGACTGAGTTAGAGCCATGCTATGCCAAGGCTTTTGCAGACGTTTGTTGCCCAGCTAGCTAGCCCAGAGGGGGGGGGTGAATGGGTTATTAAAATTGATCTTTGATTAAAACCTGTTCACTAAAAAGATTACACAACAACTTAAACAAACGTTAGAGTTGAACGAAATAAGACAGCAAACGCACACAAGCACAACCACACGACACAAGGGATTTTATCCTGGTTCGGAACTCCTCTCCACAGGAGACCTACGTCCAGTCCCTGAGCAATGCCTCAGGATTTCACTAATCAAGGGTACTATCCCCCCTCACGGATCCTTACACCCAGCCTCAACTGGTCTTCCTTCAACTTGAAGGGAAAACAACCACCCTGGATACCACCAGGTCTTCCTTCGTCCAGAAGGGTACAAACCAAAGAAACGAAGAATAAGAACAAGCTTCAGACACTAGCTTAACAGCTACAAGCTGAAGCAAACAAGCCTCGAGAGAGAAAGAGAATTTAACACTGGTTTCTCTCCAAAGACTACACAGGCTCTCACAAGAATTTCTTCTTTGAACACTGAGAGCTAAAGAGCTAAGAGAAATATTGGAATGGTCGCTTCGCTCTTGCTTGGAACTCCGAAGACTCAAGGAATTGGTGTTTCTTTCTTTTTGAATAATGATATCTCTTGTTGTGTATCTCTTCTCAGTCTTGAGTCTTGTATTTAAGCTTCTACTTGAAATTTGAACGTTAAAAGAACCGTTGTCTCTTATCCAGGTGTACGTTAGACTGGTCAGCAAGGAAGCTTCTGATCTTCAGTCTTTTATCCTTTAGTACATGCCAGAAAAATATTTTAGAATCTTGTATCTTGTGTCCAACGTTGTACAGATGAGACTTGTCAGATATCTGCAAGCATATCAACAATAAATAGAGGACAGCTAGGACTGTCGTCGATTGTTAGTTGCAGTTGGAACAGATATTGCAATATATAGCAAAGCTCCTTTCTGTCTAAAAAAAAAGGACGTAGACAGAGTAGCATAAAATGGAAGATATTGTCTGCATGCATGGGAGATACGATCAGAGAGCATTTAATGCGTAGCAGTCAACAGACGAGATATGACTTTGACTTTTCAACGCTATTAAAAAGCATTATACTGATACAGCACAAAATTCGATATGAACAATCCCGATGCCTTCATGACTTATGAAATCGTTATACGATAACAGACAAATCGTTATGACAGAGCTTTATTAAATTATAATGATGAAATCGTTATGAGTTGTAGCAAATCGTTATAAACACTTATCAAGTCGTTATGAACTCTGAAGAAATCGTTGCGATAACTAAAGAAATCGTTATGGCTATCAAGTCGTTACGAACTCTAAAGAAATCGTTACGAGAACTAAAGAATCGTTATGACTATCAGTCGTTACAGTTTCAAAAAATCGTTACGAGAACTAAAGAATCGTTATGACTATCAAGTCGTTGCGAGAACTAAAGAAATCGTTATGACTATCAAGTCGTTACGAGTTTCAAAGAAATCGTTACGAGAACTAAAGAAGTCGTTATGACTATCAAGTCGTTGCGAGTTCTAAGAAATCGTTACGAGACTAAAGAAATCGTTACGGACTAAAGAAATCGTTATGACTATCAAGTCGTTACGAGTTTCAAAGAAATCGTTACGAGAACTAAAGAAATCGTTACGGCTAGAAAGTCGTTGCGAGTTCTAAAGAAATCGTTACGAGGACTAAAGAAATCGTTACGGCTAGAAAGTCTTTGCGAGTTCTAAAGAAATCGTTACGAGGACTAAAGAAATCGTTACGGCTAGAAAGTCGTTGCGAGTTCTAAAGAAATCGTTACGAGGACTAAAGAAATCGTTACGGCATCTTTTAAGAAATCGTTGCGGTATCGATTTGATTGAACTTTTCGGTCAGAAGGAAATCGTTATGCTTATCAATAGAAGTCGATACAAAGACTTGGACAAAGCATGAAATGAGACTTACCTGATTGTCTTGAACTTTCATTTTTCTTTTATTTCCTGTTCTCAAAACTCAAGTAATTCATTAGTACTATTTTGTTAATCATCAAAATTAATATATATAAATAAAGAATTATTTATATGGGGAAGGTTTGGTCATCAATCTCCCCCTTTTTGATGATGACAAAATATACTAAACAGATATAAACAAACATTTCAAAAAGATTTTTCAGAATAGCTTTAGTTTTCTCCCCCATTTTGTCAATAAGCAAAAAGATAGGCGATGAGACAAAGAAGAGAGAAATCATTGTATTAAGTGTGAGGAAGATAGTACATAGGAGACGACAGCCCATGCCTTGATCTCAAGGTCTTCAAAAGTTTGTTGGAAAACTCCAGAGGCAACTGAAAAATTAGGACCCATGGATGGAAGGGCCTTTGAATGTAAAGTTGTCGTTGCTGTTCCAGGAATTCTTCATACTGATGTGGGTCCAAGATGAATCTGAAGTAAGTGCTCTTTCCAAAGCTGGCACGATGGAGAAATCTATCCAGAGAGATTGGATAGTAAATCTTCTGATCAAGCAGATCCTGCTTCAGAGCAAGGAAGGCAGTATATCTGGCTGCCCACTGAACATAGATCTCTTGAATTGGATGGATGGAGTTGAGATCCATGAAGGCTTCTGCTGAAAGAATGGGCTTCCCTGATGAGCTAGATCACGGTTAACGGCTTCCAGTTGAAGAAATGATGCTTGATAGAGAGTTTCCCATTCTGAGGGATAAAGTCTCTCACACTCAGAAATGAGTGGGGCCAAGGTTTGGGAAGAGATGCGGCCAGAGTGATATTCTCTGAAAATGAACCGCAAGAAGGAGGGCATGCGATGCTGCTTAGCTGACATTCTGCCCATTTGCCTAGCAAACATGTCAAGGCATGGGAGCCTGCGTCTGAGTCAAACACTAGGGAGTGAAGCTTTGGCAGAAGGACTAGAGAGTCAACTTGGAGAGCGGCAAAGTCCACTGTGAGGGGAAGATTTACAGGACGCTCTGATCTCAGCATCACTATGGCTGAATGAAACTGATAGAACTGTACTTCAGGCAGCTTGTTCAAATAGCAAAAATCACTGTACAGCTGAAAGTTCTGGCAATACGAATCTCTTTCAGAATAAAGGGACCCCATGAGTTCTTATGCTGAATGATGAACCACTCAGAAAAAGTGAGTGGGTGAGCTCTATGGGTAAGAGATCCGGTCCTGGCACTCAAATACTTTTCATACTGAGCCTTATTGCCCTTGACAGTTGCCCACTGATCTTCATTCTTGAACTCAGTGCCCTCAAAGATTTTGGATTTTTGAGGGTGGGACAGCTGGGTAAGAGGAAGAGTGATGTTTAGATGCTCGGAGAGGTTGAGGAAAGGAATACCATAGACGGTGGAGAGGATGCACTTTTGAAGATATCCCTGTAGATAGGTCTTCTCTTAGGGTCGAGGGTAAGAGAATACCAAAGAGGAGGGAATAAAGGTACAGAGGGGGTGCTAAGAGAGGAGGAAGATTTCCTCTTTTTCTTGGCAGGACTGGGAGGATCAGTCCTGTGGATATGAGAAGCAGTGGAGAGAATAGTGATGAGGGTGTTTCTTTCAAAATCATCCGGCAGATTTGTGTCAAAGATACCAAGTAGTAGAGGGTTTTCCGGAGGAAAGGTGACAGAAGAGGGAGGAGTAGGAGGATAGAAAAGGTGTTTGGGGTTGAAGGATGAGGATGGGTGAACTGGAGTGGCCTGAGTTGGAGATGAAGAAGGTGAGAGTGATGATGGAGCTGAGGTGTGAGAAGGAGTGGGAGAGAAGGAAGGTTGAGATGAAATGAAAGATGAAGATGGTTGGGTGCGGGGCACAGGGTGTTTTATGGTTGGTGGTGCAGGAGGGGCTGTAGAAGGAGATGGAGGTGAGGAGAGGGTTGGAGTTGCAAGAGTAGAAGTTTCAGGGGCCTTAGTAGCTGTCATGGGCTCTTTCCCTTTGGCTTGACCTTCTCTGACTGCAGAGGATGGTTCAGATGACCCTGAAGCTGACATTGGTCCTGGTGACCCTGAAGCTGATGGCCCTGCTGGCCGAGACCCTTGAGCTGGAGGCCCTGGTGGCCGAGGAACATCTGCTGGTCTGCTCTGAGTAGCTCCAAGAGAAACTCCACTAGACCTTGAAAGAACTGCTAGCATTGACTTCATATCAGACATTTCTTTATTAAACCACCTCATGGCATTTCTGACGGAAGATAGCTCAGAGGTAGTTGAAGCTTGACTAGCAAGTATCCCTTGAACATTGGTCTGAACTGAGGACAGGATATCTCCCTGAACTTTAGTAATGCCATAATTGGCTTCAGATTTACCTTTCTGTGACTCTTTCTTGACCTTTTGTGAGCCATTCTCTTTTGCTTGCTCTGCTGAGGAACAGGCATCAAGATTTACAGGGCTGGAGCTTGGCCCTTCACTAGCAGGAACACTGGCAGGAGTTTGATTGTCCTGAGATGGTGCGGCTGTCTCAGGAGCATTGTCTATTAAGGATTCCTCATTGCCAGTTGCTCCCCCTGAATAGGAGCAGGAGTTCAGCATCTTCTTGCTCCCCCTGGACAGGAGCTTCTTCCAAGACAACGTCCACAAAGTGGTCTTCTGCCACGGATTCTGACACTTTAGGTTCTTCAACACTTTGCTCCCCTTGACTAGGAGCTTCTTCCAAACTCACATTTTCTTCAACAAGTCTACCTGCATCTGAAGCAACTGAGATGAGGGAAGAGAATCTATAACTCGCTCAGAATGGAGGCAACTATCGAGGTGGGCAAGGAATCTGCCACACTTGCTACAGCTTCTTTCATAACAACTTCTGGAGGATGAGACTCAACCTCCAAGACAGGTGAGCTGGAAGCCTCTGCTTGATCTGCCACTGCGGGTACTGCTGACACTTGCTCTGCTGCTACTGATCTAATTTCTGAATCTGCTGGAGGATCTGCAGCCTCTTCTTGAAATTCAGAAACATCTCCAATAATGGCTTCTCCTCTGCTACAGAGGTCTTTGTCCATATACCATTCTGCACGAAAAGCCACTCTTCTTTAAATTTCTGGACCTTATAGACTGGCCCATCTTCTCTACTACAGCTCCAGACACATCTACTCCGAAATGCTTGAAAATCTTGGTGAGTAGATGAGCATAAGGCAAGGAAACATTCAGTTTGCTCTTTGTTTCCCAGATTTGAGTACTGGCAAACTTCATTCTCTCAATCATAACTGCGGCCAAGTTGATTTCCTTGTTCTGGATCACCCAGAACATTATGTCCGAGTCTGCCCTAGTGCATGAAGAAAAAGTAGCACTTCGAGGAACTATAATCTGGCAGACAATGAAATGAAGTAAACGATTGAACGCTGACATCTGATTTATATCTAATTTCCCATCCTTCAGCCTGAACCCTGGACCTATAATGCCGAGACCTTTCGCCTCATCATTCACAGAGTGAACACCACTATGCCCAGAGGTCTTTACACCAAACAAAGTATGCAATAATTCATGGTCTATCTTGATCTGGGTGCCCTTCACGGAGGAGACAAGGGACCCATCTGCCTCAGACTTCAAGCAGATGAAAAAGGCTTTCACCAGGTCCGGATAGCTTACCTCGGTGAAGGTAACAACATCCATCCAATGCATCCTTCTCAAGACTTCTACTAAGCTGCTCATCCCACTTTTCTCAAGATTCTGAACGTCCACTGCCTTGTTTCCGCAAATCTTCGTCTTCACAAAAGTAAACCTTTCTTGCTCCTTTGGGGACAGATACTCAGCACTGTAGCCCCCTACGCTTCCGGAGATTATTGGAGCGGCCATAGGTAGAGGAGAAAGGTTCTGGAGAGGGAGGAAGATGGAAGAGATGGAAGCTCTCGAGGGATTCTTCGCGGGAAGAAGAGAAAGCTTCAAAACTTGCAGTGAGTCGATGCCGGAGTCGTTAGGGCATCGGCTTGGGGTGAATAGATAAAGGAGAAAGGGTAAAGGTAGAAGATGAGTCGTTTCCGGAACGATTTGATTAATTAGAATTAATTTATCGAAAACAGGAAGCGCCAAAAGGCAGTAACGGCACAAGGCGACAAAAGGGATTGACGAGTCAAACTGCTTTTAACACAATAGCGGTCAAGGAAGAGTAAATAAACAGAGTTTTTGCTTAAAGTGAGAGAGAGAAAATTTTTCATTTATTCTGAAAATTTATGTGCCATTTTAAATACAGGAATCTTTTCACAAATTGCACATCCCTAATTCCCTTCTAAGAGATGTAAATCTCTCTTCAGGTAGGGCTTTTGTGAAGATATCTGCTAGTTGGCTATTTGTATCAATAAAGGATATTTCTATATTTCCATTTGCAACATGATCACGAATAAAATGATATCTAACCTCAATGGTTTTGTCCTTGAGTGCTGAACTGGATTCTTGGTCAGATAATGGCACTGGTGTTGTCACACAGCAATGGAATTGATTTGATATTTAATCCAAAGTCTTCAAGTTGTTGTTTTATCCAAAGGAGTTGTGTACAGCAACTTCCAGCAGCTACATATTCAGCTTCAGCTGTTGATAGTGCCACTGAGTTTTGTTTCTTTGAAGACCATGATATCAAACATCCTGCAAGAAATTGACAACAACCACTGGTGCTCTTCCTATCTATCTTGCATCCAGCATAGTCAGCATCAGAATATCCTACTAAATCTATTTCACAGATTTAGGATACCAAAGACCTAAATCATGAGTTCTAGCCAGATATCTAAATATTCTTTTTACAGAAATTAAATGAGACTCTCTAGGGTCTGCCTGATATCTAGCACACATGCATACACTAAACAAAATGTGGTCTACTTGCAGTTAAGTAAAGTAATGACCCTATCATACCTCTATAATTCTTTTGGTCTACCTTTTACCTTTTTGATCACTGTCCATTCTGGTTGATGTGCTCATTGGAGTTGATAATGGTTTTGCACTTTCAAATCCAAATTTCTTTAACAGCTCTTTGGTGTACTTGGCTTGACAGATATGAATGCCATCCTTCCCTTGCTTGATTTGCAATCCAAGGAAGTAGCTCAGCTCCCCCATCAAGCTCATTTCGAATTCTCCCTGCATAAGCTTTTCAAAGTACTTGCAAAGAGACTCATCAGTAGATCCAAAAATAATATCATCTACATATATTTGCACAAGAAGTATATGTTTAATCTTAGATTTTATAAATAATGTACTGTCTACCTTTCCTCTAGTGAAACCATGATCTAATAAGAGGTACTGAGCCTTTCATACCAAGCTCTAGGTGCTTGCTTTAAACCATATAAAGCCTTATGAAGTTTAAATACATGATTTGGAAATTCGATATCATCAAAACCTGGAGGTTGTTCAACATACACTTCCTCCTTGATAAAACCATTTAAAAAGGCTGATTTGACATCCATTTGAAATAGTTTTAAATCAAATGCAGATGCAAAAGCAAGTAAAATCCTAATAGCCTCAAGTCTAGCTACAGGTGCATAGGTTTCATCGAAATCTATGCCTTCCTCTTGGGAGTAGCCTTGAGCTACCAGTCTGGCCTTGTTCCTTAGGATTACTCCAGACTCATCCAGTTTATTTCTGAACACCCACTTGGTGCCAATAACTGAATGATTGGATGGTCTAGGAACAAGTGACCATACTTGGTTTCTCTTGAACTGATTTAGTTCATCTTGCATGGCTAATATCCAAGATTCATCAGATAAAGCTTCATTGACTGTCTTAGGCTCTATTGAGAAACAAAGGCTAAATAATCACAAGGAATTACATTACCTCTTGTTCTTACCCCTACAGATGGATCACCAATAATATTCTCAGGAGGGTGATCTTTCTGATGTCTCCATTCTTTTGGAAGATTTTCATGTTGAATTTCAGTTTGCTGCAGTTCTTCCAGAGAAGGATCTTCCTTGTCCTTAATTGAGGTATTCTTTAATTTTTCAGACAAGTCATCTGCATCATCAATGTCACTAATTTCTTCTTTTTCAAGGAAGGGTTAGATTCATCAAAAATAACATGTACAGATTGTTCAATTAATAATGAACGTTTATTGAAAACTCTATAACCTTTGGGTTTAGAAGAGTACCCCATAAAGATGCCTTCATCTGATTTGGCATCCAACTTACCAATGTCCCTTTTTCCATTGTTGTGGATGAAACAAGGACATCCAAATATTCTGAAATGGCTGATCTTTGGTTTCTTTCCTTGTAGAGTTCATAAGCAGTCTTCTTCAGAATCGGCCTGATCATCACCCTGTTAATGATGTAGCATGCAGTGTTGATGGCTTCGGCCCAAAAATATCTTGGCAAGTCATATTCTGATAACATGGTTTGCCATATCCAAAAGAGTTCTGTTTTTCCTCTCAGCAATTCCATTTTGTTGGGGTGTCCTTGGTGCTGAGAAGTTGTGCTCAATTCCTTGATCATTGCAGAACTTTGCAAACTTTTCATTTTGAAACTCACCACCATGATCTGATCGAATAGAGATAATGGTGAACTTCTGATCTTTCTGAACTTTCCTACTGAAGCTGACAAAATTTTCAAAGGTGTCATCTTTGTGTTCTAGAAAGGATACCCAAGTAAATCTTGAATAATCGTCAACTATGACAAATCCAAAATTCTTTCCTCCTAGACTGGTAGTCCTCATTGGCCCAAATAGATCCATATGAAGTAGTTCTAAGGGCTTTGAGGTGGTTACTACAGTCTTTGATTTGAAAGAGCTCTTGGTGTGCTTTCCTCTTGCACAAGGTCTGCAGATACTATCCATTCTTGAGTTGACCTTTGGCAGTCCTTCCACTAGATTTCTTTTTCTGAGCTTGTTTAAACCATCCAGGCTGCAGTGACCCAATCTTCTGTGCCACAGCTCTGTCGATTGATCTTTGCTGGCTGCCAAACAGACATCTTGATTTTGAGTTCCTCGAGATAGAGAACATACAAGTTTCTTTCTCTGTAAGCTTCAAATATGACTGCACCATCCTTTAATATACTGCACTTTGATTCTTGGAACTGAATCTGATGGCCTTTGTCACACAGCTGGCTGATGCTGATGAGATTGTGTTTTAATCCTTTGACCAGCATTACGTCTTCAATAACTGACTTTCCTTTGATGTTCAGAGACCCACTTCCTACCACAGTGCCTTTTCCATTATCTCCATAGGTAACTGTTCCTTCTTCAGCTTGGAGATCAACGAAAATCTTCTTGTTGCCTGACATGTGCCTTGAGCATCCACTATCCAAATACCATTTGGATGCTCTTGAATTTCCCTGAAATTTAAACACTAAGTTTTAGGTACCCAAGTTCCTTTGGGTCCTGATGGGTTAGTATCATTGATTTTTCCTTTTATTATCCACTTTTTGTTCTTAGTGGGACAAGTTGCTTGTTTGTTTGTTAGTTTGTTACAAGATTGCAGCAGGTTATCTGGTTATTCTTTCAATTGGAGTGTATTTAAAATTTTTATGTTCTTTGTCTTTTTCGGATATAAACTCAGGGGTGGATAAGTGTTAGGAAAGACTTTTGTTTCTTCATTTTCTGAGGGAGTGTAACCAAACCCATGTTTCTTTTTGTTTGATCTTTTAGCTCCGTTTATCAATAGAAGAGGTTTATTATTTGTGAACTGTTTATGGTGCTTGTTAAATGTTCATTTTCTTTATTTAGTCTTTCTATTTCTGTTTTAAGTCCACTTAAGTCTTCTTGTTTTTCTAAGTGAATTTTTTTCTGTTTTTCTCTTTTAATTCTTCACATAACAATTCATTTCTTCTTTTATGTTCAGTTATTTGTTTTTCAAGTTCTTCATTTTCGGTTTTTAAGTCTGAGTTTGTATTTTCTAAACAGATTACATTTTTCTTACTAGTTTTAAGTAATTTACATACCTCTTTATATTTATCATAGAGTTCATTAAAAGCACTTTCTAGATTATCAGAATCTGAATCATTGCAGGAATCAAACGAGGAGTCAGAGGTTACCTTGTCTTCGGTGTTGGCCATGAGAGCCAGGTTGGCTTCTTCATCTTCACTGCTAGAGCTTGACTCACTATCTGAGTCACTGCTATTCTCCCAAGCAGCTGCCATTGCCTTCTTTTTATACTTCTTAAACCTTCTGAAATTATCCTTCTTTTTGTGATCGTTTTTCTTAAGCATTGGACAGTCTACCTTTATGTGTCCAGGCTTTTTGCATTCATAACAAATCACTTCTCTTTCTTTGAATCCTTTACTTCAGGTTTTCTGTGATCTTTATTCTTCTTGAAAAATCTTCTCCCAGACTGGAACTTTTTCTTCTTTGCTAAGATTCTCTGAAGTCTTCGAGACAGCATGGCTTCTTCATCATCACTGTCTTTACTACTTTCACTGTTATCCAAAGATTCTTCTGATATATCTTCATTTGCTTTGAGAGCGTTTGATTGCTTCCTTCTGCTGGAGGATTCTCCTAATCTTTCCATGTTTATCTCGTGAGCCATCAGGGATCCTATTAGTTTTTCCAATGACATTAGCTTTAATCGTTGGCTTCCTCAATGGCTGTTACCTTTGGAGTCCATGAGGATGGCAGAGATCTGAGGATCTTCTGACCATGTCTGGTGCATTGTAAACTTTTCCTAATCCAGCTAATCCATTTGTAATATCTGTGAATCTACTAAACATCTGAGTTATAGATTCACCTGACTGCATCTGGAATCTTTCGTATTGAGCCACAAGAATATCGATTCTTGTCTCCTTTACTTTGTCTGTCCCTTCATAGGTAATCCTGAGCTTTTCCCACATTTCCATTGCGGATTTGCAGGCTGAAACTCTGTTGAATTCTTTCTTGCTGAGGGCACAGCACAGAATACTCTTGGCTTTGCAGTTAAGGATATTCTTCTTGTCGTCATCTGTCCACTGAGCCTTTGCATTTGTGACTAGAAGATCACCTTCTTCCACAATGGACCATATTGTATAATCGTGGCCTTGTAGAAAGTTATTCTTGTCTTCCAGTAGGTGTAATCTTCTCCATCGAACAAGGGAGGCCTGTTGACTGACTGACCTTCGAAGTTACTTTGGGCTGCCATGGATCTTTACTCTTCAGATCGTTGGATCTTCTTCTTGTCGAAGAGACTCTCTCTGATACCACTTGTGCCCAGCTAGCTAGCCCAGGGGGGGGGGTGAATGGGTTATTAAAATTTGATCTTTGATTAAAACCTGTTCACTAAAAAGATTACACAACAACTTAAACAAACGTTAGAGTTGAACGAAATAAGACAGCAAACGCACACAAGCACAACCACAAGACACAAGGGATTATCCTGGTTCGGAACTCCTCTCCACAGGAGACCTACGTCCAGTCCCTGAGCAATGCCTCAGGATTTCACTAATCAAGGGTACTATCCCCCCTCACGGATCCTTACACCCAGCCTCAACTGGTCTTCCTTCAACTTGAAGGGAAAACAACCACCTGGATACCACCAGGTCTTCCTTCGTCCAGAAGGGTACAAACCAAAGAAACGAAGAATAAGAACAAGCTTCAGACACTAGCTTAACCAGCTACAAGCTGAAGCAAACAAGCCTCGAGAGAGAAAGAGAATTTAACTGGTTTCTCTCCAAAGACTACACAGGCTCTCACAAGAATTTCTTCTTTGAACACTGAGAGCTAAAGAGCTAAGAGAACTATTGGAATGGTCGCTTCGCTCTTGCTTGGAACTCCGAAGACTCAAGGAATTGGTGTTTCTTTCTTTTTGAATAATGATATCTCCTTGTTGTGTATCTCTTCTCAGTCTTGAGTCTTGTATTTAAGCTTCTACTTGAAATTTGAACGTTAAAAGAACCGTTGTCTCTTATCCAGGTGTACGTTAGACTGGTCAGCAAGGAAGCTTCTGATCTTCAGTCTTTTATCCTTTAGTACATGCCAGAAAAATATTTTAGAATCTTGTATCTTGTGTCCAACGTTGTACAGATGAGACTTGTCAGATATCTGCAAGCATATCAACAATAAATAGAGGACAGCTAGGACTGTCGTCGATTGTTAGTTGCAGTTGGAACAGATATTGCAATATATAGCAAAGCTCCTTTCTGTCTAAAAAAAAAGGACGTAGACAGAGTAGCATAAAATGGAAGATATTGTCTGCATGCATGGGAGATACGATCAGAGAGCATTTAATGCGTAGCAGTCAACAGACGAGATATGACTTTGACTTTTCAACGCTATTAAAAAGCATTATACTGATACAGCAAAAATCGATATGAACAATCCCGATGCCTTCATGACTTATGAAATCGTTATACGATAACAGACAAATCGTTATGACAGAGCTTTATAATTATAATGATGAAATCGTTATGAGTTGTAGCAAATCGTTATAAACACTTATCAAGTCGTTATGAACTCTGAAGAAATCGTTGCGATAACTAAAGAAATCGTTATGGCTATCAAGTCGTTACGAACTCTAAAGAAATCGTTACGAGAACTAAAGAAATCGTTATGACTATCAAGTCGTTACGAGTTTCAAAGAAATCGTTACGAGAACTAAAGAAATCGTTATGACTATCAAGTCGTTGCGAGAACTAAAGAAATCGTTATGACTATCAAGTCGTTACGAGTTTCAAAGAAATCGTTACGAGAACTAAAGAAGTCGTTATGACTATCAAGTCGTTGCGAGTTCTAAAGAAATCGTTACGAGGACTAAAGAAATCGTTACGAGAACTAAAGAAATCGTTATGATTATCAAGTCGTTACGAGTTTCAAAGAAATCGTTACGAGAACTAAAGAAGTCGTTATGACTATCAAGTCGTTGCGAGTTCTAAAGAAATCGTTACGAGGACTAAAGAAATCGTTACGGCTAGAAAGTCGTTGCGAGTTCTAAAGAAATCGTTACGAGGACTAAAGAAATCGTTACGGCTAGAAAGTCTTGCGAGTTCTAAAGAAATCGTTACGAGGACTAAAGAAATCGTAAAGAAATCGTTACGAGAACTAAAGAAATCGTTACGGCATCTTTTAAGAAATCGTTGCGGTATCGATTTGATTGAACTTTTCGGTCAGAAGGAAATCGTTATGCTTATCAATAGAAGTCGATACAAAGACTTGGACAAAGCATGAAATGAGACTTACCTGATTGTCTTGAACTTTCATTTTTTTTTATTTCCTGTTCTCAAAACTCAAGTAATTCATTAGTACTATTTTGTTAATCATCAAAATTAATATATATAAATAACTGAATTAATTTATATGGGGAAGGTTTGGTCATCACATTATCTTTAGGCCTCGGTTTGGATGAGGTGATCGAGCAACAGAAGGCCGACCCTAGACTCTAGAGTTAGTGGGCAGGCATGCATTGCTCGTGATGAGGCCGGTGTCATTAGTTTCAGCACCGTGTTTGGTCCCTGATTTAGTAGATGTCCGTGAGCAGTATTAGCGGAGGCTCATAGATCGCGATTCTCTATTCATCGGGTAACACAAAGATGTACCAGGATTTAAAGAGATCCTTTTGGTGGTCTGATATGAAGAGGGATGTAGCAGATTATGTATCCCGGGTTTAGTATGCCAGCAAGTGAAGGCCGAGCGACAGCGACCATCTGACCTTATGCAAAGGATGGACATCCCAGTGTGGAAGTGGGAAGCTGTCACTATGGATTGTTTCGGGTTTGCCTCGATCTAGAAGGGGCAATGACTCGATTTGGGTAGTTGTAGATAGATTCTCGAAGACTGCTCATTTCTTGCCTATGAAGAAGAAGCAGTCAGTAGAGAGTTTAGCTAGATTGTATGTTAGTGGTATCATTAGATTGCATGGTGTGCCGAAGTCGATCATTTCGGATCGAGATCCGAGGTTTACTTCGAGGTGTGGAAGGGTCTTCAGAATGCTTTAGGTTCAGAGCTGAACTCAGTTCGGCGTTTCATCCCCAGACTGATGGATAGTCCGAAAGGACTATCCAGACGCTCGAGGATATGTTGAGAGCGTGTGTGCTGGATTGGAAGGATGATTGGGAGCGTCATTTACCTCTTGTGAGTTCGCATACAACAACAGCTTTCATGCGAGTATTGGTATGGCTCCATTTGAGGCGTTGTATGGTAGGCCCTGCAGATCTCCTTTATGTTGGGAGGAGACTGGTGATAGGCAGTTGATCGGACCGGAGTTAGTTCAGGAAACTTCGGATAAGATCCAGCTGATCAGAAAGAGGCTTGTTGCGGCACAGGATAGGCAGAAGAGTTATACCGACAACAGGAGAAAGGATTTGGAGTTCGAGGTTGGCGATCATGTCTTCTTGAAGATATCGCCTACTCGAGGAGTCGTTAGATTTGGCAGGCATAGTAAGTTGAGCCCTAGGTTCATTGGCCCATATGAGATTCTCAGACGTTTGGGCAGCGTGGCGTATGAGCTAGCCTTATCCCCAGCATTGGCTAGTGTTCATCCCGTTTTCCACGTTTCGATGCTCAGGAAGTATGTCCGAGATCCGTCTCATGTGATTAGTCATGAGCCAGTGGAGATTCAGCCAGATCTTTCGTATGTCGAGCAACCAGTAGCTATTCTTGACCGGAAGGTTCAACATCTCCGGAACAAGAGTATTGCGTCGGTGAAAGTTCTATGGCGAAACTTCTCACGAGAGGAGGCTACTTGGGAGCTTGAGGATGCGATGAAGAAGAAGTATCCCCTTTTGTTTGAGTAGCGTTGTTCTAACTTCGAGGACGAAGTTTCTTTTAAGGGGGAGAGGGTGTAAGGCCTCGAATTTTGTTGCATTATTGTATTGCATGTAAATAATTCATGTTGTGTATGTACGTATGTAAATATCTACGTAAGTACTAGTTAGTATATTATTGCATGCATGTGTATAATTATATGTAATAATGTACGAAGGATATGATGGTAGTGTGTACGTAATAGTATACATATGACATATATAGGTATAAGATGTACATGGTTTCTGCATGTTTTAGAGTTCTGGACGAAGGCCAGATTGGCGTCAATATCAACAGACGTCGATGTGGTGTCGGCATCAACCATATGGACGCCAACACTAACCCCAGCGTCCAGCGATGTGGATGCCAACTTCTCTGACCTGCATGCGTTGCAGAGCCCAGAATTCCGGGAGCAAGCTAGCTCACCCATTGGGGAGCTGTCTCCAACGGTCTGAAAGCCCTCTTGTCCGACTTGCGTGAGAGGAGAGCTCCTCTCCTCTATATACAAACCCCTGTTTCAACCCTCAGCCCTCTCTTGGCTCTTTGCAAAGAGAAGAAGACAACCCTAGTTTCTGTGAGAAGGACCTGTCTTTGCAAGCCTAGATCCAGAAATTTGGAGCTTCATCCGGCCATCTACAACGACTGGGAGATAGCTGGAGCATCAGGGAAGGCTTCCCCGACCTCTCCTTGGTGTCTACATCAGTCAAGAACCCGGAGGAAGGTGTCATTGGAGGCTTCTTGGGACTGCCCAAGGAGAGCTTCACCGCCATTTTAGATCCCCTTGTAGTATTTTTCAGAGGCAAGTAACTTACCCCTATCATCCATGTAGATGTCTAGTAGGGTTTTATAAATTTTATGTATTTTTCCTCACATCCTAGATCCCCCTTTCACCTTTGCATTTGAGTTCGGTCTGTGTTTCTGCACAGACAGGAACTTGGCGTCAATACCCTTGACGCCGAGATCCCTGGTATGCATCCAGCGATCTGGCCGTCCACTCCTGGAACGGCCAGAGACCGCCGTTAAGTTCTCCAGGACAGAACAATGAGCTGTTCTTCCTGGCATATTTGATAAATTTCGACGTGTTTTGCGATGAGGATATAATGTAACTCTTATATGCTATGTATACTAGCTAATGTGATGAATGGGAGAATGAATGAACATTTATTTTGTGGGTGGTTGAGTTTATTCGTCTATCTAATATGTATGCGAAATGAATGGCAATGTATATTCACCATGATCCTAATGATCCGTGGCAAAGTTTTGTTGCCCAAATTTGTTAGACCATGTATGTATGATTCTGTCTGTGTTCTGAGTTTCTGACATTTTTCCCCATGCTTGTATGGTTATTGAAATTTCTGTTTTGGGAAATAGAAATCATGCGTAGGTCATGTCAAATTTCCAGTAAATTACGTGTTGCTCGGTAAATTCAGGAATAAATTCTGAGACCCTGTGCATGCTAGGGTGCAGACAGTGAGCTGTTAAAATTTGTGATTATGTTCAACTCCATGTTCATTTGCATTATGAATAATAATGAGAAATTAATGTTAAATTTTCTGTAACTTCATTTTGAGTCAGAAAAATCTGAAAATTTTCATGTGGAATCATAACCTGAGATCAGCATGTGGTTAAATTTTCAAGTCATTTGGACAACTGTATAGTGAAATATGAATTTTTCCATGCGAGAAATGTGAAAAAGAATGCATGCTAATGTGGGAATAATGTGACATGTGTGTGTGATCTGATTTGTGTAAAATTCTGAACATGTAGTCCCTGTTAACTGTAGAATCATGTTAGGAAAAAATAGAGCCCTTGTGTGAGTGAGAAAAAGAATGAGAGGCAAGTGACATGTGTAAATATATGTGTTAAAAATCGGTAAATGTGTAAATTTTGCCAAGTGTGACATTGCTTCCATAGAGGGCAGTGGAACCGTATCAGGGAAAAGTCCCCCTGAGAAGGTTCAATGTGTTGTGATCCTAAGGGCATTAGGATGAAATCCTGGAGGTGGACAAGTACCACTGGTTAGGGTGGAGACTTGTTCTCCCAGTCTGCGCAGTCCAAGAGTCGTCACTGTATTGCCTAGGTGACGTCTATGTGTATATGATGTGATGTGTCCTTCTCTGGTGGTTTGGACTATGTGTCACGGCACTAAATGTGAAAGTGGAATGTGTATGTGTTCATGTATAAAGAAATGTGAATGTGAAAAATGTGTAATGTGCATGTGTAAAATGTACACTATGTGATTAAGAAGTTGTGTAAAAATGTAGAACCAAAATGTGAAGTTGTGAATTTGTGATCCATGTTGAAGTAATTTGAAATCATGTTAAAACAGCAAACTAAATGCACTTATAATCATGCTTTACATGTGCAAATTGCCTAGAATCCATGTTAGAAATGAATCTTAATGATGTATAGGTAATTTCATGCTTGTTTGCCTTCATGTCGTGACTTAAATTGATTAAGTAGCTCTCATGTGTTGGGTTATGCTTTCTAGTCCATGTAAAACCAGCAAGCTTAAAGTATGTGAAATGGTTATATGCATGTATACGAATGAGTAGTAACCATGTTAGCAATGTGTTCTTTCATGTATGTAAGCTAGTCATGCTAGATTGCTCTCATGTTTTAGTTTAAATGAAGGTAGAACTCTCATGTGTAGGAATGATTAGAGAGCATGCGACAGGAGATTTTGATTTAGAAAATCTGAAAGCATGAAACATGTGTTTAATAAGTAGAATCACCATGATAGGTTGTGAATTTCAATGACAAGCATGCTACAGGATTGTGTCTTGTAAATGTGTGTGTAAAACCTGCTATGATATGTGCATGTATGGTAGGTGTAGAGTTATTTGCTGAGTCTTTTAGACTCATTACTTGCTTCGGCGTACAGGTGTAGTTGGTGACGACACACTTGTGGAGGAGGCAGTGGAGACCGACTCCGAGCGTGGAGATTAGATCGTCGGTGTACCTTGTGATATTTGATTTCCTAGTATGTAATTGCAACATTGTACTAGCATTATTATGGAAAGGAAATGTTTAAGTGTGGACAATTATGTATTTGATTTTCAGCAATTTAATTATGTGGACTTTTAGTTCTTTAAATGTTATCGAATCATGTATGTTAAATGTGGATGATGAATGAAATGAAGACAGTGGTTCTTTTACTTCCGCTACTCTGTTCTTATATTCATGTGTATCTCACTGAATGTTATTGTTGGGTAAATGTCCCACTGTGATGACGCTCGCTATACCGACGTGGGTTGGTATAACCGTACCGATATAATGAGGGTCGTCACACTCCTAGTGGTGTTGTGACAGAGAATTCAGATCCCATAGATACAGGTTTAACATTCAGCGTATCAGCAAAGTTTTGAGATATAAATGAATGTGTAGCACTAGTATCAAACAAAACAAATGTTAATAGAGAGAAAACTTGTAGTGTACCTCCCACCACGCCACCTTCCTCAGTGGTTTCTTCATCTCGTAGGGCTTGCAGTCTTCCCTGTTTCTTTGGCATGTTAGTGCGCCTCTCATTCTCTTTCAATAACGGGCACTCAAGAATACAGTGCTCGCGACTGCCACAGCGCAGGCATGTGCCAACCTTCCTCCAGCACTCATCAGCTGTGTGACCTGGCTTATCACAATGCTTGCAGCTGCTTTTCGCTAGAGTAGTGGGGACAAATACCTTGGGCTTCTTTTCTTGACTTGATCCTTCCGTGATGCTGAAAGGACGCTTTTTACCGATAATCGGCTTAGCACTAGAAAGGCCAGGTGTCAGCTCCTTCTTTACGAACTTTCCCTTTATACGATCAGTAAAGTTCGTAGCATCTTCCAGTAGTTGGGCTTTCTTAACCATCTCGGCATATTTTTGAATGTCGAGAGGGGCTAGTTGTGTGATATATTGAGGCTTGAGGCCATTAAGAAAACGCTTAGCTTTTATCCTTTCAGTGTTTACCAAATGATTGGCGTAGCGTGCCAGCCTGGAGAATTAAGATTCGCAGTCAGCTACAGAGAGGCTCCTCTGTTTGAGAGCAACGAATTCTGCGGCCTTCCTCTCTTGCACACGTTCTGAGAAGTATTTGGAGTTGAAAGGTTCCTTAAATTCAGTCCAGGTGAATTGACCATTTGCCCTTGTCGCTTCCATTGACTCCCACCAAGAGCGGGCGTCCTTCCCAAGTTGAAAAGTAGCTAGCAGTAGCTTATCCCTTGCCGCACATTGTATATGTGACGACCCTCATTATACCGGTACGGTTATACCAACCCACGTCGGTATAGTGAACGTTATCACAGTGGGGCATTTACCCAAACGCTATCACATGATTGAGATACACACAAATATAGATACAGAGTAGCGGAAGTAAAGAAGCATTGTCTTCATTTCATTCATCATCCACATTTAACATACATGATTCAACTAACAATTTAAAAGAACTAAAGTCCACATAATTGAAATACTAACTCAAATACATAGTTTGTCCACAATTACATGATAATTCTATTACAATGCCTTAATACATACTATGAAAGCAAAAGTCACACAATGTCTCCTCCAAGTTACTCGCCACGCTCGGAGTCACTCTCCACTGTCTCCTCCAACAGTGTGACGGCACCAACTAAACCTGTACGCCGAAGTAAGGAGTGAGTCTAAAAGACTCAGCAAGTAATCTCCACACACATCATACATGCATATATCACGGTAGGTTTTTACATTCCAATTTTTAAGGCAAAACATATAGCATGCTTGAACACTGATAACGAGACAACCTACCATAGTATTCTACAAATTAAACACATGGTACATGATTTAAGACATTCAACATAAATATCCTATCACATGCTCTCTACTCATTCAATCACATGAAAACCACACTTCAGATTAAACTATAACATGAAACGACTAAACAGGGATTCTCACATACATGAAGGAAATCATTCCTAACATGGTTGCTACACATTTTTGCATATGTAAACTATCATTTAATACACTTTAAGGTTGCTGTTTTTGTCATGGATTAGAAATTCATACCCTTCACATGAGAGCTACATTCTTAATTAAACTACAACATGATAACAACGAGACATGGAATTGTTCACACATATGCAAGAAGTGCTACTAGCATGGATCTACGCATTTTTACACATATAAAACATTCTCATAGCCACAATTAGGTTGTTGTTATAACATAATTTCACATTATCATATCATGGACTACAATTTCACAATCTCACATATTAGTTCCACATGTTTTCACAATTTCCCATTCATATAGTTCTCTTTTCACACATTGCACATTTACACATATTCACACTACACAATTTACACATGATCACATTCACATTTCACATTTCATATTTTACACTTTAGTGCCGTGACACATAGTCCAAACCACCATAAGAAGACACATCACATAACACATACACATAGACGTCACTTAGGCAATATAGTGACGACACTTGGACTGTGCAGACCGGGAGAACAAGTCTCCACCCTAACCAGTGGTACTAGTCCACCTCCAGGATTTCATCCTAATGCCCTTAGGATCTTAACACATTGAACCTTCCCATGAGGACTTTTCCATGGTACGGTTCCACGGCCCTCTATGGAAGCAGTATCACACTTGGCACAGTCTTACACATTACACATACTGATTTTTACACACATTTTTACACATGGCGCCCACACACCTTTACA
Organism: Colocasia esculenta; assembly: GCA_014218235.1. Lineage (NCBI taxonomy): Eukaryota > Viridiplantae > Streptophyta > Magnoliopsida > Alismatales > Araceae > Colocasia > Colocasia esculenta. Next base: position 83,810,449 of record CM024762.1, read on the forward strand.
TTCTCTCATTCACATATGGCTCTGTTTTCCTAGCATGATACTACAGATGACAGAGATTACACATTCAGTAACTTATAGTAATCAGGTTGAAAACACAATTCAACTCATTTTCATAATGGCATGCATTAATTACATATTTTTGCATGGAAATCCCATAATGCATTCCACGGTTATCCCAATGGCCTGTAAATTTAACCACATTCTGATTACATGTTTATAACCTCACATGCAAATTTCAAATTTTTTTGAATTATCAGATATTTACAGAAATTAAAACATTCATTTTCACGTTATTAAAAATTCAATTCAACATGGAACATAACACGAACATCAGGTTTAACAGTTCACAGCCCTGAACCCAACATACACATCATTTCAAAAAATTTCCCCGGATTAATGCACAACACACCATTTACTATAAATTTTGCAAGCCTACGCATGTTTGCTATTTTTCAAAAGAAATTTACAGTAAATCATAGGAGCATGGGAAAATTTCAGTAATTGCAGGGCACAGACTGACCCATACACGCATGGTTTATAAAATTTAGGGCACCCAAATTCTCCACAGATCATGAGAATAGTGGGTGAACATACATAGCCATATCTTCCACATGCATTCCAATAAGCTAATAATTCTACCATCCATAAAAAAAAGCACAATAATTGTGACGACCCAACGAGCAAACTGGCCCAACAACCGTGCTAGTTGGTAGACTTCCCAAGAAGGTCACCCATCCTGGGACTACTCCCAACTGAGCACGCTTAACTTCAGAGTTCTTTTCCTGCTCGAGCTCTAAAAATGACTAGTCTGGGTTGTTGGTAGTCAACTGATTTAGTCCATTTAACATATTCTTATATGGGGTGTTACAATCTACCCCTCTTATATAAGAGATGTCCTCGTCGCTGCTCACATATAGTACACAATCAAATCCCAGGCAGGCAGGATTCTAGAGGTGGCCCCCACAGGCTCAAGAGGTGGCTCCCACTATGTAGCACTTTGCGCCATTGTGGCCTCAAGAGGTGGTTCCCATAGCGTAGCACTTTGCCCTGTGTGGCACTTAGTTCCTGCACTTCCGGCTGGGCAAGGCCCTGATACCATTTGTGACGACCCAACCAGCAAACTGACCCAACAACCGTACCAGTTGGTAGACTTCCCAGGAAGGTCACCCATCCTGGGACTACTCCCAATTGAGCACGCTTAACTTCAGAGTTCTTTTCCTGCTCGAGCTCTGAAAATGACTAGTCCGGGTTGTTGGTAGTCAACTGATTTAGTCCATTTAATATATTCTTATATGGGGTGTTACAATAATTCTCCCACACACCACATTAACTAGTATACATAATATATAGAAGTTACATTATATCCTCATTACGAAAACACATCGAAAATAGTCATATACCAGGAAGAACAGCTCACTGTTCTGTCCTGAAGAACCTAACGACATTCTCTGGCCATTCAAGGAGTTGGACGGCAAGATCACTGGACGCAGACTGGAGATCTTGGCGGCAAGAGGCCTTGATGCCAAGTTCCTGTATGTGCAAGAGCACAGACCGAGCTCCAAATACAGGGTGAAAAGGAGGATCCAGGACACGATTTAAAATCTGTAAAAATAGTAAAACCCTACTAGACATCTACATGGACGAAATGTATGGGGTACTTGCCTCTAACTAAATCTTCAAAGGGATCATAGAGGTTGATGAAGCTCTCCTTGGGCAGTCCCAAGAAGCCTCCAAAACACCACTCCTCCTGGTTCTCAGTCGATGCAAGCTTCAGTCCAGTGTTGGGGAAGCCTTCCCCAAGGTCCAGACTCCCTCCTAGCAGTAGTGGATCGCCGGAAGCAGCCTTCAGTCGCCGGATTCAAACTTGCCAAGTTCAGTTTTCTCTCATAGAAGCTAGGGTTTTCTCTCCTCTTTACAAAGAGTCAAGAGAACTCTTTCTGGTGCAGGAGGAGTTTGGTTTAAAGGAGAGGGGTTTGGGGAACCCCGGAGAGGTGATGTGAGGGCCTGCTAGCCGTTGGGGACATCTCCCCAATGGCTGGGCTTGCTTGCCCTCGGAGTTTCGGGGTCTGCAACGCATGCAGGTCAGAGATCTTAACGTCCATATCAATGGACATTGACTTAAGTATTGACGTCCATCGAGGTGGATGCTAACTCAGCATGGACGTCCATCCATGTGGACGCCAATGGGTCCCTCGGCCAGAACTCAAAACATGCAGAAAATCCATGCTTAACTTATACGTATATACATGCCATACATATATTATCATGTACACACTACCACTACGCAATTCATACACTATTTACAACTAATTACACACATGCACACATAAGTATAACTAGTTAATACGCACGTAGATATGTACATTCTATGCATACACAAGTATGAATTAATTACACGTAATAAAATAATACACAAAATTCGAGGGCCTTACAGCATAACACGGAAAATTCTTTCCATCTCCTTCAGCTAGTGCTCTTCATTCGGGTCCGTCGTACCGCTGAATCTTGGTGGATTCAAGCTTCTAAAATTACGATGTAGCTCGTCTGCGCCACAGTTTCCTCCTCCTTGGGCAGCTTGTAGGAGGGCACGAGTAAGTTCCTAGATTGTTTGTTGCATGCCCCTCATCTGAGCACATTCAACAGTCATCTTAATTTCTTAAGTTCCTACAAAAGTAACTTATCGTTAAGACATTGATATGGAATTTAATTTGTGCCTATGTGAATATCTTTTTAGATCTTAACCCTGGTTCTACCCAATTTCTCACATAGGTATGATAGTTGACTTAGACACGTGTCATGGCAGTCCGTCCTAGAACATCTTAGACTTAAAGTATCCTAGTAAGAATATCCTAGGCTTTGATACCACAAAATTGTCATACCCAGACGTGAAATATCGGAACGTGAGGCAGTTGCAAGTAAGCGAGTATAGAGTGCATAATAGACATCAAACCATTAGACAATTAAATAATGTAGAATCAAATATATTTCATAGATAACTCAACTAATGTCTATTACATCCACTATCTCAGAGCCACAACATAGGGCCCGAATGACTTTATTACATGGAAATGAAAGTAAAAGACTACTAAGACATAACACTAATACGCCAGGTACTCTTGGTTCACTCCTGGTCCTCCCCATCCTCTTGAGTGTGCTCATTTTCCTCGGTCTCACCTGAGAACACAAATAACAAGATACGTAGGATGAACGACAACGCCCAGTAGGATTTATATCTCATGGTGCGAGCAAACTTTACATGATTAATGTATTAAAGAGTGGAATCACTAATGATAGAGAGAGAGAGAGAGTCAAGTAAAGTAAGAGATAGCACAATAGCATGGATTAAAATAACACAAGTTTCAAATATAGCACAGAGAGCAGGATGGCCATAACACAAATAGCACAATAGTTCATAATAGCACAACGAGTGGAGTATAGTGTAGCACTTTGATTGTCATTTAGATAGTCGAGATAGATAGCACTTGAATGTAATGTCAAACACTCTGGTCAATTAACTCCCACGGGCACTAGCACTTTTGGGTGCACCTCCCAGGACCAAACCAGGCCCTTTATATTGCCAAGTATTAGTCATATTATTTATCTTTAGACAATCAGTCAAATGACCAATAGAGAGTACCAAGAATAGATGAGAGTAGTTGATGAATAGATGAGACTGTAGAGAGAACGTGAATAGATGAGCGAATAGAGTACAGATGAGAACTATAGGGCATTGCACATAAAGTGACAGTTAAACAAGCGATAGTAACAGTTGCTCAACACACATGGTTGGTGTTGGCAGTCAAGTAGAATTCACTAACCATCCACTGGCCATGTTACGAACATAGACCAGATGTCCGGTGTGATCTCAAGGTAAGAGAGAATCTCTAAGGCTGTTTGGATCATGCTGATCTTTAAGAGTGTTATAGGTATTAGGGTACAACCAGCTCGGTCTCCATGAGGGAATCCATGGAGTACGGAGTCTTACGGAGGTCTTAACAAAAGGTTCCTAGTTTGCCAGAACAGAATGTCCAATAGAGAGGTTCCAACTTGTCAAGAGAGTACTGTGTAAAGAAAACGAGTTGGTCAACATTCCATAGGAATTCTAGAACAATGGAGCGGCAGTAACGATATTCCAAACCAACGTGAGAAACGAAGACAATGCCATTATTATCATGGGGTAATTATATATAATTATTGAAGTAAGTTACCAGATATATTATTGATGTATTTTATGCATGGTCTCATAGCAAAGTTAAACGTTTGGTGTGTGCATGTGATAGAAATCAAAGAACATATGATAGTTGTGCACAATGTCTTTTAATTAAAGAACAACATGTGAAATATGGTAAAAGTTCATTAACATGGTCGTTTACTATTCGTCACACAATATTACAAGGTATAATTATGATTACAAAGTCTAAGTAAGCAGAACTACAATGCTGCTGGAAACACACAGTCAAATCACGACGGGTCTAATGGTCGCGTTTAACAAGATCGATTAATGACAGAAACACAATGACTTTGATTGACGCATTTTAGGGTAACTAGAAAGGGTGAATCGATTGGTGACACAAAAATGCGACGTACAAGTTCGACGCATTCATGGCAATCAGAACAGAATCGCGACGGCAACGTCCGACGCATTCATGCAAAACTTTACTTTTCGAAATAAACACGAATCCCCAAAGGCGGGAATAACTCAAATACGCGACGACCGTGGTGGTCGCAATTTAGGCAACTTCTGACAACGAGATGGCACACAGTTTGATGCAACGGTATCTATCAGAACCTAACTAAAACGTGATGGCCGAGATGGTCACCTTTAAGGTAATCACGACGGTCTCATCTGTCGCGATACCAGTCGAAGAAATGTGACGTATGTGTTGGTCGCGATTCAATGTTCAAACCGAGAACAGTAAAACATGAAGCAATCTTACATGCATGGCTTATAACTCAAAATCTAGGGCTCTTGGGACAAAGCTATGAACATGAAAGTTGTAGAGGCCAATGAATAGAAGATAACCATACTTTTGGACCGAATCAATTTGGTCTCAATATGCGTGCAAAATGATATGAACACAAAAAGCCCTAGACTTGCATGTTGTTTGGAAAACGCTTATAACTCGAAGCATACTTGATGAAATTTAGACAAATCAAGTGCAAAAGAAACTAGACATGATGATCTTTATGATGGTATGAGATTTGTTCATCTTTATCCCGAGAACACCTACCTTTGCTTGATGTAAACTCCTAAGGTTTTCTGGGCGCGAAGTGTAGGGTGTAGAGCTTCTAGCTACTATCTCCCCACGGTTCTCCCTTCCTGTGCCCTCCTCTTCTCATCCAAGATCTTCCTAGCAGAGTATTAGGGCTGGCCACGAAGGGTTTGGGGGTGTTTTTATACATCTAATCTTGTTAAGTCCTAATACAACTCTAACTTCTATTAAACTCTGAATTTTCCTGTATTCTCCAACCTTCCTACCATTGTTCCTTCTAATTGGGTTAGGTTGGGGTTCCAATTTCGTACTAGCTAATGAGGGTAGGTTTAGGAGTCCAATTTGAGTGCATACTAACCATATGATTGATTTCCTTGCCCTTTTCAATTTTTGGTAACATTTAGGTTACGAATTGTGTAGTATATTCTCTTATTCTATAATCCAAACTCTTATTTTGGCCTAATAACTTTTATATGAACTATTTTACAAAGCCCATTACTTCTTTTTGTTTATTGGGTTTTAATTAAATCATTTTCTTTTAATATTTCTATTTATTTATTTATTTAAAAATATCGGGTTGCTACAGACTAGATGTAAGACTCCCGATTGATGGGAGGTCTGAACCAATATAAATCATTTGTGCACTTGTGTGATTATTTTCGCCAAGTTTACACTTGTTTCACACACACTACACTTAGTCTTAACAATACTATCTAGTGTTATCTTACTTTCAGATAAATTTTTTAAAGTGTAAGAAGTCATATTCACCCCCCCTCTAGGACATCTAAAGCTTCATCTCGATCCAACAGTCATTAGAGTACTTACAATGGTAATCTTTAAAGCGATAACAGAACCTTTCTACCATATTAATAGACTTAATGAAAAATATATATCAAGTACATATTCCCAGAGTTTTGTTATCACTAAAATCCAGACATAAAATGGAGATGAGATGTTCATCAGGGCCTTTAGATTTTTATTGGACTATAATCCACTGGGCTAGATAAGTTTAATAGGTCTTTTGGTATGAGATTTATTGGGCTGCAATTTCTCCCTTCTACCATGACAATTTTATTTAGGGAAATATTATTACAAGGCTAGTTTTATAATAAAAATGGTTTTGATTGGAAGAAAGTAACCCCATTAACTCATGGAATGAGATAGAGAAGGAATTTATCATACATTCTTAACCAATGTAATTAATTTCTTACATCCACATCAATTTTTCTATAAAATTACTTTTATAATAAGTGTTTTATCCTATTTATTTGTTCCATTAATTTTACCTACTCAAGAAACTAATTTGGAATAAAAGATCTTAGGCGAACATATTATTTAGAAATTTAGGCAGCATTTGAAAACACTTGCCAAGTCGATTTTGGCTCTACAAATCTCCGACAAAGCCAAAGCAAAACCAAATGTTTTCAACTTGTTTGTTTCCGTGTCGAAAGGATTTTGTAGGGAGGAGTGAGATAGAGAGAGCTGTCGTTTTCTCTCTCTACTACTGAAAAGTGGGTGAAAATCTGCTTTCGGAGATTTTAGGCACAAGCGATGAAGTCGAACTCGTCATTGTACCAAATGATGGGGCAGAATTTTTTTTCTTTTTAATACCTCCTATGTGTTATACACATCTCATTATTTGTGCCGCAAAAGATACAGACGACGAGGTCAAAAAACACCATGCAAATTCAATTTTTACCTATTTTTATCTTTTTCTGAACACTGCCTTACTTGATTATGCACTCTTTTTTCGTAAAGAGATACTTATTACATAAAGTAATCCTGTAATAATGATGGCTTGAATTGTGAGAAAGCAATACTTTTGATGTGCCATAATAAGTTTAAATGTAAAATCTCTGAATAAAATAAAAAGAGAAAATTAATTAGAAGTCCTTGTCAGAGAGTTAGACTTAATTTATAGTGCCTATCAGAAGACCAGAAGTCATATAGTTAGGGGTGTCAATTGGGCGGGGCCGACCTGAAGGTCGGGTGACTCGGCCCGGTTTTACACAGGCTTAGGCCGGGCAATTTAACATTCTTTTAATTTTGAGCCTGGCCCGGCCTGGAGTAAGATTGGGCCGAGCTCGGGCTTGGCTCGGCCCGGCCCAGGCGGCCCGGTATTTTTTTTTTAAAATAAGTAACACGGGGATAATCTAATATTCTAAAATTTTGGATTGAAAATTATGTTGTGGAGCTATATTTAATGACTTAACATTTATTCCATATTTGTAACAACTATAAATAAGTTTATCTAGATTAGTCTAATGTTTACTTTATGCTATTTTGATTCAACGAACACTAATTTTATTGTAAAAATAAATAAAAAATAGTAAAAATATCTTTAAAAAAATAAAATCGGGTCGGGTCGAGCTTGGGCCAGGCCTTACCTAATCTTCCCGGGCTGGGCCGGGCTTCAAAAAATCGGACCTCGCCTCGGGCCAAGTTTGGGCCGAACGATTAGAGACTGGGCTGGACCCGGGCCAGCACGGGCCCGGTCTAGGCCCAACCCATTGCCACCCCTACATATAGTCCTTTCTTTTTTGTGTTGTTTAATTTCTAGTCTCTAATTTTAACTTTTTAGAATTTATGAGTCTTAGAAGATGAGTTGTCCTTTTAACATCAACTTTTTCGTATTTTGCCCTTCATTCTTCTGGTCTTTCCCTATGTAGACTTACATTCATTACAGTCAGTGTATATATCGTTTACAGTAAACTTTGATATCACTTACAGTAAGTCTTCATATCACTTATAGTAAGTATTTAATATCACTTATAGTAAGTCTTTGATATCACTTACAGTAAGCCTACATATCGCTTACAGGAAGCCTTCATATCACTTACAGTAAGCCTTTAATATTATTTACAGTAAGCCTTTAATATCATTTATAGTAGGTCTTTGATATCACTTATAGTAAGCCTACATATTGCTTACAAGAAGTCTTTATATCACTTACAGTAAGTCTTGGTATCAGTTACATCCTACAACTATAAACTTTTAGAAAACAAAAAGTTTTATTTGTCTGTGAGTGCTAGGATTTGAACTCAGTCTCCACAAACTCAACATGAGATACCCTAACCACTAAGCTACAACCACATTTTGTTACAATATAATATATAATATATTTTTATTAAGAATTGATATCACTTACAATAAATATACACATTATTTATAGTAAGTTTTGACATTACTTATAGTATATGTTAAACTCAATTACAGTAAACATTATTCTCTATTATAATACATGTTTATTCTCTATTATAGCCTATGTTAAGCCTCATTACAGTAAATATTATTCCCTATTATAGTATACATTAAGTTATGTTACAGTAAACATTATCATCTATTATAGTAAAAATAATTCTCTATTACAATATATGTTTATTTTCTATTACAACCTATATTAAATCTTGTTATAGTAAATATTATTCCCTGTTACAATATACATTAAGCTCTGTTGCAGAATAACATACTGTAACAGAACTTAATATATATTGTAATATAGCTTATAACATACATTAACCTACATTAATAATATATATTAAGCTCTATTACAATATACATTAAACTCTGTTACGATATACCTTAACATACATTAAGTTTTGTTACAATTAACCTATGTTATTTTGTAACAATAATATATGTTAATGTATTTTAATGTTTGTTATTAAAGTAGGTTAATGTATATTAAGCTCTGTTACAATGTACATTAACTTACAGAGTAACATACATTAACCTATGTTATTATGTAAGAAAGCTTAATGTATATTGTAATAGAGAATGATATTTTCTGTAACAAAATTTAACATAAGTTGTAATAAAAAATAAACATATATTGTAATAGAGAATTACTTTTACTATAATATATGATAATATTTACCGTAACAGAACTTAATGTATACTATAATAGAGAGTAATATTTATTATAATGAGACTTAACATATGTTATAATAGAGAATAAACATGTATTGTAATTGAGAATAACATTTACTGTAATTGAGTTTAACATATACTATAAGTAATGTCAAGACTTACTATAAATGATATATATTTTTGTAGTAAGTGATATCAATAGTTAATAAAAAATATTATATATTATTATAACATAATTGTGATTGTAGTTTAGTGGTAAGAGTATCTCATGTTGAGTTTGTGGAGACGGGTTTGAATCCTAGCACTCACAAACAAATAAAACTTTTTTATTTTCTAAAAGTTTATAGTTGTAAGCTGTAATTGACACTAAGACTTACTGTAAGTGATATGAAGACTTCCTGTAAATGATATATAGGTTTAATGTAAGTGATATCAAAGACTTACTATAAGTGATATTAAATATTTTTTATATTACTTACAAAAAAAGATATTAAATATTTACTGTAAGTAATATTAAAGACTTACTGTAAGTGATATGAAGACTTTCTGTAAGCGATATGTAGATTTACTGTAAGTGATATCAAAGATTTACTATAAGTGACATTAAAGACTTACTGTAAGTGATATAAAATTTATTATAAATGACATCAAAATTTACTGTAAGTGATATCAAAATTTACTATAAGCGATATATACACTAACTGTAATGAATGTAAATCTACATAGAGAAAGACTAAAAAAGAAGGAAAGATAACATAGGAAAAAATTGATATAAAAAGACGACTCGTCTTTCAAGACTCATAAATATAAAAAAAATTAAAAATAAAAATTAAAAATTAAATAATATAAAAAATTATATAATTTTTGATCTTTGACAAGATTATAAATTAAGTCAATTTTTTGCTAAGAATCTTTAATTAATTTTTCAAATAAAAATAACATGAGCCTCCGCCCCCCCCCCTGCCCACCCCACCTCACCGAGCCCCCGTTCCATCATCACATGTGCGCCCTTCCTACACACGTCACCCTCCTCTCACGCCCAGTTGACGCCTCGTCGCCTCCATCCCGGCTCTTCTCTTCTTTTCCTCCGAAAAGACCACCACCACGCCCCGCCGAGATCGAAGACGGTGCCCACCACCCCCCCTCCTCCACGCGAAGGAACGCCCGGAATCACGCGGCGGAAGGCCGTCCCTCGAGAGTCGACCGGAGCGCCCCTGCCGCCCGTGCGGGTCCACATAAAAGAGATGCCTCCTTTCTTTTTCTCTCTTCGCTTTCTATTTGTGTGTCCGAATCCTGATGGCCGGCCCTAGCCCTGCCTTCCCCCCCCCCCCTCCTCTGGTCGCTGCCTGCCAAGTCAGGAGAAACCCGCGCCCCAGTCCGACGGCGTGCGTTACACGGACTCTTGTCTCCGCACCCCCCCCCCCTCCCGGGCTTCTCTCCTTCCCTCTTCCCCAGTGACAGCTCAGCGAGAGCCGGCTCTTTCTTGGCTCCCCGCCAACAGACAGCGAAGGGTCCGAGGCGCGAACAAGGCCCGGCCAAACAAAAGCTGCGAACAGCCAGCCCCCCGCGCCCGCCTGGACTGAACGGCAAACAGGAGGACGCGTACCTTTCTGTTACCTATTCTGCCCCTTCCCCTCCTCAATCCTCATCCACCGCCCGCCTACCCCTCTGCGAGACTCTCGCAGTTTTGGCGATTCCGCAGCTCTTCCCCCCCCGTTCTGCCGCTGCCTCACTCTCTTTTCGGGGCTAAAACAAAAAAATACATTAAAAAATTCAAAATAATAAATAGTAGTAACATATTCCCACGGGAAATGGTGTGGTGTCATCGCCTTTCCGGTCGTCCGGTCAAAAACGCCCGCATCCCGTCACCGACGCGTCTCCCGGCCCTCCCCCACTCCCAATTCCCAAACCAATGGCGGCGATGCCACATCCCCTCGGATCACCGGGAGCCAAGCCGAGCCGACGAGACGGCTGGCGCGTGATGCTGACGCCAGCGGGGCAGGGCCACTCGGACCCCGTCCCACCATCCCCAGCGAGAACGTCGGCGCACGCGCACGCGCACACACCCACCACCCCCCCCCCCCCCCCAACCCCCCGGCGACCGTCCGGACCCTGTTCCCCTCCACCCCACCCCACACCGCAGCCCCGCGCCCTGGCACATGCGGCTCACGCGCTTTCCTTCCACCCACCCAGCCGGCGCCCCGCCGCTTCCCAACAAGACCAAGGCAACCGAGAAGAAAGAGGGGCTGAGAGGGACGGAGAGATAGACAGAAAGATAGGAGCAGATCCAGAGAGGAGGAGGAGGAGGAGAGAGGGGAACCAGAGGGGTCTTATTGAGGGTGGTGGGAGAAGGGTGGAGAGAGATGGACGGGAAGGAGGCGGCGGCGGCGGCTGCTCGGCCGCCGAACCCGGCGCTGCCCTACCGGGAGGACTGCTGGAGCGAGGGGGCGACCTCCACTCTGATCGACGCATGGGGGGAGCGCTACCTCGAACTCAACCGGGGGAACCTTCGGCAGAAGCACTGGCAGGAGGTGGCGGACGTCGTCAACTCGCGGCGCACGGCGGTGCGGCGGCCTGCGCGCACCGATATCCAGTGTAAGAACCGGATCGACACCCTGAAGAAGAAATACAAGGTGGAGAAGGCCCGGATCGCGAGCTCTGGAGTGTTGGCCACCAGCCAGTGGCCCTTCTATGAGCGGCTTGACGCGCTCATCGGTCCCTCGCCCTTTTCCCAGAAGCCCTCTCTGCCGCCTCCCCTGGCGCTGCCGCTGCCTTGCCGGAAGAGCTCGCCGCTGCCTGCAGCGATGGCGACAGCTCGGCCGTCGTCGTCGGTGAAGGAGAAGCGGCACTCGTTGGCGGTACCCGCCGAGGACTCGTCGTTCCTGAAGAGGAAGTACTCGGCGGTTGCCGCTGCGGCAGCTGCAGCCTCGGTGCACAAGGATGAGGAGGTGGACTCTGAGTCGTCGAAATCGAGTACGGAGAGGTCCACTAGAAGAGGAGGGTGGAGGGGGAGCAACAATGTCGGAGTCGGCAGTAATGCTAACGATGATGCGGAGGGGGTGCGTGAGCTGGCCCGGGCGATCCTGCGGTTTGGCGAGATTTATGAGAAGGTGGAGGCAGCTAAGCAGCAGCAGATGTTAGAGCTGGAGAAGCAGCGGATGGATTTCGCCAAGGGTCTGGAGTTCCAACGCATGCAAATATTTGTGGACTCCCAGGTTCAACTTGAGAAGCTCAAGCGGTCCAAAAGAGCCACTTCTGGTTAGTTAGAGCGTTAAGAATCCCCTTTTGAGTTGTTTCAACAAGAAACATAGCATGCGTGTACGTTCTATGTAGACTACGGAATTGCACACTTACTATAATCTCTCTCTTTATCTAACGGTGATGGTCATCTTTTATGTTTCAAATTTCAATCAAGTCCAATCTATTGATATATTTCTACCACTTATTTCTCGGTGTCAATCTCAGCTTTGTTCATTGAGGTGTCCAAGTATTCTTTTCCTAGATTGGGCCTAGCCTATTATTTGTTGGTGGTAATTCTTGTATTCCCAAATTAAAGGCAATTTCCCTGAAGAAGATCACATTTCGCTCCTAGAAAGTTGCACCACATCTTTTCTTTTCTTTTAAATTCCTTTCCATGTCCAGGGAAGTAATTTGATTGTTGCCACCTTTCACAACCTGAGGTTGTGCAGCCAAGAAAGTTACTTTTGACCAACTCTCTCAGTGTACTTTTAGCAGGCACTGTCTTGTTCAAATATAATATTTTGTCCAAGCACTGGACATAACCTATTATGACGGTTGACGTTAGGCAAGCAGAATACAGTGCCAAAGATTTGGATACTTAATAATGTAAACAAGCCATAGGCTGCTGGGATAGTGCTTTTGTTTTTGTTCTAATTTAGGTTTTCAGTGAAAGAGGTTATGTGGTAACGACGTTGCACTCAGATGTCATCTAACTTTTTGCAGAGTGATTTATCTTTGGAGACAGATATGCTGCCACTAAGGAAATTAATGTTCTCAACTGGCATGAGGATGCGATTTTTCTTAGTGTGACTATTTGAGCAGTCTTGTTTGCGGAAATTTGGTGTCATGGCATAGACCCACTAACATGAGGTTTTTTCAGATAACTTGCTCAAGAGTTGTCAATTTTGTGATTGTTTCCTTTTCTCAGCTGAAAAAGTTTGGAGAAACATTGTGCCTGCATCTAATAAGAATAGCTCCATAGAGATCTCTTGTCACGTCCTACTCATTGGCTATTTTCGGATATATAGAGGATTCGATAAAGACTTCATCTATAACATAAGGCGCAGAATAGTTCATTATATGAGTTGGTAGTTTCAAGTTTAGCATATACAACAATGGGGGGGGGGAAGGTCTATAGGGCGCAGGTTTGCTAAATTTAAAATTCACTTGGCGCATTGTCCCTTGGAGAGTTAGTCCCATTAGAGATGCCTGAAATGAAAGTAGGGAAAAATATGAGCAATTTTACCCAGTAGAAAATTGCCTTTAACAATAAAAGTATGACCTGAAGGTAGCACTGAAAGAAAACATGCATACCAGTCAATGAGGGAATACAAATTACTATATACGGTGATACTGTAACGCAGTCAAATGATGATATTATAATAGAACTTGCCTTGAACTAAACTGTAATAAAACTCATGCTATAGTATAATTCATGAAAATGTAGACTAAATTTAGTAGTAGGCGGTGTCATGTCAAACACCCAGTAGATCCATTTCGATTGACACATATTCGAATTGTACGATTTAGTATCGATTCAGTGCTTCTCCTGAGACTAGATCAGCCTATTTGCACAGGCATTACTCTAGTAGAGTCTGAAGACCCAAGGTGCCATCATTTCTATTTGATAATTATTTTAGTATGGTTCGGATAGATCTCAAGATAACATTAATAATACATCATGCCCAATACAAGGGTACAATGATAACAAGACAAGGGTAGGACTATCAAGTGAGTTGGTCCAATATTCAAGTAATATAGAGTTATATAAGAAATCTATGAAGGGATCAAGCTGGAATAAACAGGAACTTGGTTCTGGTATTTAAGAAGAAATCGGTTGACCGGAAAGACAGGGTCGGTCGACCGCCCTAGCCAGTACTATTTTTGGGTTGAACTGTGAAATCGGTCGATGTTGACACGGGAAAAATTAGAGGCGTAATGGTTACGTGTATATGTGGTTATGTATATATATGTGTGTGGAGTTACACATGGTTATCGTGACATAGAAACACATATCATTTGATTTTGTTTATTCGTTTCGTTTTATGTGTTCATGTATTCATTTCCCATGCTTTGAATTTTGCGGGGCGTGCCAGTCTGTCTAACAGACAGAAGAAAGAGTCCACACAATGCGGAGAGAGTATTTTTGGGTGTCCTTGGAACGGACGGGTATGATGTCCGTGGAACGGACGATTGGATTGTTCATGAAATGGACGGGGATGCCCGTGTGACGGGCGACTAGGGTGCGCCGTTTTTTATCTGAACTCCTTGAGTCCCGTATCCATACTCATCAGGTGATTGGAGTAGCATGTGCTGGACCTCTGTCTCCATCGACCGAAGTCGATGTTACATTTACATCGAGTAAGACTCCTGGTGTTATTTAACATCAGTTTTAACCCGAATACCATTCATAGCAAAGGATGAGAAAAATATGCACGCTTTTTTTAAAAAAAAAATCCTAATCATAACATGTTTTTTCTTTCTTTCTTTCAATGCTTTTACTTTGGGTATTTCATTTTTGAAATGACTGCCTTTTTGGAGTCCAAAGTGTGATTTTGAGAGGGGAACGGTTGCATACCCGTGGACCTATTTGAGGTTTTTTCTTCTATTTGCAAAAGGTTAATTAGAAATTTTTATTTGGGAAAACATGAGGATTGTTATTGTGAACGGGTATATACCCGTGCATTTTGATTCTGAACTTGGGGGTATTATGACCCGAGTAACACTTCCGTATTAGAAGGATTATTGTATCAATTTTCTCATATGAAGTTCTTTTACAGTGCCCTTTTTAGCAAAGCTTGAATTTGAGGTAGAGTTTCTTTCTCCCTCATTTCTCACTCATGTGGATATGATTTCTGGAGAACATGTGAATATATCTCCATGGAAGTCCTTGTCATATTATAGTTCTTTTCTGGAAACTGTCCACATGGACATGATTCTTATGAGTATGCATATGTTACTCTTCGGGCATCTGAGCACAGTTCGGGTCCCCATGGACGTTCTTGTCAATTTAAAGTTCCTTTCTGGAAACTGTCCATATGAACCAGTTCTTGTGAGTATGCTTTCGTGCTGCTCTTTGGAGTATCTGAGCATAGTTCGGTTCTTGTTTCCTTTTTCTTTGTGTGTATATCAATACAATTTTCATTTATTTTGGCAGAGTTTCTGCCTATACGGAGTGCCCTCACGGAGGTATATTCATGTGAATATGTACTTATATCCATGTGTCCTCGGAGAATCTTTGTCCGGAGGAATTTTGCCCTTAAGGAGGTATGTGTGTATGATCATAAATTTGCAGTTTATGCATATTTTCTCACCGGTATCCCTATTTGAATGGAGTATCCGGCAAAGAGGTACTATCTGCATGTGCAGAATCCCTTTTTGAGAGGCATATGCATGTAATTACGAATTTATGATTATAGACATGTTTACGGGCGGAGACTCCATTTGGGCAGAGTTTCCTCTTGGGAAGACATGTATATGAATACAAAGTTCGTGATTATATTGATATGTTTTTAGAGGGAGAAACCCGGACATGGGCAGAGCTTCCTTTCAAGAACACATGTGTATAGGCACAAATTGGATTTTATAGATATGTTCTTAGGCGGAATCTCCACTTGGGCAGAGTTTCCTCTAAGAAATATATATGAAAATAAGAATTTGTGAATATACAAACATGTTCTTGGGCAGAACCTATCCTTGGGCAGAATCTCCTCTAAGAAACATATCAATATAAACACAGATTTGAATTTTATAGATATGTTCTTAGGTTGAATCTCCATTGGGCAGAGTTCCCTCTAAGAAGCATATATATAAAAATACGAATCTGTGAATATATGAATACGTTCTCGAGCAGAATCTCCACTTGGGCAGAGTCTCCTCTAAGAACATATGCATATAGCACAAACACACCATCCCGGAGAGTTTAAAACTCGATGGGAGGTGGCATAAATTACAAAGGTATCTAAAATACCATATGTCCGGGGTGGACGGTATTTAGAACCTATAACCCGTGAGGGCCGGTGCCGCTATTGCGGACTTTTAGCCGATGAAGTTTGTCGATGCCGTATATGAACAACTTCTCAATGCTCGGGAGAAGATTTGGTACCTTGACTCACAAAGAATGAGATTGAGAACGAAGAGGAGAGCTTTGGGGATTTGGAAATTTCTATCTCCTTCAACTTTTAAAGAAGGGACAATAGAAAGGAGGGCTATAACACTTTTTCTGACAAAGGGGAGGGAGAGCTAGAGAGAGAGAGCCCAAGCCCAAGAGCCAGCCAGCCGAAGCCCTTTTCATGGGGAATGGGGGTGCCTTTTATAGGGGAAGCACCCCCTTACATGCGTGGGATGGGGGGAGTCTAACCGATGGGGTTCCATCGGTTAGAGGGAAAATCCCTCTAACCGATGGGGGTTCCATCGTTAGAGGGTTAACCGATGGACTGGTCCATCGGTTAGAGGGTTAGGGCCCCTCTAACCGATGGGGGTACCATCGGTAGGGAAGGGCTTATTTTTCCTTTTTTTATTTCTGTTTTTTTCTGTTTTCTGTTTTTTTTTTTCTGTTTTTTCTGTGGATTTTTTTTTTTAAAAGGAGACCCTTTAACCGATGGAAGTTCCATCGGTTAAAGGGGAATCCCCCCTTACCGATGGAACACCATCGGTTAGAGGGGATACTCCCCTAACCGATGGAAGCACCATCGGTTAGGGGACTCCCCTTAACCGATGGAAGTCCATCGGTTAGAGGGGAGTCCCCCTCTAACCGATGGAAGTCCATCGGTTGGAGGGGAAACCCCTTCCAACCGATGGAGCTACCATCGGTTAGGGGGAAAAAACCCCTAACCGATGGTATTTTCATCGGTTTAGGGGAGGGGCAGAAAAAACTCTATAAATAGGCCGGCCTCCCCTTCATTTGAAGGGGTCTTGCCCTTGAAGAATCCCGTGCCATTCTGGACATTTTGTCAGAATTCTGTCGTCCCGGACGGAGAATCAATTGCAAGTCTTTGGAGCCTTCGTGGCGGACTTGTTCTCGTACTCATCTTTCACATGTGGTCTTGTAGACCTTGTAATGCCGGAATTCTTCCGTGCCGTATTTTATTCGGAGATTTATTCTCCTCGGCATCTCCCACTTGCTTGGGATGCTTGACAATACTTGAGAGCTTGAACGGCTTTCAACCAGAAACTTGGATTAAGTCATGACTTTAAGTAACCTTGGGGTTACCGTAATCATAACCACCTTGTCCCCCTAATCAGGCCGTTAAACCGGTTAGGTGAAGTCAACATTTTACCGGTAGTTACCGACTCCTGGTTAGGTAGCCATCCTCCTTGCCTCAGGCTAACTAACTGGTTAGTTACCCCATGTGACTGCCACCTACTTGGCTTGTTGGACCACTATATAAGGGAGCATTGGTACTCCTCTTAACAAGCATCCAACATATACACATATAAATATTTTCTGTCCCAACAAATGCCCCCCACGGGTACGTGTCGGAGTTGGAGTGACGGCGTGTAGGCCGTGTGAATTCCATATAGCAGCCTCTTTCATAGCTTGGGCTGCCCTTCAGTTGTCAATTTCTGGTTCTGTTGTTGTACTAGGTCAATGTTTTTGCTCTCTCCCTATCTTCTTTCTCTCTCTTTTTTTTTGAGGGGAAATGACATATGACCCATAGCAATCTGTCTTTTATTCCGGACTAACTTTTAATAGTCCCTTTCTGATTTCGTTTTGCAGATAGGTTGTATTTCAACACTCTCTTTGGTCCTCATCCTCCTCCCTTTTATATCCGTTTTTCAGGTCTTCAAAAATGCCTCAAGGACAAGGATACTTGAGCCGTAGCGACTACGCCCAGCGAACCCGGGACAAAGTGATTCTTCTTGATGATATGATGCCGAGGTTTGGAGCACCTCGCACTACAAGCCACAACTCATCATCCCTGGATAGCGGAAATGATATTGTAGCACAAGTAAACTCCGGCGCCTTGCCATCAACGGCGGGGTGGATGTGTCCCGTATTAGTCGTCGGAAAGGAGTCTATCATTACTCACGGGAGGAGGACTACCCGGAGTATCTCCCATCAGATCCGGAGCTATTTACTTTTATCCAAAATTTTATTCCTTCACACATGACTGCAGGTGACCTTTGCTTGAGTATAGAAAGACGGTATTTGGAATCAGCTATTTTGAAGTCCCGGGACAGTCTTCTCGGTACCTGTGCTTTCTCATATCCCAGCTTCCTCTTGGGATTTGCTATTCAGCACCGACTCCCCCGGGCCGTCGATCTGGGCTCATTTAGCCATGATCTGGAGAGTTATACCCGATCGAGGAAGATTTCTCCTGCAGTTTGGAATCTGATGAATCGTCATCAGGCGAGGCCGGAGACTAATGGCCTACAACTACTGCCTTGCCATACCAGGTATGTATCTGGAGACTATGACAATCGATGCTTACTGAATCGAATTGTCGATTTGACTAGTCCCAGCTGGTATGGGAACTGGTCAGTTTTATCTTCCCACATTTTTCACTTTGGCGCCACTGAGTGGCTGATGGGGGTCCTCCACCATTACGGGAGATTCTGAAATCGGCGGGTATTTATGAGGCCGTTGAGGCGGCGCTGTATGATTACCCATGCCATACGGGGCTTCTCCAAGCACTAGTGGAGAGATTCAATCCCCGATGGAACACCTTTGGAACGGCCGAAGGTGAAACTTCCATTGATTTATGGAGCTTCCACCGAATCTCCGGTTGCCAATATCTGGGCACTTTTATGAGGAGATTGTTCTGGATGATTTACATACCTATCGCAGCAATGGCGCTGGCCAATATATTCTTCCATACAGCCTCCGTTTTCTGACAAAAGTGTGGAGAGACTTAGTCCTGGTTGAGAGGACGGATGATCCGGAGTCTCCCGTGGCAAATCCAAGGGTAAGCCAGAATGCTTGGCTTCGTTACTTCTATAACGGGCCATTCTGCTTTTTTGATAATTTTGCGACGGAAGGCCGCCGCCTGGAGGAGTATAACCAGCTCAGTGTAGGGAAGCCTCATCATGGGAGATTTATCTTTGCCCCTGAGAACAGAGGGTGGAATCCTCGCCGGTTACCAGACCGCACCTATTTGGCTGCGTATCTAGTATATTGGCTATCTTCCTTTGTTATTCCCCATGGTGAGGAGGAGCAAATTCGGCCGGTTTAATTTATCCGGCCTGTCTTTTGGCGGAAGGCCTGAAGCTTGCCATAGCCCCTGCTGCCCTTGCCAATATCTTCCACGGTTTGGCTCATTAGTTCACATTCGAGCCCCCGGGACAGGAAAACATTACTCCCCACTCATTACTTGAGTGCCTGGGCGGGCCTTCTGCTTCCTGGGCTTTGTCAAACTGTTGATCTGCCCCGGCCGATGGCTCCTTTGATCTTGCTGTTCAGAAATAGGCCTTGTGAGGATTTAATAAACCAGCTGACAGGAGCTCGTTATAGTTTGTCTTTTCTTCCAAATGGCGAGCAATTTCTCCTTCAATTTGGCGCTGTATCCCGAGGAATCCGGCCTTATAGTGTCCGCACATCAAGTGGGATCACCTATCATCTGCCTCATAGTGGGGGTTCTGGTGTGTCTTTATATAGACTGGTTATTTTGCATTCGGCCAGGCGTACTGGTATGTCGCCGGGGATCCAGCCTTGTATTGGAGCCTTATTATCCTTCAAGGTTTGCCAGAAACTTTGGATATGACCAATCGGTTCCGCCAAATGCAGAGTTTCCACTGGATGTCCGCCTATACCGCGATCATTGTCTCCATATGAATGCGGCGAGTTGGTGGAACTATTTCTGCCGGGAAGAGGTAAATTCAACATGTATTCTTCCAGCTCTTGAGGCAACTGGGCGCATAGATCTTTTCTACGCCCGATGGTGGTTCGATAGAAGCAACATCTTCCGGCTTGCCCCCAGAAATTGAAGAAATTTGAAGAGACCCGTTTAAAGAACAAGGGTCTACCTTTGATCTTGATGAACGTAGCATTCCTCAAAGCCCACTTTAGAGGAGTAATGCGCTCATACCTCAGGCGCTATAATTCCAAGACGTCCAAGAAGGGGAAGCCTGATTCTGGCAAACAATATTACTATGGGGAGATGCTGCCTTTGGATCCCATTGAGCTTCTTGACAGGAAGGCCACAGATATTCATGGTGATCTTCCGGAGTATGACTGGTGGAGCCACCTATTACTTGATCTTGGGCATTCTGCCAATGTTGCCTTATCGACCAAACTTCCGCCCGAGTGTATCAACGATCCGGGCTGGGTGCGCTGGGAGAAGCACCTTATGATCGCCATCGGCCACGCTGGGCCTCTGGAGTTTTTATCAAATCTAGAAATGCCAGGACACTTTATGATATCCGAAGCCTTATGCAGAGGGTGGGCAAAATCTGCAAGGCTAATTTTCAGTGGCTGGTACCGGGTCCTCCACTGACTTGACAGGTACTTCTTAGCCTGCTTGAGTTCATCATCATTCATTTTTTTAGGCATTTCCTTCCTGATCCTGCTCCCTTTTATTCTCATATATACTTTTTTTTTTGTTTTTCTTTTCCTTTTTTTATTTCAGCTCCAGTAGTTGGAGGTGGAAGGAATGATGAGATTCGCTCTCTTCCTTCCCGAGGAGGTAGGATTGACAAGGGTAAAGCGGTGGAAGAGACCCACTTGAGTGGTATGTCTTTCCCTTTTTCTTTTCTTCTCTCATCATTATCATTCATAACTTCTCTCTTCTTTTTTTTTTGATTCATCATTTTTTGTTTCTTCTTTTTTTTTTGTTGCTCTGTCTCAGAGAATGAAATAGATGAAGAGGAGAAGACTCCTGCCCTTTCGGATGAAGAAGGCTTCTTGCCAGAAGGGTCTCCCTCTATTCGTGAGGAGGAGTACGGGAGTACTTCGCAAGCTGCCGTCGGTCTATCTCCGGAGAATGCGTGTCACGAGATGCCCTCTCACTTTGAGCTTTCCGGAACTGCGACAGCAGGTGGCTATAACCCGGGGTTCACATTTACTGAACTGGGGGTTTCGTCGGGGCAGTGTTCTTCCGCCCCGACAGAGGTTTATATTCCGTACCTGTTGAGGGATCCATGGCTGCGGCAGGGGTTCCTTTTGGTGAGTATACTTTCTCGAACCACTGTGCACTTTCTTTACTCTTCTTTCTCTTCTTTTATTCTTCAGTATCCACATCTTCCTCTATCTTGACTGTTTTTTTTTTTTTATAAGGACAAGAGCTTTATGAGCAACTTTTCATGTCGGGTACAATAGACATGTATCCCACACTAGCTGCTGATCCCTTCTTCTCGCCCTGGGGTAATGCCGGGAACTCATACTTGGCAGAGCAAGTTCATTCCGCTTTTCAAGTGGATGGAGTAAGGGTTATGGCAGCGGGTATCAAGAGGCGGACGCCCCCATGGATCATAATGTTAATCCACCAGTTCTGCCACCAAGCGATTTTGGTTCCCATCCGGTTGACCATCCCTCCAGATCCCAGGATTTTATTCGGGGGAGCGGATTTTGTTCAGCCACCAAATCCTGAGGCGGCGGTTAGGGAAGGATCCCCTCGCCAGGTGAGGTGTGATGAGGGTTCAAATGCTTTGTTGGATTTCTTCTTGATTTATCTTCATGGAATGCCTGTTGATATCTTGACAGATTTCGCAAATTCCCCGGCATCGGAGATTGGTGCTCCACCCGAGCACAACATAACCTGGCCCACCGGAGATCGGCCAGATTTGAGTTCTGACGATGAAGATAGCGGCATCTGGAATTGTCTTACTGCTAAAGTCCAGGCAATGGTGACCTCAGCAAATCCTCCACCAGCGAAGTTATGAGGCGGATATTGGCGAAATACACCATCAGGGCTTTTAACATGGGTATCTGCCGCGACCGCTGGATGGGCTTCGTCAAGGATACTTGGGACAAAGTGTATTGCCTTCATGACAATGCGACTCAGGTCCCTTACAGCCAGCGGCTTCAGATTTTGGAGAGCGACATCTGCTCGCTGTCCGGTGACATTGACGAGAGTGATTCCCGAGCTGCTGATGTGCGCAAACGTCGGAAGATACGGGAGCTGAGGATGGCCACAAGAGGCGAGAATATTGCTCGTCTGGAACGCGAGCTCGGCAAAGAAAGATCTTCCCAAGCTCAAGATGCCAGAGATGAGGCTAGAGATTCTGAGGAAGAAGCCGTCCTTATCAGGGACGGGGACGGTTCTCGCCGAGTTAGATCTTTCAAGATCAAAGAAGCTGAACGGCTGAAGAGGAAGGAGCCTTCCTGCCTCTGCTTTTCATCGTAGTGCTTGTATTTTGAACTTGTAGTCTCGGTTTCCTTTTCATCTTGTATATAGTATCTGTCACCTTCTTTGGACTTGCAATGGTGACCTAGACTTGTAGTTTTCATGAATGTACAAATGAAGGATACAGAAATCCTCCTTTTCACTTTCGTTTCCTACCTCTCTTTCTCTCTTTTTTTTTCTTCTTTTTTTTTTTACCAGCCCCAGTGCCCTTTCGGGTTTTCACCGAAGCTGGCCCCCTTTAACTTTTTCCAACGCGCCTTTTCAGGTTTTCACGTTGAGGGGTTATCCATTTTTGCCTGAAGTGCCCTTTCGGTTTTCACCTCAGCCGGATTTTCTGATCTTTTTGCCCTCAAGTATACAACAAGTCATATACTTAAGTCCATCGGGGTATCTCCATTTTTAACCCCTTTTTTCTTTTTTTTTTTTTTTTCTTTTTTTTTTGACTTGGGTACTTGAGTATGGTTGAGAGTTTGATTGCGGAATGGATGGTTATCTGATTGTGGAATGAGTGGTAATGTAATTGCGGAATGAGTAGTGGTGTAATTGGGTTATGTGTAAGTATGGCGGTTTAAGGCTCAGGTATGATTTAGCTCTGGCTCTGGTTATAGAATCTGGAATGGTGTTTATTGTTTGATTTTTAGGTCTGAATTTCTCCCATCCTTGATGACTTAGTGCCGGGATAGGGGATCTTCAATACAACATTCATGTAGCAAGCACATTATTTTGCTTGCTTGCTTGATTGGTATGTAGAATCACCGCTCAAGTGTGACTTGTGATTCTGTAAATACAAAACGAAGGATGATGAAAGTCCTCCTTCATTTTCTTTTTTTTGTTTTCTTTTTCACATTACCAATCCAGCGCCCTCTCGGGTTTTCACTAAGACTGGCCCCCTTTAGCTTTTTCCAACATGCCCTTTCGGGTTTTCATGTTGAGGGGTTATCTATTTTTGCCTGAAACGCCCTTTTTCGGGTTTTCGCTCAGCCAGATTTTTTGATCTTTTTACCCTCAAGTATATAGTGAATTATATACTTGAGTCCATCGGGGTATCTCTATTTTTTACCCCTTTCTTTTTTTTTTTTTTTTTTTAGTATTCAAGTAGTTTGAATAATTGAATGGACAAGAGTCTAGCTCTGGAATGGATGAATAGACTCTGATGTAATTTGGAATTTAAGTTTGGATGATGATTGTATATTCAGGCTTAATTTCAGATTTGGATTTTGGTCTTGATTTTGGTTTTAGATCAAATCTGGATATGATGTGCCTTGATGGCCTGTTGAATATGAATTGGAATTGTATTTAGATATGACTTGTCTTGACGGCTTTAAGGTATGAACTTTGGGATTTTCTTGACATCATCTACTATGGTGGTTTGCCGTGGAACTTCGGGGTTTTGAACTGGCTTTGATATGTTCTGTCTTGGTGGCTTACTGACTATGACTGGGATTTGGATTTGATATAGCCTACCTTTTGTGGTTTACTGGCTATAGGTTTCGGCATTTTGGATTTGACATAGCCTACCTTTTTGGTTTGCTGGCTATGGTTTTTGTATTTTGGATTTGACATAGCCTACCTTTTTTTTGGTTTGCTGGCTATGGTTTTGGTATTTGGATTTGACATAACCTACCTTTTTGGTTTGCTGGCTATGGTTTTGGTATTTGGATTTGACATAACCTACCTTTTTGGTTTGCTGGCTATGGTTTTGGAATTTGATTTTGATGATGAGAGAGATATACGAGACAATCTCCTGACTTTCATTTTCCCATTTATTTCTTGGGTCTATACACAGAGCATCCCTAGCTTTATGCTTCTACGGGAATTTGAGGGGTGTTGAGGTTTGGTTGACATGATGAGCAAATGGAAGTTTGATTCCTTTGTCCCCATCTATGGCAACATTCTGGTTACATATGATTTTTTTCGATTTCTCGTCCCTTTTGGGTGACTAGGTCTTGGTTGAGGTGGTTGGCCAGGAATTCACCTTCTGGAGCATAATACAGCTTCAAGTGCTTCCCATTGAGTGGAGGAAAGGCACATCACCTTTGTGGTCGACGAGTCTGTATGCTCCTCCCTCGTATGCTAGAGTGACGATATATGGACCGAGCCAGGTGGGTTGAAGTTTACCACATGATTTTCCGGCCATTGCTTCTCTGCATTTGACCATGACGAGATCCCCTTGTTTAAAAGCTCTGGGTCTTGCTAATTTGTCGAATGCTCGAACCATTCTAGCTTGATATACTTGGAGGACTTGTAGGCTTCAAGGCGCCTTCCTTCTAAATTAGAGAGCTCCTCAAGTCTCCTTTCCATTTGATCTTGATCTTGGCTTTGAAATTCATTTTGAATTGCCACCCGATAGGATGCCATTTCAATTTCTATGGGAATCATGGCTTCAGCTCCATAGACTAAGGAGAAGGGTGAACACCCTGTAGGGGTTTTGTATGTAGTTCTGTAAGCCCATAAAGCTTCATGAACCTTTTCTCCCCACTCTCGTTTTCTGTTGCCGACTATCTTGGCAAGTAACTTGCAGAGAGTTTTGTTAAAGGCTTCTGCCAACCCATTAGCTTGTGGGTTATATATTGAAGATGTCCTCCAGTCAATATGGAATTTTGCCGCCAAAGAATATATTGTTTTGTTTCTAAACTGCGACCCATTATCAGATATTTCTGTGAGGAGTACCAAATCTGTATATTATGTTTTGCTTGACAAATTTGGCGACTGATTCTCCGGTTACCTCTCTTAATGGGATAGCTTCAGCCCATCGAGAGAAATAATCTGTGGCAGCCAATATAAACTTGTGGCCTTGGGAGGAAGGCGGGAATGGTCCCACAATATCCATACCCCATTCAGCAAAGGGCCATGTTGGCGCTGTGGGATGTAACATATTTGGTGATTTTCTTGGCACAGGACCAAATGCCTGACATTGATGACATGTACGGGCATATTGGATACAGTCCGCGTACATGGTGGGCCAGTAGAAGCCTTTTAGTTTGATATTGATTTTCATCTTTTCTCCTGCTTGGTGTGCACCACACAGCCCGGAGTGAACTTCTTTCATGATGATTTTGGCCTCCTTGAGAGATAAACCCTGAGAAGGACTGACCCTTTCTTTTCATGGACCAGCCTATATAGTTGATCTGCTATTATTTGATATGATGCAGCCCTTCGTAAGAGCTGAATTCTTTGTGCTCGATCAGGGGGTAGCCAACCTTTCTTGATTTTGATAAGTGGCTCGCGCCAATCTTCAGATTCATTGTGTGTATCTAGCTCTGTATTATATACTTCTTCGATTGCAACATCAGACTCATCGTCGAGGATACTCGGCATGAGTCTTCTGTGGCGGACCATTATGTCCACTTCTCCTTCAGGAGGCAATTTTATGGCAGAGGCCAATTTGGCCAGAGCATCTGCCTGGGAATTTTCACTTCTTGGTATATGGGATATATCGAAAAAGCTGAATTGCTCTTTGAGCTTCATGGCTGTATTGTAATATGGAAGTAGTTGTGGTTTACGGACTTCATACTGGCCCAATATTTGTCGGATGACCAGTTGTGAGTCTCCGTAAACTTGTATACCTTTGATCCCCATTTCGAGAGCTAATCGAAGTCCAATAATTAAGGCTTCATATTCTGCTTCGTTATTTGTAAGTTGCTTCATGAGAGCACATGAATTGTATAAGATTCCTCCATATGGGGTGACAAAGACAATTCCGCTCCAGTAGAGACGAGGTGGAACCATCTGTATATTGGAGAGTTCGGAAAGCTCCATCAAAATATAATTCCCAAGAGGGTAGCTCAATTGTGGCAACTTCTTCGGAATTTGGAGTTTCCTGATCTTGATGTTCTCTCTCATTTATAGGGGAGAGAGTTTCTTCTTCCGGAAGATCTATAGACAGAGGGGAATCTTCTGTTATTGGATGAGCGGCTAAAAATTCAGCCAGACCCTGCCCTTTGATGGCTTTTTGTGGAATATATGTAATATCAAATTCCATAAGCAGGGCCCATTCCCGAGCCGTCCTGATAGTACGGGTTGCCTCAACAGGTATTTGAGTGGATCATACTTGGAGATGAGTTTAACTTCATGGCCAGCAGATAATGCCTTAATTTCTTAACGGCAAATACCAGTGCTAGACACACTTTCTCCATTGGAGCATATCGGAGCTCTGGCCCGATTAGCTTTGCTGAGATAATACAAAGGTTGTTCTTTGTCTTCTTCATTTGCTTGTGCCAATAGAGCCCCGAGGGAGACATCCATAGCTGCAATATATATAAGATGCTTTCCAGCGATAGGTGCCCCCAGCACTGGTGGAGTGAGGAGATATTCCTTGATTTGTTCAAAGGCAATTTGGCATTCTTGATCCCAGACGAAGGGTGCATCCTTCTTCATTAATTTGCCGAATGGCAAACATTTTCCTGAGAGATTGGAGATGAATCGCCTGATATAGGCCAATCTTCCTTGAAATGATCTTAGCTCTGTTAGTTTTGAGGAGGTGGCAATTGCTGGATTGCCTTGATTTTATCGGGGTCTATTTCTATGCCCCGATATTTGACGATGAACCCTAGAAATTTGCCGCTTGAAACCCCAAATGCACATTTCATAGGGTTCATTTTCAGTTTAATTGACGAAGTCTTCCAAAAACACGGCGGAGATCACATAGATGATCCTCCTGTTTTTTGGTTTTGACGACTAAGTCATCAACATAGCATTCGACTACATCATGAATCATTTCATCGAATATCTTGGTCATGGCCCTTTGATATGTGGCTCCTGCATTTTTCAAGCCAAAGGGCATCCTTTTATAGTTGAAGATACCTTTGGGTGACCTGAAGGCAGTATGATCTTTGTCTTTAATTGCCATCCGGATTTGATTGTAGCCCGAAGACC
Organism: Colocasia esculenta; assembly: GCA_014218235.1. Taxonomy (NCBI): domain Eukaryota; kingdom Viridiplantae; phylum Streptophyta; class Magnoliopsida; order Alismatales; family Araceae; genus Colocasia; species Colocasia esculenta. The sequence continues at coordinate 83,837,930 of CM024762.1, forward strand.
CGTCCATAAATGACAAAGCTTCATGGCCGGTGGTCATATCCACCATTGTTTCAGTAATAGGAACTGGGAAATCATCTTTGGGACATGCTTTATTCAAGTCCCTGTAGTCGATACATATCCGGATTTGACCATTCTTCTTCTTCACAGGAACGATATTGGCAAGCCAAACTGGATATATGCAGGGCTCGATGAAGTCTACTTCAGAGAGCTTGTCGACTTCAGTATTTATTTTCAATTCCAGTTCATACCGCATACGCCTTTGAGTTTGCTTGATAGGCTTGGCTGTATGATGTATGGATAATTCATGCTCGGCAACTGATGGCTCCAGTCCCGGCATTTCTTTATAATTCCATGCGAAGCAATCTTGGAATTCCAGCAGGAGAGCTGATAAGCCTGCCTTTCTTGTTTACTAAGAAGGGCACTAATAAAAATAGGCCGGGGATCTTCTTGACTCCCGAGATTAAGTTCAATTAATTGATCAATAGTGGCTTGTCCGCCATCTTCAATTTCTTGAGGAGCTGGTTGCAGATCTATGAAATCTCCTTCGTCGTCAGAGTTGGTGACGTAGACTTCATAGAGATTCCCATCTTGAGAATTTATGGATGAAGATTGCTTGCAGAATTTTCTGGCAGCTCTTCATTTGATAATTCATTTGGTAGAGCTGAGGCAATATCTTGAGAGTTGGAGTTGGAACACTCCTGATTATTCTTTGTGCTGCAGATTTCTGATGATGATCCAACAACATTGACTGTATAGGAGGATTCGGTATCATAACCTAATCCTCTGGTATCTTTTCCAGAGGATGGAGGTTGCCCTCGGACTTGCGAAGGTTCCCATAATTGCTTGAAGAAATTTCTTCGGGAGATATCTTGTTCCTGAGGGATTTTCTGCTTTTTGCACATCTCTTTAATTTTCCTGGCATATCAGCCATTTCTTGTATCAGTTCAAGCTTGTTGTCGGGTCTGTCTTCCCAACCAAAATCATCCTTTGGACATATTTGAGGGATTGATTCTCCTTTATAGAAGAGAATTGGCTTTGCTGCCTTTCTTGCATTCCTTCTCGCTTCTTTTCCTTGATAAGTGACAACGAATGTTTTTAATCGCCGAACACTTTGTTCTTGCTTCAAAGAGTGGGTTTGCATGCAGCTGGGTGGTAAAGGAATACCCCCACTAATAACTTGACCTACATGATCAGCTTCATAATTGATATTTCGCCGTTCTGGGCGAGTTTCTTTGCTTTGAGAATTCTCTGCAGATGATTTGGCAAAGCTTTTGTTTATCACAAAAAGTTCACCAGTTTCACTGTCTTCACTTGAACATTTAATCTGCTTACCCTTCTCTTTAGACAGGGAGAGGGGTTGAGGATTTGGTCCTCCAAGATATAAGAGGGCATCAGTCAAGTTGCATTCATCCTCCCGAAAGGGGGCTTGATCAGCAAAAACTGTATGCTGCTTCCCTTCTTTTGCATATTTAATACATTGATGGAGAGTTGATGGTATGACCCAATTTTCATGCAGCCAAGGCCTCCCAAGCAGAACTTTGTATGTTGTATTTGCATCAATAATGAAGAAGGTCACCCTGGTGACGAAATCCCCTAGAGCCAATTTGACGGTGACTCTTCCCACTGCTTTTTCTGAGTTTTGATTGAATCCGGTGATCTTCACATCTTCTACCTTTTGCCAATAAGGCATGAGATAAAGAGATTGAAAAGTTTTATAGGGCATTAGATTGATGGATGCCCCCGGATCGATCAAGATCCGGTTTAATTGAATGCCATTGATCTTCCCCTTCATGTATAGAGGACGATTATGATATGGGGAAGATAATAATAGATCTTCATCAGTGAAAGTAACATTTGCTGCCAGTGCTTCATATGCTTGTTCTTGAAAATTTGCCATATGAGCCTTATAAGCTTCTGGTTCTTGGAGTATTTTGACGAGAGTTTCTCTCAGGTCTTTGCTCCAAGCAATTGCTTCCCAGACCGTAATATTGACGGGAAGTGACTGTAATTGTTGAAGAATCTGTCATCAGCTTCAGAGCGTATCTGGTCCAAATGGGAAGGTTTCCTTGATGAGGATCCAGAAAGCTCTTTCGGCTTAACAGATTTCTTTTGAGAGATAGGAGTCAATAGCTTCTCGTTAGGAAGAGGAGGAAGATTGTCTGGCTCATTTGACCAAGCATAAGGACTTGGTTTTTATCTTCAGATTGAGAAACCATGTCGGGTAGTCCTCTTCTTCATCTGAAGGATCAAAAATATAGAATCTGCCCGAATTTGAGGCTCGGGCAAAGGCTTTGCTTCTTCACCATGAAAGTATGATTTTATCTGGGTACTTGGTAGTGGAAGATGCCGGTTTTTGATGCTTACCACGACCCTTCTTAAGATGATGATTTGAATTACCTGGAGATCGACGCTGGTATACAAGCGTCGTTGGCTTGTCCTTGCTTGTGCAGCAGTATCAATTGTAGAAGTTTGCAATTCTTTTGGAGGAGGGATGAATACCATGTAGCAAGAGAATGAGCTGAACATGGAGTCCAACTGTTCCATAGTAATTTCTTCATCTCCATTGAAGAGACTCAAATTCGGCGAAGGAGGGAGGTCACCCTCTTGGAGTGCTTCATGTTGAACTTGCAATAACCAATTCCGAAGCCGCCTCTTTCGCTCGATTTCTTCCCAAGGGATATATTGGTCGAGCGTTGGTTTATCAGAGGGCTTGGAGGCTTCATATTCTTCCAGCTCATTAATCAACAGCTGGAGTCTTTGGACAGCCGTCAGCTGCTGAGGCCTCTGCAGCCACAGCCTCCTCCATTTGTTTCTTCATTTTCTTTTTTCATTCCTTTTTCTGTTTTTCTCTCTATTTCTCATTTGTAGAGCTTCTAGTGAATTCATCATTTCTTGTTCTGAAAATGGCTCAGGAATATTTTTTCTGCTAGAATGACCTTTGACGATAGATTTACCGGGTCTTCTAGAATTTCTTGATTTTCGAGGGCCAACAGTGACCCATTCAGCCTCTGAGGGTTGTGCCTGAAAGGTTGAGTTGATTGCTTCTTCAACAATTCCAGGAGGGAGTTGGTAATAATCACCTACACTCCTCAGCTTGCTGCGAGATTGGTTTCGCGGCAGCTTCTCCTGATATTCCGTTTCTATATTGAAACAGGCCAATTCTGAATTGCTCAATGTCAGCCTTGCTTCTATGTCGCCCATAGCCCAGCTGACGATGATAATATTCACATAGATCTTGATATTGTGCTTGGAATTCTGGACTCGGATCATATGTTTGTGATGAGGGGTCAGGAGATTTCCTTCCTGATCAATTACTCCCTCGCGGATCTTTGTTTCGATCCAATCATGGAGATCCGGGCAATCTTTAGTAGAGTGTATGACTCTGGCATGATATTCACAGTAGAGATGTGACCGTCTTTCTTTTTCAGAGATATAAGGCTCGGGATCAAATACTTTTATCAACTCTCTGATCTTAAGCTGGTTGAATATGGATTGAGTATCTTTTAGATCAAATGAGCGTTGATGTAGAGGATGCCAATCATCATACCACCGGCTAGATAAATATGGATTTGCCATAGATGACTGCCCTTCTGATTCAGGAAGACCAGAGGATGATGCATTGATGACATTCACCGAATGAGATCCTGGATTGCCTGGCCCATTTGGTGGAGACTGAATATGCGGTTGTGGAGGATTCACCAGGAAGTTACCCATATTGATTAGTCCCTGCTGGATCATTTCTTCCACTTCTGCTTTGAAGTTTGGACAATCTTCAATGACGTGGCCCAATAGTTGATGATATGGGCAATAGTTGGGCCTTAATTCTTCTGGGACTAGATAATCCATATATCCCGCTCGTAGGCAGAGCCGGAAGAGTGGCAATGTATGCTGCCGACGGAAAGAATATGACCTCATCGGCTCAACAGGATTTGGAAGATTTTCAAGAAGCCAGTCGATTGGGTCTTGAAGTGGCGACATAGGAGGAAGCGCCGGATATATCGGTGAGTAAGCATAACCAGTTTGTGGAGGGTAGGGTCCCTGAACAGGAACATCCTGGTGCCCCCCCATATTTTGCACAATTTGGATCAACTCTTGTTGTCCTTGTTGTAGTTGATGGAGTTGCCTTTGTACTCTTTGCATTGCCGTTTTGTACCTCGACGTCTGGATCCTGACGGAGAGTGGGCTCCAGAAGTATCTTGAGGTGGATTACATGAAGGTCCTACCTCAGGATTATTTGAGCTTGTGGCGGGCTCAGCCGCATGTATAACATTGACCGATTGCTCTGGCCAATCCCAAGTATGAGGTTGCGGGGGATCAACCAGACCATTCTGCATAGATATGCGGCCTTCTTGAATTATTTTCTGAGCTTCATTCTTGAAGACATAACAATCTTCAATTGCATGCCCCACTATACGGTGATATGGGCAATAATTTGGTTGATTGATCTTGCTGATATCTGCTGGCTTCTTTGGTGTTGGTAATGATATCAACTGGTTATCCAGACAGAGATCAAATAGCTTTCTGGTATGCTCCTTTCTGAAAGAATAGGGAGCCTTCATACGCTCAGCGAGTGTAGGCAGAGGCACTTTTGGCTCTGCCTTTTTCTTTGAGGAGGTGGGGATTACTGCCCCTTTTGCTTCACTGCCAGGCAGAAAGTCGACAGCATTAACCTCTTTTGCCGACGGATTGCGCTCCTTAGGGAGCTTACCCTTATAAGGCGCATGAGCCGTTTGTTCGGCCAAAAATACCTCGATCTCCGCAACGGCAGAATTCAACTGATCAAAGCTTTTAATATTTGCTGCCAAGAGTTTCTCTTTAATTGATGCAATGAGGCCTCTTCGGCAGATGGTTACTGCATCTTGTTGCACGGGAGGATTATCACACCCCATGCTGAGCTCTCTCCATCTTCGGATGAAGTCAATTGCCGATTCCTCCTTCTTTTGCTTAAGGGAGCATAATTCGGCGAGAGAGACTTTTCTTTCAGCCGTTTGAAAACGGTCATAAAATTTCTTTTGCATATCAGCCCAGTCAGCCACTGAACCAGACCTAAGCTTTGAATACCATTGGAATGCAACTCCCGTTAGAGAAGTTGCGAAATATCTGAGGAGATATGATTCATCAGATGCAAGATCGCCCATGGCAATTGTATAATGCGCGACATGCTCTTGCGGTGCCCCACACCCATCATATTTGGGCAATTTAGGGACTTTGGGAGATGCCTCAGGCAATTTCTTGAATTGATGAAATACCGGGAACGGGACAGAATATATGCCCGTGGAATGAATACCTTCGCCCTGCTGGGCGAACATATCCTCGACCATCTTCTTTATTTCATGCCGTTGTATGGCAGTATTTTGAAATGCGTCCATTTGAGGAGGCATAATATAGCTGGGTCATTGATATCGGGACCCGTAGCCTGAGGGAGAACCAGTTGAAGAAGTTGTTGGATTATTTAGGGAAATAACCCATCCGGATGCTGGCTTTGTTGGTGTCGAAGAGAGACCGGCTCTATGGATTGCCGGTGACTTGTCGTTGCCAAGTGCTTCATTTTATTGAGAAGTGAGGTCATTTCAGACCGCCACTGTTGTATAACTTCATATTTATCGTCATCTGACATAGCTTGAAAATTTTCCTTTGTTGGCAAGTCGATGACGGGATGCCCAGCAGAGGCAGAAGGTCCACTCTCCTCAATTTGAATATTTGTTTCTTCAAAGAAGGGAATTTGGGAACCTTCATGTTGAGTGTCGACTGGCGGAAGAACTTGGCTAGATGTGCCAACTTGCCCACCAAGTTGACGAGCTCTCCTGGCAAATTGCCGAGTATTGGGGTGGGTAACCCCTGTGGAAATATTAGGAGTGGCTTCTGCGATTTGTTCCGCAATTTCGCCGGACTCCATTCCAGTAGCATAACAGGAGAATATTATAAGCCTGGGTTTTTCCTGAGCCGCCCAAGTAACACGTCGTCTTTTTGACGGACGAGCAGGGGTGCTGGGAGTCGCCCTTAGCTTATCAAATACTGGAATTCGCGATATACGGTCAAAAACCGATATGCGAGCTTTGGATTGTTGAGTTGAGGTCTGCTTATCTACCCGGGTATTTTCCGGGCCTTGAGAGATGTAGTTTGATTTTCGATATATGCCTTTCCTCTTCCGTCCTCTGGAGTGTTCAAACCCAGCATCTTGGAGAGGATTATTGTTGACATTCTTCTTTCTCCAAAGCGTCTTGGATGTATTTGCTTGATCTTCAAACTTCTGAGTTTCCTTTTTGGGAACCCAGATTTTCTTCAGCTTGGTAAAACACCATGTCTTTTGTTTGGCGCCGGCTTTTACCATGGAGTCTTCATGCTTCCCCCGGAACCACCTTAGAGCTGAGAAGCGGTTTGAGGTTGGAATATTTGGAACATACCTATCACGGGGAGTGGTAGGTGGAGTACCATCAAGGCGCACTTGCACATTCCCGATCATAACGACTTGCCGGATCTGGAGATGGCAGCGGGCGGCCTTTTGTTGTTGCGGCGTTTATATTGCCCCCGCTGTGAGGAAACAGGAGCCACAATGGTAGAAGAGATCATATGGACCGAATAGGTCCGAACTTGAGTTGAATGGGGTTTGCCCCCTTTGACAGCATCATTCTTCACGGGCATTTGGGTGCCCTTGTTGACAGTAGCGGAACGAGCCTTGACACGTCCACTGTTGTTGCAATTCTCCTTTGTTGATTTGTGGGAAGAAGATATTTGAGCAGCTTCCTCCTTCTGATGGGCCGGAACCACTCCCAGAAAGAAAGGGGATCCGACGACTGCAGGGAAATCTCCGAACACGATCGGAGTCGCCAGGTAGCCGAACCTGGCGTGGTTGTTGACGACGAGCGGTCCATAAGTGACAGCCATCTTCAACAGCTTATGATTCGTCTTTTCTTCAAGTACCTTCAAAAAGGAAATATCAGTATTAGGATTTTCATAAAGAGTATGTAAGTCTCATCCTTTGTTACTATGAATGGTGAGAAGAGGTCCCACGGGCGTGCCAGCTGTTGACACGGGAAAATATAGATGCGTATGGTTACGTGTATATGTGGTTATGTATATATATGTGTGTGGAGTTACACATGGTTATCGTGACATAGAAGCACATATCATTTGATTTTGTTTATTCATTTCGTTTTATGTGGTTCATGTATTCATTTCCCATGCTTTGAATTTTGCGGGGCGTGCCAGTCTGTCTAACAGACAGAAGAAAGAGTCCACACAATGCGGAGAGAGTATTTTTGGGTGTCCTTGGAACGGACGGGTATGATGTCCGTGGAACGGACGATTGGATTGTCCATGAAATGGACGGGGATGCCCGTGTGACGGGCGACTAGGGTGCGCCGTTTTTTATCTGAACTCCTTGAGTCCCGTATCCATACTCATCAGGTGATTGGAGTAGCATGTGCTGGACCTCTGTCTCCATCGACCGGAGTCGATGTTACATTTACATCGAGTTAAGACTCCTGGTGTTATTTAACATCAGTTTTAACCCGAATACCATTCATAGCAAAGGATGAGAAAAATATGCACGCTTTTAGAAAATCCTGATCATAACATGTTTTTTCCTTTCTTTCAATGCTTTTACTTTGGGTATTTCATTTTTGAAATGACTGCCTTTTTGGAGTCCAAAGTGTGATTTTGAGAGGGGAACGGTTGCATACCGTGGACCTATTTGAGGTTTTTTCTTCTATTTGCAAAAGGTTAATTAGAAATTTTTATTTGGGAAAACATGAGGATTGTTATTGTGAACGGGTATATACCGTGCATTTTGATTCTGAACTTGGGGGTATTATGACCCGGAGTAACACTTCCGTATTAGAAGGATTACTGTATCAATTTTCTCATATGAAGTTCTTTTACAGTGCCCTTTTTAGCAAAGCCTGAATTTGAGGTAGAGTTTCTTTCTCCCTCATTTCGCACTCATGTGGATATGATTTCTGGAGAACATGTGAATATATCTCCATGGAAGTCCTTGTCATATTGTGTTTTTTCTGGAAACTGTCCACATGTATGATTCTTATGAGTATGCATATGTTACTCTTCGGGGCATCTGAGCACAGTTCGGGTCCCCATGGACGTTCTTGTCAATTTAAAGTTCCTTTCTGGAAACTGTCCATATGAACACAGTTCTTGTGAGTATGCTTTCGTGCTGCTCTTTGGAGTATCTGAGCATAGTTCGGTTCTTGTTTCCTTTTTCTTGGATGTGTGTATATCAATACAATTTCCATTTATTTTGGCAGAGTTTCTGCCTATACGGAGTGCCCTCACGGAGGTATATTCATTGATATGTACTTATATCCATGTGTCCTCGGAGAATCTTTGTCCGGAGGAATTTTGCCCTTAAGGAGGTATGTGTGTATGATCATAAATTTGCAGTTTATGCATATTTTCTCACCGGTATCCCTATTTGAATGGAGTATCCGGCAAAGAGGTATTATCTGCATGTGCAGAATCCCTTTTTGAGAGGCATATGCATGTAGTTACGAATTTATGATTATAGACATGTTTACGGGCGGAGACTCTATTTGGGCAGAGTTTCCTCTTGGGAAGACATGTATATGAATACAAAGTTCGTGATTATATTGATATGTTTTTAGAGGGAGAAATCCGGACATGGGCAGAGCTTCCTTTCAAGAACACGTGTATAGGCACAAATTTGGATTTTATAGATATGTTCTTAGACGGAATCTCCACTTGGGCAGAGTTTCCTTTAAGAAACATATATATGAAAATAAGAATTTGTGAATATACAAACATGTTCTTGGGCAGAACCTATCCTTGGGCAGAATCTCCTCTAAGAAACATATCAATATAAACACAGATTTGAAATTTATAGATATGTTTTTAGGTTGAATCTCCATTTGGGCAGAGTTTCCTCTAAGAAGCATAATATAAAAATACGAATCTGTGAATATATGAATACGTTCTCGAGCAGAATCTCCACTTGGGCAGAGTCTCCTCTAAAAAACATATGCATATAGCACAAACACACCATCCCGGAGAGTTTAAAACTCGATGGGAGGTGGCATAAATTACAAAGGTATCTAAAATACCATATGTCCGGGTGGACGGTATTTAGAACCTATAACCCGTGAGGGCCGGTGCCGCTATTGCGGACTTTTAGCCGATGAAGTTTGTCGATGCCGTATATGAACAACTTCTCAATGCTCGGGAGAAGATTTGGTACCTTGACTCACAAAGAAATGAGATTGAGAACGAAGAGGAGAGCTTTGGGGATTTGGAAATTTCTATCTCCTTCAACTTTCAAAGAAGGGACAATAAGAAAGGAGGGCTATAACACTTTTTCTGACCAAAGGGGAGGGAGAGCTAGAGAGAGAGAGAGCCCAAGCCCAAGAGCCAGCCAGCCGAAGCCCTTTTCATGGGGAATGGGGGTGCCTTTTATAGGGGAAGCACCCCCTTACATGCGTGGGATGGGGGGGTCTAACCGATGGGGGTTCCATCGGTTAGAGGAAAATTCCCTCTAACCGATGGGACTTCCATCGGTTAGAGGGTTAATTCCCTCTAACCGATGGGGGTACCATCGGTTAGGGGAAGGGCTTATTTTCCTTTTTTTATTTTCTGTTTTCTATTTTTCTGTGTTTTTTTTTTTTTTCTGTTTTTTTCTGTGTTTTTTTTTTTGAAAGGGGACCCCTTAACCGATGGAAGTTCCATCGGTTAAAGGGGAATCCCCCCTTAACCGATGGAACACCATCGGTTAGAGGGGAATACTCCCCTAACCGATGGTAGCACCATCGGTTAGGGGACTCCCCTTAACCGATGGAAGCTCCATTTAGAGGGGAGTCCCCCTCTAACCGATGGAAGTACCATCGGTTGGAGGGGATTCCCCTTCCAACCGATGGAAGCTCCATCGGTTAAGGGGAAAAACCCCTTTAACCGATGGAGCTACCATCGGTTAGGGGGAAAAAACCCCTAACCGATGGTATTTTCATCGGTTTAGGGGAGGGGCAGAAAAAACTCTATAAATAGGCCGGCCTCCCCTTCATTTGAAGGGGTCTTGCCCTTGAAGATCCCGTGCCATTCTGGACATCTTGTCAGAAATTCTGTCGTCCCGGACGGAGAATCAATTGCAAGTCTTTGGAGCCTTCGTGGCGGACTTGTTCTCGTACTCATCTTTCACATGTGGTCTTGTAGACCTTGTAATGCCGGAATTCTTCCGTGCCGTATTTTATTCGGAGATTTATTCTCCTCGGCATCTCCCACTTGCTTGGGATGCTTGACAATACTTGAGAGCTTGAACGGCTTTCAACCAGAAACTTGGATTAAGTCATGACTTTAAGTAACCTTGGGGTTACCGTAATCATAACCACCTTGTCCCCCTAATCAGGCCGTTAAACCGGTTAGGTGAAGTCAACATTTTACGGTAGTTACCGACTCCTGGTTAGGTAGCCATCCTCCTTGCCTCAGGCTAACTAACTGGTTAGTTACCCCATGTGACTGCCACCTACTTGCTTGTTGGACCACTATATAAGGGAGCATTGGTACTCCTCTTAACAAGCATCCAACATATACACATAAATATTTTTGTCCCAACAGTCGACCAAAATGATCAGGTCGGTCGAATGACCTAGCCAGTAGCTCGGTCTTGGTTACAGGAGAGGTCGGTCGACCGAAATGGTAAATTGGTCGACTGGCAAAAAATCGGTCGACTGACTTGGTCAGTCGAAGCGGCTTCCTTACATTGGCGAGGATCAGTCGACCGAAATTACATAATCAGTCGACCGATATGATAAGATTGGTCGACTGATTTCTGGTTTCGGTCGACCGATTCTGAAAAAACCCAGAATACATAAGTTGAAATCGCACTACTTTTTCTGGCCTGAGAATGGAAAGAACAATTAGGAATAGAAGAGTAAGGGCTATTCTATAGTGCTACATGATTTTCATGGGTAGTGGGAGGTTTTAAGCTCCCTATCTCTCTTCTTTTTCTCTCTCGGGTGGGCAAGATGGAGGGGGATCGGTCAACTGAAATGATCAGTTGGTCGACCAATTTCGACGATAATACAAACTGGTTTTTGCTTGTTCTGAAACAGTAGCTTGAAGTTTCAAGAGGGAGTGGAGGTAGTGACTAGGTACAAGGGCTTACTTTGACACTAACAAGTGCTCAGAACAATGATACTTGGAGAGTAACAAGCGAGAAGGGAGAGCAGTAGACAATGTTCCTAACTGGTAAGAAGAAAGTGACCCTAACACTTAATGAAACAGAGCTCCGGGACTTCTTCCAATATCCAGTGCTCAACACCCAGCATCGGACCTTTCTCTTCCTCCTCAGAGATCAGCTCCCTTCCTACCTCTACCTCCTTAGCCTTCGGTGGGAGCAGCAGTAGCACGCAGTGATGTCCGGTTAAGGATCACAAAGGGGGGGGGGTATATGTAGAGTTATCTCAAATGAGGCATGTGCAAATCTGTGGACGGTGGGGATGAAATCCTCGGGGGATTTCCCTGGGTTAACACGTAGGGGTGTTAATACGTAACCCATATACGTAGGGTGAACAGTAATCATATTACGTAATCACTATGTCACATGCATATATATATCCATAATTATATGTATATGTACATATAATATACTATTAATATATATAATTTCTTTTTAATCTTTTCCTACCAATAAAATTTTATTTATTTAGTTAATATATATAGCCTCATGTGTGCTTATCTCCATGATTATTTTGGTAATGGTAGTGTGCGGTATACCAGAACGTTATCGTACATTATTTAAAAATTACATGACCAATTATTTTTATAAATAAAATTGAGGTGTTACATCTCTCTTGGTAGCATGGTCCACTTTTTTTCTTTTAAAAGTGTCATGGTCCACTAGATTGCCAAGTGGACCTATGACTGCCATCTTTAAGGCGTCGCCAAGGAGCTGCAAGGCAAGTGGTTGCCTAGGCATGCGTCCACTAGACCAGCTGCATGATTCATGAACTGCAGCAGCCGCCGTTGTGTTTTTTATTGTTGGATGCCTTACCTATACAGACAATATAGTCATTCTTTATCTCTCTCTCTCTCTCTCTTTCACTTTATCATTTGCCTACCAATATTTCTGGTTATATAGATTTTTGACTTGTTGACACTTGACAGGTATATGTTCAGATTCGGATTGAATGCCTTATTACTATTAGTTATTTTGCATTTGTTATTTCTTCCATTTTAGGACCTTATACATTTGTGCTATATCTTTGTGGGTAGTACTTTTGTATTAACAAATAGTGAATGTACATGAGTATTGGATACTTTGTCACATAAACTAGGCTTCATCTAAGTGCCTCGCATTGGTGCCTTAGTAAAGGTGGTGGGCCATCATCTTAGTCACCTTGGTCGCCTTAACAACAATGATGACTACATCAATCCTTGACAATTCTCTCTTGGCACATTAATATCTTGAAAATGACAAGAGAACTGTTTCAACTGATAAAGGAAAGACCTGGGCTTGGATGCTGATGACAACTTACTTTTTTCCTGGACATCTGTGGTGATTCGCATGTACTATGTTTTGTGTACATGATATGGCAATGCTGCACTATTAGCCTTTACAGTTTTGGATTTATCATGGTTCCTGCACTGTCTACTCATTTGTGGCTCTTCCTTACACAGAAAATCTGGGGTTACTAGAAATTGTTTTTAAAGGGAACGGAAGCATGTTTTTCATAAGGCTAAATCTCATTGACATGATAGAGAATGGCTTTGGAGTTTCAACAAAGATTCTTTTCTGGAAGAAAGTGAATGAGAAGCTGAAGGGTGATCTACTAGTCAAGGAGACTCTACATGTCCTTCATGTTTGAGGAGGTGGCAGGTCTCAGCCTCCAGGCATGCCTGGGATCTCTATCATGATAATTAATGGGGAGGTGCAGTGAAACTTTACCTCTGATGCTCTAAGTGATGCCAAATAGATAAAGGGTGAGAAAAGAAAGAGAAAAAGAATGTCCAGTACAAGTATTGTTGGGTTAGGGCTTGGGTTTTCTGATACATCCGCTCGCTCCACAATGCCCCATAATGGGGCATGAAGGGCAAGCCACCACACTATCCTATCAGGTTTACAGGACCAAGGCCTTTCCCATTCGTGCAAGAGGCCGCAGACTTCACTCCACAGGGGGACTACAATTGATCCTCCGAACAATCTCCATCCAATCTCCTTGAGAAAAAGGAGCAACCAGTAAAAAGGTGATCAATGGACTCATCCTCGTCGCCACAAAGAGAGCAAATGGAAGACAAGTCTGGCATGAAGGACAACAATCTATCTTGGATAGGTAGTCTTCCCTGAGAGATTCTCCTAACCAAGACCTTTACTTTGAGGGGGCTGATTGGCTTCCACACTTGCTGATGGAACTCGTGGCGGCCCCTCCATCAGAGATGACTGCATTAGCTGAGCGAACTGAGAAGGTGCCTTTCTTATTTCATCTCTAAATCTATCCATCCTCCCCTGAGCCTGGGTGGAGGGGGTGGAGAAAAGAAAGAAGAGCGTTGAACATTCAGAATGGTACTGTAGATTGAATCCATCCCCTAATCAAACAGTTTGAAACTATGTGATTGATAAAGCACCATGGCAGGCAAGATGAAATGTTTTATTGATTTCTTTCTGATGTTACTAGATTGTTTAGATTTAAAATGTTTCAATTTCTCATGTGCAAGTATCACGAGGCAGGTGGCATGTGATTGTCATATTTTTCCATTAGGCATCATCAAAGACATTTGCATACATATGGACTATTCTGTGATTATTGCTTGAAGTCACTCAGAATGGATTATTTTTGAACCAGGTCAAGTTCACTTCGTGATACATACCTCATAATGCACTTCTTGGAATGACTTCTCTTCCTAATACATTTTGAACCTAGTAGTCTCTCTTCCTAGAGGGAAATCTTGAAGTGGACTTATCCTTTTTGTAGAAGAGGCTTAGGGAAGAGCTTATTTGTGAAAATTGATTGTTTGGACTTGCTATTTGACATACAGTGAATCTATCTATGCAGATAGACTGGTTCAGATGTAGATTGCCTTTTGTTTACATAGATCAAGGAAATAGAAGTTCAATCAACAAGAAGATCAGAAATCTTTGGATATTGTTACTCAAGAGTATGCTCTCAAATCAATTTAAATATTGCCTAGTTCAAGATTTCTAATGAAGATTGCTGGTGAAGGGAAACATGTTTATGCATCAGAACAAAGTTTGCTGTTTAGTTATTTCTCACTTTCTATTTGGTGGCTTATGATTTATCTTCATGGTTTATGTAGAGCAGCTGGTAAGGGGACATGGGGAGACTTTAAGGGCACATGGGGAGACTTTTAACTTATATCATTCCTCAGGCCTCCATTACCTCTAGTTTGGTCAATTTTAAGTAGAGTAATATGCATTGTCATTTGTATACCTGCTGAGTAGAAAAATGCGTACCTTGGCATGTAAGCATCTTCAACAGTGGTATGGAATTTCACAGTAGGAAATAGCACAGCTGTAGTGGAGAAGATATTCTGCAGATAATTCAACTATTTTTTTGAAAGTGGTTAGTACCACAATTGTATTGAAAGAAAAGAACGCACAAGTATAGGAGTCCAAAAAGTTTAATCCCAAAAAGAACAGCCACCCAATGCCCCTATACAAGCAAGCACCAATGCCCCTATACAAGCAAGCACACACCCAAAAAGATCCTCCACATACAAAATTATAAGTGTGATCCCTTCCATACAAAAGAGCCCAAAAAAGACTAAAACTAAGTGCCCAAAGAGAGAATAGTGGAGGAGTTTTGCTCCCCCACCATACAAAGATGCTTCGGCCAAAACACTACCTTCTCACAAATGAAAGAGAAGGTCCTCATAGTGGCAGATCCAAAAACCTTTTTCAGAGGGGGCAACATATACATGCATATAAAAAATATTAACATCTAATATTATAAATAAAAGTATTATCTTTTAAAATATTTTTTCATGTTCAAATACCTAAAAAATATGAATAAATTATCATAATAAATTTAATGGAAGAGATCTCTCTCAACTAGAGACTCACAAAGGCACCAAAATATTAACAATATAAATAAACATTATCAACTTAGAAAGATGAATAAAAAAAACTTCACACTTACTCTAGAGTATATTAAAATCTTTTAAATTTCAGTGGGGGCAATGGCCCCCACTGGCCCCACTGTAGATCCGCCACTAGGTCCTCTCCTTCGACCTTGACTCCCTCTTGAAGATAACTAGATGAAGTGAAGTATCTGGTGTATATTCAATGGAAGCAAAATAAAATTGAATATCTAGTGGTGTTGTAGGAGGGCCTTTGTGCCTGGGATTTACCTTTTGGTAATAATTGTAGAAAAAGACCAAGGTTGGCTAGACTGCTAAACTAAAGCAGACTGACCTTCCTATGGTATGGTATGGACTGCAGCCATACTGCAATGGTTCGGGCTGGTTCAGCCCAAACACACTATTTTTTGTTTTTGCAGAATTCAAAATTTTTCGTTGTTTTTCAATTTTCTAGCCCATTTCACATGTTCTATGCATACCACATGATAATAATATTCAATAAGTGAATAACATAACATCACTAAATGTCACGTCCCAAAGCATGGCAGCGGAAGAATTTCATTTGAGTGTTGAGACGTGAACAGTCGGCAAATAAGTCTTTAGCAAGCAATCACATATAACACAACTATTTGTGCTCATAATAAACTCAAACTCTTTATTTCATTTCAAAATGAAAACTAGTACATATTTCAGCTCAAATCAAGCTACAAGACTAAGACTCAAATAAAAGGGAAAATTATACACTATCCTCACTCCTACTACATGTTCTAGTACTCTCATACTCAGACTATAACACTAAGATATCAAGACTTCGATGGGAACGCTCTTCACTCCTGTTCATCCCCAGTATAGTCTTGGTTCTCTACGTCTTCCATATCCTGTTCACCTGAAAGGTTGGAAAGTAGGTAATGAACATATTCGCCCAGTAGGATTTACATCTTCCAGCAATGATATAAGTGGTTAACAGTTTAAAAGCTAGAAGGTATGAACCATGATATGTACAATACAATTAAACAACGGTAGTAACACGTGTACAGTGTATCATGCAAGATAGTACGATCAAGAGATGTAAAGATCAGTCTAGCAAGAAAGTTGTATCCAAGAATTCAAGATAGAGTTTACAATGATGTAGCAAGATGGTTACGAGCAAGAACAAGATAACAAGATTGTCCATTTCACTAGCAAGCAAGCAAGCAAGCACGCACGAGCAAAAACTTTTAACATGTAACAGTAATCAAGCACGAAGCCACTAATGTGCACTAAGGATCTATCCCACCTTGGAATGCACACTAGGACACGTGTACGTGGTTTATGTATCTAGCATTCAACACGTAAGTACTCCCAGTGCAGATGCAACGTCAGTAATCATTATACCCCATGGTTAACAGTATATTTATGACTCTCTGTCATTGAGGCTAGACTGGAGCCCTTGGACTCTCGCCGTGCCCGATCAGCATCTCACTATTTTCAAATGTAGATACCCACAGTCATTCATGGCTAGTAACAAGAATTCAATAATGTCAAGATAGTTAAGGTGATAGTTCGAGAGTTCAATCCGGCAGCATAACGACGTATTTTCAATTTAGTTCAATCACTTAATAATAATTTGGTCTTATGTTTGATAGAGGTGTACTCCAGAATCAAGATGAGGAGAGAAAGATCTCGTCAAGAATACCAAGAGAAGAAAGATACGTGCACACTAACTTCCGGATACTTCAATGGTACAACCTACTCGTCGGCTATGTGGGAATCCATGGTCAGAGGAGACTTACGGAGGCTTTGGTCAAGGGGTCACTAGTCCGGCAGAAGGAATATCCGACGAAGAGTTCACCACAAGCCAAGAAGGAGCTTTCCTATCGTGCTAGAGTGTATGCGCATGCCGCGTGTGAGAATCGCTCGAGTGCGTGTGTGAATCTGATTATGAAAACTCCAGTTATAGAAACTCCGTTTATGGAAACTTCATGCTTGGCAAGTATCATGAGTGCTAAATCAGGAAACACTAATCATGCAAGACCAATTTTAGCAAGTATCATTGTATGTTTAGCAAGTTCGGTAATAAGACAAGAATGTGAATAATCGGCAGGTAGAGAACATGGTCATTAACTTAAGATCAATTAAACATCATGTAAACATGTTTTACACTTAGATGGGTTGATAAATGCATGCAAATAGTAACCATCTTCGCATAGGAGAAGACGGGGCACGAAAACGATGTTAAATGGGCTAAATAGTGCTGATCTGCCCTCTGTGTTCAGAAGGTGACAAGCACACACTGTTACCTTCAAGAAGGCGACCAGAAGGTTGTCGCCTTCTGATCCCTGAAGGCGACAAGTCGACTCGTCGTCTTCCTGTTTCCAGTGCAGGGGTGCTTTATATGGGTGTTTTCCTAGTTCGATTCAAACTAGGTTCGACACCAGTGGGTTTGAAAAATCAAAACAAATGCTAGGGTGATCCAAATCGGGTGAAACCACCTCTGTTAGTTAGAGTACTTCCAATACTTTGTACAGTAACAAATAATCGCGAAACAAAGGTCGTTTGACTGGGTAATAAGACGTATTGTGACTGTCTACGTGAATCTGACACAATGCTCATGTTCTGGTTAATACTCTCAGTACGGTCAACGAAATTTGGGGAAACCAGAGCCAAATGAAAGTAGACTCATAAGGTAACAAGTTCTCTATTGAACACTCGGTCTAAAAACTACTCCACAGAGAGGTATGAAACTCGTTTGACAAGTCTGCGTTAAATCAGGATGGTACAACGGTAAGATCATGCAAGATTTAATTCGTGAAATTCTCAAGATAAAAATTAGGGAAAACAGTAAGAACATGATCTATACATATGTATGCAAGCATGAACGAGTTTAATTAGAGTTTGACATGGAGATGACCTACCTTTTGAATTGAATAAGATTCGCTTTCCAGAGAGCCCTAGTTCTGACCACTTGGAGAAAATTGCCTAATACTCACGATCTACTGGATGGAAATTGGGTAAAATAGTGCCATTAGAAACTAGACTCAACCCTCTTTCCAAGGGTATATGCCTTGCATGGTTTGGTCGAGGTTTGACTCACCTTTGGTGATGATCTTGGGAGACCTCGTGTGCAGGTCGCAGAAGAGGAAGAGCACGAACTTGCTTCTTGCTAAGCCGCCTCCTCCCGTTTCCCAGCCTCCAAGAACTCCAAGCACGACCTCAGCAACCCTAGGGTTTGTCCCATGGGAGAGAGGGGGCTTATTTAAAGGAGTATGTCCCTTTACTTGCCTAATTTGAATTAGGAAACCTTTGGGTGCAAAATTGAGTGTGTCCTTCCTTCCATGGAGGATTTCTCTCCCCAATTCGTGTTGGAAAGAATATGACAACCTCCTTTAGGTGGTAACCACGAATTTGAGCTTGATTTGAAGTTCAATGATGGTCTATTGAGTGAGAATTTATCCTAACATGGTCCATTAGTGAATATTTTCGAATTTCAGGTTATTTTCTTAGCATGAATTAATTTGTGGCCCAAAAGACTTCTTTTGGTCAATTATTCCATTGGGTTATCAATACCCATTGTTTGAAGTCCATTTATGATTTTTATTTTATTTTTGGACTCACTTTAGTAGCGGTAATAGTAATTATCCGACTTATTCCCTAATTACGATAATAAGTCGCAAAACGCTTTAAACTCGGCTAATTTGGTTTTTCTTCGCACGAACTCTTTCATGGGTCATTAGGGAGTATTGTTCAGAGTTGAAATATGATTTTTACGGAATTTTTCCATGTGTTTTCACATCTGTTATAATGTTACGTATATTTTTACTAATTTGAGAATATTAAATTATTATTTTCAAATTATTTCTGATTTTTTAATTAATAAAATTTTTGAGGTGCTACACTAAATACTAATAACATGCGGAAACATGAATAAGTCCAAAGTATTTACAATGCAATGAAAGGATATGAACATGCACATTTGCAAGCCTACACCAATCCTATGCTTGCAACAAGTTTGTACACCAATTTCATGCTTAAAACTAATAACTTAGATCTAGGGTTTGGACTTACCTCAAAACTGGGTGTAATTGGGACTAAAACCACCCACAAATTAATGAAGATCACTTACTCAGTAAAAAACTGCAAAAAATGGTCAAAAAAGGTGAAAAAAAAGGGGAGGGGGGTGGCCAGAGGGAAGGTAGTGGGGAAGAATGCTGTTTTGAAGGGTTTAAAACAGGTTCGGATCTGGTACGGTGTCGTATTGCACCGAGCTGTCTGAACTGCAGTCCTGGTTGTGGTCATCACTGTCACCTGTGCCGGGCCCTATAGACATCCAGGCATGTTGCAGCACTGCTGTACCATACCAGTGCCAGCCATGGAAGAAATTGTGTGCACTACATTGTGTCAAAGGATGGTACTTTGTATTTTCTTCCTATCAAAAGGATGTAGAGATTTATTCTAGAAAAAACTGAATTTCCATCGCGTGTCTTCTCTTGTCACTGATCTGTGCTTAGTTTGTCAGAGAACCTTGAGTTATAATTGCAAATGAATAGAGTTCTACATTTGACAATCGTGTATTCTATCCTTGATTCTTGACCATGATATAATGTGTGAGGAGGAAATGGCATCATTCACTACATTCATGCTGGGCACTTTTTCAAGCTGTATGTAGTGCCTCTATTCACATGAGAAGATTACCCATGATTGTAACTTTCAATTCTGTAGTTAAGATGTAGATTGGAAAAACAATGTGTTTTGCTGTCTAAGACTATTGTAAAGAACTAGCTAAATCCCGTCCCTTCTAATTAATTGATTACTATTGTCCACCGTTGCAGTTCATTAGCAAATGCTTACAAATTCTGCTCTCTAGGTCTTTTGGAATTGAACTCCATTGCAAAGTTGTTCCATCAAACCCCTCGTAGCATTCTTTTACATACTATTCTAACGCTACTGCAGGTCAAAGATTATATCCCTGGATAGGACTATGCTATGCTTTCAATTCCTTGAGAGAATTATATGATATATTCAAGAATCAATGTCGGGCATTTTAATCCCTTATTTTGTGTTTTCTTTTAATTAGTTAGTTATTAGGGTTGTCAAGTTATTTATGCCTATTATAAGGGGTATTTTGGTCCTAGTTGTAATTTTCAGTTTGAAACTACCCTAATTAATAAAATCGATGGGTTGGGGGGAGGCCACATGTTAGTTTTCTTGACTGCTGTTGCTTCCCCCTTCTTCCTCTTTTTCTGTGTGTTCTGCCTATTTACTAAAAATACATCAATGGCATCAGAGAGGTCTTGCAGTAGAATAGAGATGAGGACCTGTCTTTAATCCCTCTTCAGTCCCTGGCCTCTTTTAGGGCTGTAATTCTTCATCTTCAATAGGAGAACAGGCCTGTGCTGAGCGGTCCTTTCTTCTTCCTCTAGGAACCACCGATTGGTGGTCTTCTGTGGTCCGGCCTGTTTATATAAGGGGTCTGCCCTACTTTGAAGTGTTTTTGCAGTTTTGGAGACATTATCTTGAGTGCTCTCCCTGTTTGGTGATCCGGAGTCTCCGACATCAACCGACTCATGTTTTCCTCTACATCGTAGTGATGTCTACTACCTCCGAATCTACTTCTTGTGCGTGAGGATTGAGTTCTCCCCCACTCTTATGAGTTTTTCTCTTCCGATGGAAGCACATGGCCGTCATTATCTTCAATGACAATGGTAAAGTTGAATTCCACGAACTAATTATCATCTCTGGGTTGTATCGGCTTGTATTTTTCTTGTAGGAAAAGGCAAGTTGGGTTATTATAGATGGTACTATCGCCACTCCCCCACTTTTAGACGCCAAGCATCTTTTTGGGATGTTGATAATAGTCTTGTTATGGAGTGGACAATTAATTCTCTGTCCTGAGATTCAGCACCTAATTACCTTTCAGATGTGGACACTTCTTCAAAACTTTCATGGGCAGCAGAGTAACCTTGCCAGGATGTATCAGGTAACCAAGGAAATTCAGTTCCTTGAACAAGCTGGCTGATCCGCTACAACCTACTTCAGTGAGTTGAAGATCAAGTGGCAAGAACTTGATTCATATACCCAATAAAAATGGCTTGCTCTGCTGATCAAACCCTTCACCTATAGCATGTTGAATCCACCATGGTTTTCCAATTTCTTGCTGGACTTAAACCCACTATGACTCGCTTTGGGGTTAGATTCTTTTTGTGGACAAGTTGCCTTTTCTAGAATCAATGTTCACCTATAGCATGTTGAATCCACCATGGTTTTCGAATTTCTTGCTGGACTTGAACCCGCTATGACTCATTTTGGGGTTAGATTTTTTTCTGTGGATAAGTTGCCTTCTCTAGAATCAATGTTATCAAGATTCTCAATGAAGAGAGCCATTGTCAGATGATGTTTGCACCATCCACAATGATTTCTGCCTCTTCTCCACTTGGAAGTGAATTTGCAGCATTGGTTAACAAAGATATTATTGCAGGTGACACTGTAGTAGTATTCTGAACAATATTTAGTTTTGAGTGATTAACAAAACACTCATATTAACTGATGAATGATTAACAAAATGCCTATCTATAAATATCATGTTCATATCTCTCATACTTGACTTGGATCCAATTGGCCAAATAATTGATCAAGGTTCAATCGCTTATCGCTCATACCTTTTTCACTTATTGATTTGATTATGATTCAACCAGTTTTGACTTTAGAATCTTTCTTGTTGCATTTATCTTTTACAAATGTTTGCTTATTATTTTTGTTTATGACAAAATCCTTCTTAGTTAAATAATTTATTTATAACACACCTTATTTTGTATGGTAATTAATGTGTTAAAGTAAAGACATACATGCATTATACTGTATAACCATTATTTGTCAGTTAGTGTCGACAAACTGAGTCTAGGTGTCGACACACTCGCCTAAGTGTCGACACATTGTCAACTCTCGTTAAGAAATTTTTTTCTGAGTCTACAAATGTATACATATATCATACTGACTCCAACTCCGGAAAAGTCGAAGTGTTGAACTAGTCTTACTTCGACTCACAAGAAGTCAAAGTCAAATAGCGTGTTGAATCAGACTCACTTCGACTTCTGAAAAGTCGAAGTGTAATCTACTCCGACTTTCCTACAGTCGAAGTCTCCATATCTGAAGCGCTTATTTTTTTAAGTCCACATCAACTACTCTATATCATCCTTTTCTGACTTCTCTACAGTTGAAGTCTATAATCGATCTAACATCGACTACTATATGTATCATTCCCCTCTGACTTCTGAATAGTCGAAGTATGGTACCTACTCTGACTTCTTTACAGTTGTACTTCATAATCGATCTCACATCGATTACTGTTATTGTTGATCTTACTCTGATTCCTCTAAAGTCGAAATATGATTGAACAACTAGAGAAGAAGTATTCCGACTCTTTGAAAGTCGAAGTAAGGTATCAATTTCTGTTATCAATGGTACTTAGATGTTTTTTAATGACTGTTGTTATATTTGGTAAACTATTAATGTATTCTTACTGCGATTAATATTTTTATCCTTATGGAATCATTTTATAAACAACAGACTAACACATGATCTACACTGTAATATATATTTTTTGTTATGTATACAATAATCTATCAAATGAGTATTGTACTTCTTTATTCTTTCTATTTAACATTTCTTGTCATAAATATTTTTGAAGTTTAGTCTCATAGTTTATTCTTTCAAGATAGATACGTGTCTTACTAAGACACCTGTAAGTGTCCTTTAGAATGTCAGGTTTCCATATTTTAAGGAAAAACTCCTTTACAACTGTATTGCGCGCTAAGCTGGTATCCATTCCTCTTTGAATGCTCACTTAGCTCTATATTGTTCAAAAGGACATACTTTCTCTGGAATTGATAGATATCTACTAGAAACTATTTGTGTACTATTTATTATTATTATTATATATTTCACAAGACTAACTTCGAGAAAGGGAAAATATATAATATGGTGTTTGTAGATATTCAGGAAGCTATTTGAAATAGAACCATGCAACTACCTTCATAGCCTGGAAGCAGTTGAGACTCAAAGATCTGATAATTTGATGATGGACATCTTAAGCAGTCTCAAGTCTCAAGACTCAACGTTTAAAATTCAAACAACTACTTTCAAATGCGAAGTTGAAGACTTTGAAGATTATATATGAGTTGAAATTTTGAAAGACACAAGATATGAAATATACAAGTGAATGAGCATACACGACCACATACTACACTCATGAAGAAAAGAGAGAAGTTCACATGATCTCAAGAGAGCCATCTGTTCAAGCTTCGACTTCTTGCTCTCTTACTTTCAAAAGTTCTTGGGTGGCATTTTGTATTCTAGATCTTCTTAGTCCACCCTCTTAGAGTTAGAAAGAGTTAAGAGTTTTAAATTCTATTTGTAATCACTTTCTGATCTTCTATGTTTGCTCATCTCTCTGAGCAGACACATTGTGTTCTTTTTAGTGTAGAAACTAGCAGGGGGTTTGTTCCCTGTAGTACCTCTCTATGAAGGGAAGACCTTATATAGTGGTAGAGATACTCCTCTGTGAAGGAAAGACTTGCGTGGGAGCAAGTGGGTTGTAATATCTCTGGTGAGAGAAGGTCAAGTGTTCTTGGTAGATAGTGAAAATCCTAAGGGGTGTTTGGGGACTGGACGTAGGACTTCTATTTGGAAGGGCCGAACCAAGATGCATTTTGTGTGATTGTTTCTGCCAAGCTTTTCACTTGTTTCACACACTACACTAAGTACTAATATACTATCTAGTGTTATCTATTTTTAAATAAATTTTTAAAGTGTAAGAAATCTTATTCACCTCCCTCTAGAACATTTAAAGCTCCATCTCGATCCAACATTTCTTAGCACAAGCACTTTTCGAGAATCGATTAAATATGGACTACAAATTTCTGTCTACACAAAGTTGAACGATAATCGATTAAGTCCATAGAAATGTGAACATTAATCGATTAGTTTGTGGTATCGAGAAAAATTCTAAGGCCACAAACAAACAACCAAAATTGATTGAATTTTGGCACTACAAAAGTTTTGTCCATACAAGTGTGTTAATCAATTATGCGTCACTATGTTATCGATAATCGATTATGTTTTCTATTGATTGGACTTGTATGTGTTAATCGATTATGCTTCTTTCATTCTATTGATAATCGATTATGTTTTCTATTGAGAAAGGTTTTGAAAAATATTCTAAATCTATATAAAGTGTCAATTAATCGATTATGTTTCACTATGTATTCTTTCGATAATTGATTAAGCGTTATGCAGTGAAGTTTTCTTAAGTCCACAAAGTGTGAGTTAATTGATTATGTTTGACTCTGCGGTCGATAATCGATTGTGTTATGCAGAAAAATTCACAATTCGGTAATTGATTATGTTTCAATTTGTGTAGTTGATAATCGATTATTTCTTCTATTTTGCGAAAGCTTCTAAATCCCCATAGGAAGACTTGATAATCAATTAAGTTACTCCGCGTGAATTGTGCACACAGTGAACAAATTAATTGATTATGTATTTAGCAATGGAAATGTTTCCAAGTCCACCCCTATTGACATGGTAATCTATTATGTGTTCAAAAGTGTGAAAATTTTGTTCACATATAGGCTTGACAATCGATTAAATATCACTGGATATTTGAATAATCGATTATGTCTCAAGCTGTGCTCAAGCTATTTGATCAATAATCGATTATGTTTCATCATACACAATAATCGATTATTTTTCAATGTTCAATTTTTTCTTTGAAGTCCACGATGTGAGTGAAGATCGATTAAGTATTGCCTTAATATATAACAACTAAGCTATTCGATAATCAATTATGTCTTCAGTTGTGAACAATCTTGTCCACTCTATTACTAGCTATATAATTTACTATATGTTTCTTTTGTATTTAGTGACTAAGCATAGGCTTCTCGAAAATCGATGAAGTGTTCTATATAGTGACTAAGCATAGGCTTCTCAAAAATCGATGAAGTGTTTCTATATAGTGACTAAGCATAGGCTTCTCAAAAATCGATGAAGTGTTTCTATAAATGGCAATGTTTATTAATCTTGTTTGAATATGTTGAAGTGACTATTGCTTTGTCTATCATGCCATGTTTTGTAATCATTCTTTTGGTGGGATAAAAATCGTAGATAGCTTGACATGTAAGATTTCTCTATCTGATTAAAATGGTTGTTTATTATATGAATCAGATTATTTTGTCAAAGATATGGTTTAATGTTCAAATGTAATATTATAAAATCAATCTATCATAAACACTGACCCATTTCATTGAGTAATACTTGCCAATTTTTTTTTTTTGAAAAAATTCTCTTTTTTTTTCACGGGTATTGTCTATTCGTAAAAAGACAGACGACA
This sequence comes from Colocasia esculenta, assembly GCA_014218235.1. NCBI lineage: Eukaryota > Viridiplantae > Streptophyta > Magnoliopsida > Alismatales > Araceae > Colocasia > Colocasia esculenta. Next base: position 83,863,350 of record CM024762.1, read on the forward strand.
ACATGACAGTGTAAGAAAAGCCATCTTCATGTACGTCCACAGAATTTTAGTTTGTATGGCTACTACATCTTTTCATTTTTTAACACTCGAGAATATAAAAAGAAAAATAAACTCTTGATGTTTTTTTATTAACATGGAATTTAACAAAGTGGTGTGGGTAGCTGAGCGATCACAAAATAAGCTCTGATATTATCTAGGAGATTCTTCAAACGATCTACAAAAGATTTAAATATTTTGTCACACATCTTTACCCTATGTCAAATCTCGAGCAACGCATCAAGCAGACAAAATGGAAAATGCTAAAGACCTACTCACATAGATAATGGACGTTGCACCAGTAGGAAGTTTGCTCAATGATTATCTTCACGCTCAACGGGTATCAAGCTCAAGAGTTTATTTATATGATTGGAAGACTTCAAGTTCGATGGGAGGCTAAGAGGGCAAAACAATGAAGACAGAAAAGGAGCTGCAACGATCAAACGCCCCACTCTCGTGAGAAACCATAAAAACTTCTACTTCCCATAGAAGATTGAGCAACCATTCCATCTCAACAAGTCTTCTCATCATGAGAAAAGATTGAGCTCTCTTCAACAAGCTTCCATGTGTTCATTTTCGAGGAAGAAGAGTTGCTTGGCATAAAGCTTCATTGTTCATCTTCGCCATTTCTATCTTTCTGAGTCATTTGGTCTTTATGCTTTATTGTGCCAATTATTGTCTTTCAAGAGACATTTCTTGGCATTACTTGTGAATAGTGAGCTTGCATACCCAGTTATGTCACTTGGATAAAGGAAGACTTGAGAGCTGTGGCTTCGGGGTGTTGTTTCCCTCATGGAGAGAAGACTTGAGTGTTGCGACACTTGGGTGTTAGTGCCCTTTAGACAAGGGAAGACTTAAGAGCTGTGGCTTTAGAATGTTGTTCCCTTTGTGGATGGAAGATTTGAGTGCGGGTTGTGCATAGGTGGTTGTGGCTAGATGGTTGTCTGGTGAAATCTTGTTGTTGCTTGAGAGAGTGGACGTAAGAGGTTGAGACTCTTCAACTTCGAACCAAGATAAAAATCACCATGTCCACTTGTGTATTTGCTTTTATTCTTGCATGTGCTTTCATTGTATTTTTTTTTAAAATCCAATTAATATCCATTCACCTCCCTTCTAGATCTCCATCACGTGGCCAACAAATACTTCATCCTCATTGAAACTCAAGGGTAAGGGTATAAAGCATTGTACCCACTGCAATCGAAACAATCATGATGTTGATTTTTGTTGGGAACTCTATCTTGAGTAGAAGCCAGATAAATTTTAGACTGATGCTGGTGATAAGGGATGTTTTATTACAAAAGGGAATGCTGTTGCATCTCAGTCTACAGGTACTACCCTGTTGGATCCCTTTGAGGCCAACTCCGCTGCAACCCAAGCATCAACACTATCTACATTTGACATTGCTTGTTTGTAGAGTATATTATCTCCACTTGGCTAGATGAGTACTTTTTTTTTTTCTCTAGAACAACACTTAGTGTTAGTACTATTCATCTTCGATCTAACTCTTAGGTCATTGACTTGGGGGTTATAGACCATGTGATAGATATCTCTACTTCACCTCTTATTATTTGTCTTTTAGACAAGACAAAGTGACCAGTGCTATTATTGCTGGCAAGGACTTCATTCGTCTTAACGGTCACTTGGTTCTTTCCTCTACTCTTCATGTTCTCTCGCTATTCATTAATTTTCTTTCTATGAGTGGTATCACTAAATTTCTCAACTGTTTTGTAAGCTTCTTTCTTACCTATTGTGTGTTTCAAGATTTGAGGATGTAGTAGATGATTAAGAGTGGTCATAAGGTAGATGGTCTCTATCACTTTAAGCCTGGTGGAATTATTGCTCTTTCATCCTTAAACTTGTTGTAGTAAAAAAATCAGTCTAATGTCTACTTTTGGCATTCCCAGCTTGGTCACCCCTCGTTTAGGTCGCTTAGGCTTCTATTTCCTCAGTTATTTGGTTCAAAGTCATTAGAGTCTCTTTAGTCTAAGTATGTCAACTTACTAAACATTGTAGAATTACTTTCCTAGCTTTAATAAAAAGAATTTCAGCAAGTTTGATATTGTTCATTCTGATGTTTGGAGTCCTTCTCTAGTTCCCGCTATGGATGGTTATCGATATTTTTTCACCTTTATTGATGATTATTTGTTAAATTCTTGACAGGAGGTACCTTGGTTTGTCCAAGTGTTTTGCAAATGGTGGAAACTCAATGTGATAGGAAAGTGAAAATTTTTTGATCTGATAATGCTCGAGAATATTTTGAAAAAAAATCTGAATATCTTTATAGAAGATAAAGGAATGATTCATGAATCATCATGTGCCTACACCCTTCAACAAAATGATATAGTTGAATGGACAAATAGGCATATTCGGGAAGTAGTTTGAGCGACTCTTTTCCACCAAGATCTCCTTAAAAAATTTTAGGGGGCAATTGTTCTTTATGCCTCTGTTGGATGTGGAATTTAAAAATTCATGGAAGCTATCTTTTTTTGTCATGTCTAATTGAAAAGAAAGAAAGGGGGAACGATGCCATTTGTTTGGAGATTGCTAGTGTGCCAGTCTGTTTAATAGACAAATTTAGAATTCGCTTGATGTGAGGTATTTGTGTCCATTCATAGGACAATTACATAGATATTTTGAGTATTTGCTCCACATATTTATTTTATCAGGCGAATTGAGTTTTGTGCACTGGATTTTTTCCCACTGACTGAAGTTAGAGTTAATTTATATCGGCTTAAAGTTTGAACACTTTTGATTAACTGTCAGAGAGATCTTTGGACCCTTTTCATAAGTTTTGGTGAATGGTGCAGGTGATTTCGCGTGGCTCACTATAGATTGTTGTTCATCATCAAGAAGTTTGAGAGAATTAAGGTTTCATGATAGACCATATTGGACTTGAGGAAAACCCTGTAATATGGAGAATAAAGACATACACAAAGGCTACATGTCTTGTCAGAAGAAATAATGAACAATCTTGGACCCCAGGGCCATTTCAGGGATTTTGAGTTTTAGGGGCATTTTGGTAATTTTGGCCAAGTTAGGGGTTTGATACAAATTAGCTTGAGATTGGCAGAAGAATTTTACTGCAATTTCTTACTTCTGAAGACTCTGAGGTCGTTTTTGGAATGGTAGAATGTCATTTGGAGACTTTCTGGATTGCAGGGGTGTTTTGATAATTTGGTCAGACTTGAGGACTTAGAACAAGTGCAGGATTGACAGAAGGCTTTCAATGTATTTTCTCAACTTTTAGGGGCATCAGGGCTATTTTAGAAAAGTTTGAGGGTGGTTTAATAATTTTTTAAATTGTAGGGGTTTATTTGCAATTCACCACATGGCTACAAAATGAAAACACAACCATAAAAAAATAATTTTTCATTGAAGATACAAAGTACAATGTATGGTCGGCATATTGTTACCTATATAGAGTGAATTCTTGCACTGACTCAGGTTATAGGGGCATAGCCACAATATTTGATAATTGTAGGGTATAACTACTATTTGTAGGATAGAAGATATCCGGTCTATGAGGAGGGGCATTTTCTTAACTTGTAAGAGTTACATATGGCCGTCGTCGATCATACACATGGACATTACATGGTCTGGACCGCTAAGGGTATAAGTGCAAAGTCCAATAGTATTTTTGTAATTTCATACCCTTAATGGGCTTGCACAATCAGACCCAAGCATGAACCACGAGCCACGAACTGCAAGCTGTGAACCATGAGCACTTTAAATATTGTACTAAGTAGTACTCGGTGCTTTCCTCTTCGTGATCTCCTCTTTTCTTTTTTCCTTTCAAAATGGGGCCACGAAGGTCTATTTATAGAAATTTAGGGGGCTAGATGGCCAAATCGGGCCAACGGGTTCAACAGGCCCCAAAATGGGGTTGTTGGGCTCACTAGGGGGAGGGGGTTGAACTTGCTAGCCTGCTAGTTGGTTCAACCAGCCCCAACATGGGGTGGTGAAACCTAATGGGTCCTAGCGGGGTCAATCAGGCCCAAATAGGGGCCACTAAGGCTGTGCAGCCCATTCAGGGGTTTGTCGGACCCAGTGAGGGCCTTATGGGTGCGACCCTCTCCTCTCCCTTAAAAGAATCCCTTGGGGCCGGAAAAGGGGCGCAAGTCCCAGGGAGGTCCTTTGTTCTGCTGAAGGTTGTTCATGGTGCGTGTCGGAGGTCGTTGAGCGTTTGTCGGTGACGAGCTTCTGTCGTTGCCTGCATATCATTGTTTTCTCTAGACTGCGGGGGGGATCCGTACTCATCTAGGCCACGTGATACATGCTTTCTCCGCCTTTAAGAGTATGTAAACGAATCTTTGCTATGATCCGTTTGATAGGGATGATAATCTCCGGGCGTGAATGTACTTTATGGAGCAATGACGTCGAGTCCTTGCTCGGTTTTGTATATCCCTATACATGATTTGATTTGGACGTAGTCGAGAAATATGGAGGGTAAGGATACGCAACGGAGATGCGTTAACTTTGAGTTATCCCGACATAGTCAAGGGAAATTGATTTCATAAACCCGATAAAAATAATGGGTCCAACAGCCTCCTATCATATACATCGCATGCCATCTTGTATATTGCACAAGCGAATTCCTTCTCTCATTCTTCATCTATTTGAGCCTTTGATCTCTTTGCCGTCTCTAGTTTTTAGATGTTTGTGTTTCATTCATTGCCACATGCCTGGTACCACTAAACTTGATCCTTAGGCTATTTGGGAAATTTTCTTAGGAGTATCTTCTACCTAAAAGGGCTATAAATATTTAGATACGCATACTAGGAAGAAATATATTCTTAAGAATGTTACATTCTTTGAAAATTAGTCCTATTGTACCTCCACTTTGGCTCAAGGGAGGATACTCCTCTTATCTTCTATTTCGTTGCTTTTGATACCCCCTTTGGTGTTTGAGTTGCCTTCAAGTGCTACAAATCCTCCAATTCTGTATATTCTGGGTATTTGGCACAAGAAGGGACCTTCTAACAAGCTACCATCCTCAATGCCGACTAGGTCCCACTCGTCCTATATTTAGTGAATCTCTCTCTGACTCTGACCTTCCCATTGCACTTCGAAAGGGTTCCCGAGCTTGTACCTAACATCTTATCTCTAATTTTTTTTGTATTTTTGTTTATCACCTACTTACTATTTCTTGAGCACCATTTCCGCTTTATCACATACCTCATTTATACTCTGAGATAGTCAAAGATCCAAAGGGGGTGAAAGCAATAAATGAGGAACTCGTAGCTCTTCGTGCAAAGTGAGTACCGGGACTTTAGCAGATCTTCTTAACTTACTGTCGTTTTACTTTCCCATACTGCTTTTTAGTACTGTTACCGGTGGGGGTTAGTGTCCCTACTGGATCTCTTCTTGAGAGTCACTCCCTTCCTTTTCAGGTGGTTCGTCGTCAGCTCCAGGTGCTGAGGAGCCTGGTCACTCCGGTGTTGGTCCTGCTTAGCTACTGTGAGTAGTACTTAGTTATTTGTACTCACTGTACTCTTATGTTATAATCGGCTCTGAGTTGTACTATTTGATATACATTTATAGTAGAATGTTCAAAAATTTTGTGACGTGTTCATTTTCTTATATGTTCTCCTTAGATGTTCTCTTTTACCCTTCTGAGCTTCGGCTCGTGGGTGATGGGTCAGGACTTGGGTTATTGGTTGGTAACCGATAATTCGGATCTTGGGTCATTACAGTTGATATCAGAGCTTGGTCTGTCGGGACATATAAGAAAATGTTCATCAAGGTAACTCAGAGCATGAAGAGTACAGTAGCAGCAAGCAAACCAGAGTTATTATGTGTATTGATTTATGTGCATGTCCTGTGTAGATCCATTATGGCACGTAGGCGACGTCGTGTTGAGGAGGTGGCACAGTAGGCACCTCAGCAGGAGGCTCGAGATGCCCCGCCACCACAGCAGACTCAGCTAGGACCGTAGGACGCACACAATGGTTTTGTACCACCGCCACCACCCCCTCCTCAAGCAGCTCAGGGGTTTGACTGGACCCGTTTTCTTGAGGGGATGGCACAGATTGTTGCTCAGCACCATGACGTTCCAGCACCTCAGGGAGGTTTTGGGAGGGTGTTGAGAGAGTTCTTGCAGTTTCAGCCTCCCTAGTTTTTGGGATAGCCAGATCCAGATGTGGCCCGGTCGTGGTTAGATTCGATGGAGCGGACTTTCCGTTTGATGGAGTGTGCTCCAAAAGAGAGGGTTCTGTTGGCGAGCTACTAGTTGCAGGGTCAGGCTCTGGCCTGGTGGACCTCAGAGTGGGGGATTACTTTTCAGTCTCGCCAGCTCAGACATATCACTTGGTAGGAGTTTGTGGTGGCCTTTGAGAGAGCTCTCTGCCCCACATATGTCAGGACTAAGAGGCTGTATTAGTTCTTGGATTTGACTTAGGGCGAGATGGCAGAGGTCCAGTACAGAGCCAGATTTGTGGAGTTAGGGCGCTATGCGCCGCAGATCATGGCAGATGAGAGCCTAAGGACATAGCAGTTTGTGAGAGGACTGAGACCAGAGCTTAGGTAGGCGCTGATAGTTGCTCGCGTCACCGACCTTGACGCAACCTATCAGACGGCATCAGCACTTGAGGCTGACACCTTACGGACCTGTGGGTAGACCAAAGCAGTTCAGGCACAGGCGGGTCCGTCCTAGCAGAGACAACAGTAGAGTAGCTCTTAGCCAACCTTAAGGACCACGACCTCCTACACGTCCTCTTCTGCAGGGACGTCATCGAGGTCAGGGTCCTAGAGGAGATTCCGACGTGACAGGAGGCAGGCAGAGCAGAGGCAGCCATCCGTAGAGAGTGTTTAGCAGCCTTTTGGGTAGCCTCAGTAGCAGAGCCAACATTCTTTCGCTGGCCGGTGTTACCGGTGTAACAAGCTAGGTCACATGGTGTGGGACTGCCCCCTATTACCTCGAGACCAGTAGCAGTGGAGTTAGCCTCAGTCTCGTGCGCAGTAGCAGTATCAAATTCCTGTATAGCAGCATCAATAGACTGTGAGTTCAGGCAGGCCGAAGACCAGGGCTCGTGTCATGCACGACCTGAGCAAAGGTGGAGGCAACTCATCTTGTGAAAGGTACTGTGATTATCCTTGGTTCTGCAGCTAGAGTTTTGTTTGATTTCGGTGCCTCCCACTCTTTTATGTCTGAGGATTTTTTAGACTCCCTTGAGGAGTTGGACATGGCAGTGTTCAGCGAGCTTGTTGTGGAGCTGCCGACGGGAGACTTTTCCCTCACCTCCTATTATCTTAAGGAGGTACCAGTGCAGATGCAGAGACAGTGTTTGCCAGCCTGGCTATATCCTATGCAGCTACAGGATTTTGATGTGATTTTGGGTATGGACTGGCTCGAGCAGTATGGTGCTTTAGTGGATTACAGGAAGAAGAGGGTGTACCTTCAGATACCCAGAGGAGCTGCCTTCTACTTCCAGGGTATCATACCTCTTACTTCCCGCTTCTTGATTTTTGCTTTGAGGGCAGAAAGGTTGTTGGCTTCTAGGTGTCCGGGTTTCCTTGCTACTGCTGTGCTTGTTGACCAGGTTTCTTGGGGGGTGGAGGACATTCTCGTGATTTGTGAGTTTTCAGATGTCTTTCCGGATGAGTTACCTAGTCTACCACCAGATAGAGTGATTGAGTTTACCATTGAGCTGGTTTCTAGCACCGCTCCCTTTGCGCAGGCACCATACCGCATGGCACCAGCAGAGTTGCGAGAGTTGAAGAGACAGTTAGAGGAGCTACTGGAGAAAGGCTATATTCGCCCAAGTTTTTCTCCTTGGGGGTCTCCAATGCTGTTTGTGAGAAAGAAGGGAAAATTAATTTCTAGTCCAAAATTAAAATTCTAATTAATTTTAGGTCCATTGACTCAATTTATTAACTTTAGATCCATTGACTGTTACTTTATTAATTATAGATCCTTTCCGTTAACAGGTTAGGTTAGTTTTTCTTTAATGTCAAAACTACCCCCACCCTAACCCACACGAATCTGCTGGGGTTCTCTGCTGCAGACGGCAAGAGGGAACCGTCCTCCACCACTGCCGCTGGGGTTCTCTGCAGATGGCAAGAGGAAACCCTATCTGCTGGCGTTGCATTTCCTGGTGTAGCAGAGGAGTAGCGACAGCGAGGGGCGGTGCATCTCCAGCGATTTACAGAGGAGGAGCGACGGCGAGGCTATTTAGTAAGTTACTTTTTTCTTCACCATAACTTTTTAGGGTTAGATCCTCATCCTTGCGGCGGCGAGGGGCGGCCGTAGAACGCAGAGCGGGGGCGGCCCCTCTTCTTCTTTTCCTTGTGGCCAGCAGAGAGAAGAGAAAGGGACAGGGAAGGGGAGAAGAAGAAGAGATGGTTTTTGTTGTCTAAATTTTGCGAGTTTTGGTTGGGCAGGGAGGTGGCCAGCCCAACAACGTCGACATGAACGACGAACGACGAAGGCGGGGAAGGGCCAACTCAGAAGAACAATTGAAACATGCATACGTGGACGCCATTAGTTAACAGGACACCGGGATGGTGGTGGTGTTTTGAGGTGCACGTGAGAGGACAGAGATAGAAGAGAGTAGGAGGGAGGTGTGGGTTGGGCTGGAAATTAAGAAGCTTGGCCTGGTTTCGAAAGCCAATCCTTATCTGTTCTTATGTGGACCAAGCTATGTCTGAAGGGGACTACTGTTGCCTGCTGGGCTGTCATGTAAGGTTAGCTTAATTAAGTTGGATCCAAATCTCATTCTACATATTCTACCTAGACTTAAGTTATGGTTTGCCGGACCGGGTCATCTTAGTCGCCTTGCATGGTATCTTGTTCTCGCATAGCCATGGGATTGTCTGTTCTAGATTGTAAAGCTTTGGATTTTGTTAAACTGTGGGAGATGGTACTTCGGTCCTGTCCAATTGGGCTCATTGGTGTTTCATAAGGGTATTTTTACTAGTTGGGTCCAGCCATTTGCATTTTACTAGTTGTATGCCTAGAATACCGAAGATCTAAAGTCCACCAAATTTCTTATTGTCGGCCATCTTGTGTTTCATGTATTGTGAAATTTTTGGCTGAAATCTATAGGGGTGTCAGTGGCTTTTGTGCATCATTCATTGATTAGTCTCAGAAGATGTTGTTTTATGTTGATTTTTTTTTTTGCAATGTATGTGTCTTCATGAATTCTGGAAATTTTTGCAGCTATATTTTGTGCTGAGAGGGAAAAACCATCCTAACATGGATAAAATTTCGGGTATTTTTAGCTATAAAGATGAGGCATTTGTCATCCACTTGTATTGGGGAATAGGATTGGATGTGGTTGTCAGTGATGTGTGTAATAGGTGGAAGCTTTGCATTGATAAGGTGGAGTTCAGATGTGTGGTATCTGAGCTTACTAGTTCGAAAATGAGAATTACAAATGGAGAAGACATCGACAGGATGGTAGACATGCATATTAATCTTGGTGCAAATGTGATGAATGTGGAAGTAAACATTCATGGTGAAGAAGGTTATGAGGAGACTATTCAGCCCATATTAGACATGGATAAACCAGAAATAGAATTTGATGATATTGAAATCTGACCTCCACAAAGAAACGGCCTGACAGACGAAAGAAGAATAGAATACCATCTCAATAGTCATTAGAAGTGGACAAGATTGTGTATACTTATTCAAGATGCAAACAAGCTGGCCATAATCGAAAAACATGTTCTAACCCAATAGCTGAATAGGTAAACACTTGTTCATTTTCTTATACATAATTTCATCGTAACTTTTTTTGCTAATGAATTGTCATGTTGTAAATTTGTAGAAATGTCAAACATCCCACTTATGCGGTGTTCAGGTGGACATGGATATTGTGTAGTTAAGATAAGTCACACAGAAAGAAATCCAGAGAGACACTATTATAAATGCAAGGTATTCTCTTACGTGCATATAATAAGGTTTTAAATAATTGAATGTATTTCCTTTGCATGGGGTGTCTATCTCTATTGTGTCATATAGAGATTCTCGCTTCACTTCTGGGTTCTGGCACAACTTCCAGAGAGCTTTGGGGACAGAGTTAGCATTTAGCTCTGCCTATCACCCACAATTAGACGGATAGTCGGAGCGAACTATCCAGACCTTGGAGGACATGCTGCTAGCTTGTTGTCCAGAGTGGCAGGGGTCTTAAGCAGCTCACTTGTCGTTGGTCGAGTTCGCATATAATAATAGTTATCATTCTAGTATCGGCATGGCACCCTATGAGGCCCTATACGGACGACCGTGTCGTACTCCTCTTGACTGGTTTGAGGTGGGCGAGCGAGTCGTCACTGGACCAGAGCTAGTTCAACAGTCAGTGGAAGTGGTTCAGGTCGTGAGACAGAGGCTTCAGACAGCTTAGAGCTGACAGAAGAGTTATGTTGATCAGCATAGGCGACCGCTCGAGTTTCAGGTTAGGGACCAGGTGTTTGTCAGAGTGTCCCCTATGAAGGGGTTGATGAGGTTTGGTAGACGTGGGAAGTTGAGTGCCTGCTATATCAGACCCTTCACCATTACCGAGCGTGTCGGTGGTTTGGCATACCGGCTTCAGCTTCCGCCAGAGTTGGCAGCAGTTCACGACGTGTTCCATGTGTCGATGCTGTGAAGGTACCTTCCAGATGAGTCGTACGTTCTCCCGAGTACAGAGTGGACTGAGGTGGCACCAGTGTTGACAGTACCAGAGTATCCACTGTACATTGAGGATCACTGAGGTTCAGAGGTTGAGGAACAAGGCAATCCCACTGGTTCGCGTTGCTTGGTAGTGGCACTCAAGAGGCGAGTCGACTGGGAGCGGGAGGACGAGATGCGTGAGCAGTTTCCATACCTTTTTGGTGAGTTCTCTTCCCCTTGTATTGCTTGAATTTCGGGGGCGAAACTCTTTTAAGGGGGGGAGGCTGTAAGGCCTTGGGCCTTATTGGACCCTTAATGGGCCTTCTTCTGGAATGGTGTTTGTTGATGTTAAGGGTGTTGACGTCAACAGTGGGTTGACGTCAAGAAGGTGTACTTCAAGAGTGGGGTAGATGGCAAGGGTGCTGCCGTCTACATGATCTTGGCGTCAACAGATGTTGACGTCCACTGAAGTTTCTAGAGTCTTCCCGTACATGAACTTGGCGGCAATCGATGTTGACGTCAAGTTTTGTCGGTGCAAGTTGACGGCAATAGATGTTGACGTCAACCTGTCCAGGCCTATTTTTAAGAAGGCACCCGAGGCCCCTTCTTCCCCATTTCCTCCCTCTCCTTCCCACCACCCTCACCTTTCTTCTTCTCCACTACTTTCGGCGGCTGACAGGAGCCCGTGGGGAGGTTGTGGTGTGTGTGGCGATGACGGATCGGGCGAGAAACAGAGGTTGGAAAGATCATCCTCGCGATGGAACTCTGGGGAAATTGGCAGGATTTGAGGTTCTTTGGGAGTTTATTGCGTATTTGTGGTAGGGACTCTGCCCCTTGACTCCCATTTTGAAATGCCATGGTTGTTGTGTGAAAATCATGGTTTTTGGGGAGGGTTTATCCATGCCGGGTTTTAGGGTAGATTCGCCGATCCAAGCATTGGATCGTTGTTTTCCGGCTTAGTAGTGGTACTTTGTGATGAGGGAAAGCGTTTCCCATCATAAAACCACTGGTTTTTAGGCTGGATGACTCGTGGGGATGGCCTAAGGCCGTTTCAGCTGCTGGAAGCTGAAGAACTTGGCGTTAAGATCCCCTGCCGTCAAGATGGGGTAAATGAAAAACATGCTGCCGTCTACTTTCTGTGGATGGCAAGGGTGTTGCCGTCTACCTCTGGTTAGAGGCAAGGATGTTGCCGTCTACTCCAGAGTTGGCGACAATCGATGTTGCCGCCAACCGCACAGGTAGGTCCTAGTAGGCTGAGCCCCCTTCCGTTGTGTGAAGTGTTGACACGCGGTGTCCACCTCCAGGCACAGTGTGCTAGACGTTGAGAGCATCTCCGTCCATGCTTGTGACATGTTTTACCGTGCTTGTATTGTGTTGTGCTTTCCCAGACGTGGAGGTGAAGGCTCTATCTGGATGACTGGCATTGAGCTATTCCACTGGTGAGCCTGGACGTCGAGTGCGACTCCGTCCTATGTGTGCCCCTTGTGGTGGTTACGAGCCAGTTTCTGTGGGGCCCCTTCTCCACCATTCGAGTCCAGTGTAGGGGAAAATCGGTTGAGGACCAGACACGAGGAGAGCGTATGAGTGTGAATACGTGGCTAGGGTTGGAGGACTCTATGGTGTCGAGATGCCAAGCCATAGGCCCTAGCTGGTCCTACCTTGTGTGTGTGTGTGTGTGTGTGTGTGCTTGTGTGTGTGTTGTTGTACTATTGAGCCTGTGAGGTTCTAGTCTCTTGGCACTCCTGCGAGGAGTTGCGTATCACGCCACCGGTTTTTGTGTGTTTGTGCAATGTTTACCTACTGTTGTTTTACTTTCCCGCACTGCTTTTTAGTACTATTACCGGTGGGGGTTAGTGTCCCTACTGGGTCTCTTCTTGAGACTCACTGTAACGTCGCGCGTTTTTTGGATCTTCGTAGATCCTCGGTTTAGCGTATGGGGTGGTCACACCTTGACCAGTGCGACTTGTGTTGTGTGTTTCTTATTGGATCCTTACCGGGGTTGGTTATAGATCTGTGTTGGTGTTCAGTGCACTGGACATCAACAGTGGGTTAGCGTCCAGGTGTGTGACGTCTTCTGTGTGTTGGCGGCAATGGTGTTTCCGTTAACATGTTCTTGGCGTCCATCGATGTGGATGTCTACCGTTGAACTTGGCGGCGAGCGTTGTGGACGCCTAGTTGGGGCGGTTTGGTTAGCGGCGCAAAGGTTGACGTTAACCTGAGGCGCCTATGTTTTTAGGGGCAACCCGAGCCTTCTTCTTTCCCCACCTTCTCCCCTCCTTTTCCCCTACCTGTACCCTTGTGCCTCTTCACTATTTCCGGCGGTCGACGGGAGCACGTGGGAAGGCCGTGATGCGCGTAGCAGCGGCAGATCAGGCGGGGAATGACGGATTGGAGGGCGGTGTTCGCGGGAAGCTCCTAGGGTTTCGGCGCGATATGAGGTTCTTTAAGAGTTTATTTGCATTTCAGAGGTAGGGACTGGACCCCTTGATTCCTCCTGTTTGACTTGTCATGCTCCGTTTGCATAGACTGCTTGTTAATTGTGTTTTTGGGAAAAAAGGTTTACCATGCCGGGAGATTGGGTGGTTTGATTGATCCAAATGTTGGATCTTGCTTTTCCGGTTTGATTATAATATACAGATGTAAGGGAAAGTGTTTTCCCTCATTTTTTTGCTGTTTATAGGGCTAGATTGCTCGTGTGATCGGCCTGGGGCCGTTCTGTGCATCCTGTGTGTGTTGAGTACTGAAGATCTCGACGTCAACATCAGTTGACGCTGAGTTCTTCGTTGGGAGATTAACGGCTAGGTTTCTAGCTGTTGATTTTGAGTAAACGGCCAGGTGGTGGCCGCTTACTTAGTATTGACGGCAAGAAATACTGTCGTCTATATCCTATGGACGACAATCGATGTTGCCGCCAACCTGTGCATGTATCAGTACAGTGTGTTTCACGGCGTTCTTGTTACAAGTATTGTGGTGCAATGTGTTTATCGATACTGAGCGGTGCATTAACACCTGTGGTGCTCCTAGAGCACAGAGCTGTTGAGGCCAGTTCACCGGCTATGTATACTAGTTCTTTACGTGTGTGCGTGGGATTCACTACATCCTGGCGCACAAGATTTATGTGAAATATTACAGGGTTTTGGTATCGTGCATATGGTTGGTGTGTGCATGGCATATCGTATGTTATTGTGCTTATTGTATCTTAATTATTATGATTAGTTCGTGGTATTGTGGTGATGAGGTTCACAACTGAACCTAGCCTCGATCCTTTAGAATCTTTTGTAGATTCTTCTGGATGAATGATTAGTAAAGTTTAAGTATGGTTATTATGTGAATATTGTGTACTGCGTTTAGTGTGACCTTCACTGTCACTTTGTGACCGATGACAGGCTATGGTGTTATCATTAATATGGTTTATATGCGTAATTGTGTAGGTTAGCTTGTAAGTCACTAGGTGACTAGAGCAAGCTATCCCTAACATATGTACCGTAATTGGTAATAGAAAGTGTTTGTCAACATATCGTGATTTGTGATAGCCGAGTGTGGTGGTCCGTCGCCTATTCTGGAATGCCTCTCTAGTCGGGTACCCCAGGTTCTTTGTGAGCCAGGCACGTGTGTTTGTTGTGCTTGGGGTTTGTTCCGGTACAGTATGGTACCGTCGAGGTCTGTGTCGTCTTCCTGGACACCCTCACTTCTGTGTTTGAGTTGTACATCCGGCTGAGGGAAAGACGACAGTAGGGCAGCGACTTGTGTTTGTTGGTGTGCAGTCGCTTGTAGCGCGCTCGTGGTTGGGGGTACGGACACCAGCAGACATCACTGGTCCCTAGCTAGTCCTGTTTTCTAGTGCCTCACTTTAGGGTGCTCCGGCCAGAGACCCTAGAGGTGCCAGGCATGGACCTGCAGCTGTGTGTCTGCAGGTGTGGTGTTAGTTGGTCTCCACAGTTGTTTGACTTGTTCTCGTGGAGCGGCAGTTGGACCTTTCGTCCTTGACTGCGAGACTGAGAGGTTGTTCTTGTGTTGTGTTGTCCGGGTTGGATATTGGCCTAATCAGCCAGTAGTCCGTTCCCGTGTGGTGGCGTCGTTCCTTTCCGACTCGTGCTTTGCTATTCGTCGTGGTTTGTGAGTTAGTGACTCATAGTCGAGGTTTGACTCGTTTGAGGTGTGCCCTGGTGTTGGCACAGTTGTGACTGCGGTTGTAGCTTGTGGTGTGCCCGAGTGGTGGCATAGTTTTGGTTATGGTTAGTGAGTGTTGACTCACCAAATGTGGTTTAGCTTGCTATGGTGTGCCCTGTTACGACACTGGTTTACTTGTGGCTTCCGTACTGGTACCTTGTGGTAATAGGTACCTGTACCCCGTGTGGGTAATGGTTTGTGGTAGTACGTTGTATACCAGTCTTTCTGGTGTTGACGTGGAACTGTGTTTTGTGAAGGTCGTGTGGTGTGACCTTCCACTCAATGTGCTTCACCCTTCCTCGGGTAAGCTACCGTATATGGTTTTCATGTGTGATGGATTGGCCCGCTGTAGCCGATCATGTTACTTGGTGTGTGTGATTTCCGACATATTGTGGTTTGGGTATAAAGGGCCAGCTTTTGGTTAGTAGTCCTGTTACCCACGTATTTAAGACTCGCCTGTAAAGCTTATAGCTTAAGCAATTGGTTGTGACTGTGATTTGCCTGTGAGGCTTGTAGCCTAGGCGTTACTGTTGTTGAGCGGACTAGTAATATTTTGCTAGTCCTGTGGTTCCTCTTTCTTTATAAGGAACATGCATTTGTTATCAATTATTGTTTAAGCTGTTATTTAAATAAAATTGTTGTGAGCATGAAATGGTTTGGTTATATATGTGGCCAGTGAGACCCATTGAGGTTGAGGTCTCTTCTATTGGTTGTTGTGGTCCTTAGGTGGTCCCTACTGAGCCTGTGACTTGTTGAGGCTCACTCCCCTACAATTTTTTTCAGGGCTTGTCGAGTGTTTGGTTTGCAGCGGCGTTGTGTCAGACTTGTACCGCCAGCAGTTGTGTTGTAGTAGTTAGTTGTGTGAGCTTGTGCTCCCTCGGGGTATGCCCCAGGTAGTTGTACTTTTAATTAGACATGTATTAATGTAATGGGACAGTTGTACAAATTTATGAACATATATGAGCACATGTACTTGCTTGTGTCTTATATTATTGTGCTTTGTCTTTTATATTCTTACTGGACACTTGTGTGAGCTATCCCTTGTGAGACTTCGGTCCGTTCGCGGGAGGCGGATCTGGATATGGAGCCTTAATGGGCATAAGTACCCCGGTCCGTCACACTCACTCCCTTCCTTTTCAGGTGGTTCGTCGTCGGCTCCAGGTGCTGAGGAGCTTGGTCACTCCGGTGCTAATCCTACTTAGCTGATGTGAGTAGTACTTAGTTTTTTATACTCACTGTACTCTTTACTTATGTTATAATCGGCTCTGAGTTGTACTATTTGATATACATTTATAGTGGAATGTTCAAAAATTTTGTGATGTGTTCATTTTCTTATATGTTCTCCTCAGACATTCTCTTTTACCCTTTCGAGCTTCGGCTCGTGGGTGACGGGTCAGGATTTAGGTTATTGGTTGGTAACTGGTAATTCGGATCCTGGGTCATTACAACTCTCCACCCTAGCCAGTGGTACTTGTCCGCCTCTAGGATTTCATCCTGATGCCCACAGAATATCACATAAATATTGAGCCTTCCCATAGATATTTTTCTATAGTACGGCTCCACAACCTTCTATGGTAGTAGTGTCAATATTCGGCACATTATCACTTATAGGTGTTTTGGATGTACTTTTTTAACAATTTTTTCTTTTAAATTTAAAAAAGAAGAGGTCAAACATCTTAACCTGTTGGTTACCAATTTTTTTTTTAAAAGTAAAATTCTATCTTATGTAAATCTCTCTCAAAATAAAGACAAGTGACACCTATTTTTTTTTTTTTTTTAAGTGCACACGCCTCAGCTCGCCCTCAGCCCCACCCGCCCCTGCCCTCCCTGGAGGGTGCCCCCCCCCCCCCCCCCCCCCCCCTGCTTCCCCCTCCCCCTCCCCCCCCTGCCCTCCCCGGCGGGCGCCCCCCCCGCTCCCCCTCCCCGCCCCTACCCTCCCCGGCGGGCGCCCCCCAGCCCCGACCCCGCCGCCCGCCCCCCACCATCCCCCCGGCCCCCCCAGCCCCGCCCCTCCCCCCCGGCCCCCCGCCCCGCGCCCCCCCCCCCCCCCCCACCCCTGGAGCCCCCCCCCCCCCCGCCCTAGCCCCGCGCGGGCCCCCCAGCCCCGGCCCCTCCCCCGCCCTGGAGCCCCCCCCGGCCTTGGAGCCCCTCCCCCCCGCCCCCGCCCCCGCCCCCGCCCCGCCGCCCCAGAACCCCCCCCCGGGCCCCCTCCCTGCGCTCCCCCCGCCCCGCCCCGCCGCCCCCCTCCCCCGCCGCCCCAGAACCCCCGCCCCCGACGCCCTCCCTGCCCCCCCCCCCCCCCGGCGCTGCCCCAGCCTGGTCGCCCCACAACCCCTCCCGCCTGGCGCCGCCACACACCCCCTCCCCAAAACACCAATATAAATTTAAAAATTATATTATTTTTACCAACAGATAATATCAATTTTATGATTTTAATTTTAAAATTAAAACGAACTTAACATCATTTTTTAAGTAAAATAGTTTTTTTTAAAAACTGCTCCAAACACCCCATTAATCACATTAATCCTTTTGATCACATGTTTAACACAATTCTCATGCATTTAATGGTTTATTCACATGCTTATGATTCAAACACATGTTTTAGGTTACAGAAGTAATCATTACTATTCAACAACATTAATGCATGCTTAACAGAGCCTAATCATTGTACTAATCATCAGAAAACACTACTTTTAACTAATCGTGCTTAACATGGTCATTAAAGGCTTACAACTAGAAATAGTGGTTGTGAATATCAGAACAGGCTCAGAATTTAACCACTGATCATATATATGGAACATATCAGATGTCTAATTTTTCAAAATTTCACGATAGTATATCTATTTTTAGATTTAAAATAGATTTCAGTCAATTAACAAGATTATTTTGTTAAAATGTGTATACAGGAATTGACGATTCTATCTATCTAAAAACATGTTCACAGGAACCCGAAGTCCAAGGAAAAATACTGAGACAATGATCACAACATACTTAATTTTTCTTGGATTAATCTAATATGGCATGCACATTTACTCATGACAGAAATTTCTAAAAATTACAGATATGATAAGAAAAACATCAGAAATTCATGATTCAATCTATCTTACGTACATGACAAGGAAAAAAAAAAAATCTAAAACCCATTTGTATATTCAAACCTCCGAATAGTCACAGCGCTGCTAAAACACACTTCTAGAAAAAGTGAAGAACTTAAACGACATGTCATTGTTGTCAAGAGTAGTTAACGACACAATCGATTGTCGTTAACTCAGTCAGAAACTTGACGGCAAGGGTGTTGCCGTCCATTCCCTGTCTGTAGAAAGTGCAGACCGAAACCAAAAGAGATGAGAATTTGGGGTCCGGACATGAGACAAAAATCTTTTAAAATCGTAAAACCCTAAGTGATAGGCATAGAGATGCAACCCCTAAGTTACTTGCCTCTGAAAAACTCCATGAAGATCGAATTTAGGTGATGAAGACCCCCTCGGCCAAGCCAAAGAGGTGGTCTTCAGTTGTTTGATCCGACTTCTACACCCTAGCAGATAATCTCCCCGCATTTGGAGAGCCTCCCCACATTATGTAGATCCTTCCTCTTGCCCAAGAACGCTGGAGCAGCCTTAGGTTCGCCGGATCTATCACCTCTGAAACCTCTCCTTTTCTCTCTCGGAACCCAACACCCTAGCTGAGTAAAAGTCCCCCCTTTACAGAAATGATCTAGTTATATAGGGGTTTGAGTCGTGGTCATGGTAGGAAAGGGAATCCCAACCCAATTTGAGGTTTCCATTTTTATCAACGAAGAATCGGGATGGGTTCAGGGAGAGAAACCCAAATGCAGCCAGAGATGTTGACGTCAAGATGACTGTCGTTAATATGAAGTAGACGACAATCGATTTTGCCGTTAACACATAGTAGACGACACCCACTGCGACGTCAACAAATGGTTAATGTCACAAAATGTTGATGTCAAGATCAAATTGGCCAATAATTAAACATAATAGAAGGTGATAAAATGCACAGAAAAATCTAGGGCCTTACACTTCTCCCCCTAAAAGAAACTTCGTCCCTGAAGTTAGAGTAGGGTACTAACCAAACAAATGTAGATATTGCTTCTTCATGGCCTCCTCGAGCTCCCATGTAGCTTCCTCATGTGAGAAGTTCCTCCACAACATCTTCACAGAAGCTATAACCTTGTTCCTGACGTGTTGAACCTTGCGATCCAAGATAGCTATTGGTCGCTCCACATACGACAAATCGGGTTGAAGTTTCACTGGATCGTGACTGATAACATGTAATGGATCTCGCACATACCTTTTGAGTATAGACACATGGAACATAGGATGTACACTCGCTAGCACTAGGGGTAATGCTACCTCGTATGCCACGCTGTCCATCCGCTTGAGAATCTCAAGCGGGGCAATAAACCTCGGACTCAACCTGCCATGCCTGCCAAATCTGACAACGCCTTGAGTAGGTGATACCTTAAGAAACACATGCTCTCCAACCTCAAAATCCAAGTCTTTCCTTCTGTTGTCAACGTAGCTCTTCTGCCTATCCTATGCTGCAGTCAATCTCTACTTGATGAGCTGGATCTTGTTTGACATCTCCTGAACCAACTCAGGTCCTACTAGCTGTCTATCTCCAATCTCCTCCCAACACAAGAGAGACCTACAGGGTTGACCATACAATGCCTCAAATGGAGCCATGCCTATACTAGCATGAAAGCTGTTGTTATAAGCAAACTTCATAAGGGGTAGGTGACGTTCCCAGTCGCCCCTCCGGTCGCCCCTCCGGTCAAGCATGCATGCTCTCAACATGTCCTCGAGCATTTGAATTGTTCTCCTAGACTGGCCATCTATCTGAGGATGGAAAGCCGAACTGAGCTTCAACTGAGAGCCCAACGCCTCCTGGAGACCTTGCCATAGCCTCAACGTAAACCGCGGGTCTCTGTCCAAGATAATGGACTTCGGCACACCATGCAGTCTCACAATGCTGTCCATATATAGCCTCACTAAGTTCTCCACAAATTGCTTCTTCCTCATAGGCAAGAAATGAACAGTCTTAGAGAATCGGTTCATGGCCACCCATACTGAGTCATTTCCCCTAACTAATCTGGGCAGACCTATTACAAAATCCATGGTGAACGCTTCCCACTTTCACACTGGAATCTCCATCTTCTGCATAAGGCTGGATGGTCTCTGTTGCTTAGCCTTAATCTGTTGACATACCAGACATCGAGACACGAACTTTGCCACGTTGTTCTTCATGCCTAACCACTAGAAGGATCGCTTCAAGTCTTGATGCATCTTGGTGTTGCCCAGATGAATGGAGAACCGCGACCTGTGAACTTCTGCAAGCACTTGCTCCTTAACCTCAGCAATGTTTGGTACACATACTCTGTGCTGAAATTTGATAATGCCATCCTCATCATGAGCAACCCCAGCCTTTCCCACCAACTCTTGAAGTCTGGGATCTACTCCCTATTGCTCCACAACCTTGCCCAACACAGTGGACCTGATGGACAAATGCGCCATGAATGCTTGGCACAGCTGTAGCTCTAACTCAGTCATGGCACATGCCGCATCCTCAAGCATCTTCCAATCTTGCTGAAGCATGGACCTCTTTTTGCTGAGAGCATCTTCTACAACGTTCGCCTTCCATGGATGGTATTGAAGCTTGAAATAGTAGTCTTTTAGGAACTCGAACCATCTCCTCTGCTGTAAGTTCAACTCCTTCTGGGAGAACAGGTACTTCAGACTCTTGTGGTCTGTAAACACCTCAAGCTTGACATCATAAAGATAGTGTCTCCAGATCTTCAGTGCATGGACCACAACCGCTAACTCCAAATCATGGGTCAGATAGTTATGCTCATTCTCCTTTTAGTTGGCAAGAAACATAGGCAACCACCTTACCATATTGCATCAGAACACAACCAAGGCCTATCTGCAAAGCATCTAAGTAGATCGCAAAACCATTTGTACCACTTCGTAATATCAGCACGGGTGCAGATGTCAGCCTTGTCTTCAGCTTTTGAAAACTGCTCTCACAATCCTTGGACCACACATACTTATCTCCCTTCCTGGTTAGCATGGTTAACAACGCCACTATGGAGGAAAAGCCTTCTATGAATCGCCTATAGTAACCGACTAGACCAAGAAAGCTTATAATCTTAGATGGTGTCCTTGGAGTCTCCCCTTCAACACTGCCTAAACCTTCACTGGATCAACAACAACTCCATTACCTGAGATGACATGCCCAAGGAAGTGAACCTCACGCATCCAGAAGTCACACTTGCTGAAATTGGCATATAGCTTGTGCTCACAAAGAACCTCTAGAACTGTCCTCAGGTGCTCACGGGTGTAGCTTCATCAGGGGAGTAGACTAACACATCGTGTATGAACACCACAACAAAACTGTCTAAGTATGGCCTGAACACCCTGTTCATGAGATCCATGAACGCTGCAAGGGCGTTAGTCAGACCAAAGGAAGCATAAGGAACTCATAGTGTCCATAACAGGTCCTGAATGCTGTCTTGGAAGCTTCCTTCTCCTTGATCCTCAACTGATGGTATCCTGAACGTAGATTGATCTTTGGAGAACACAGACACATTTTGGAGTTGATCGAACAAGTCATCGATGCACGACAAGGGGTACTTATTCTTTACTGTAGCCTGATTGAGCTTCCCGTAGTCAATGCACAATCTAAGGGAAACATCCTTCTTCTTCACGAACAGTACAGGTGCGCCCTATGGTGACACACTAGGGCAAATAAACCCCTTATCGACCAACTCTTGCAATTGCTTCCTCAGCTCAGCTAACTCCACAGGTGCCATGCGGTAGGGGGCCATATAGATAGGTGAGGTGCCTGAAAGTAGCTCGATAGTGAACTCTATCTCCCTCGCTAGTGGCAATCCAAACAGATCATTAGGAAACACGTCTGGAAACTTCTGCACAACCTCGATCTTCTCAAGGGTTGGTGACTGATCGGCCTCAGGGATCGAGACCATACTGGCAAGAAAAACGTCACAACCCTTGTTCACCATCTTCATAGCTTTCATTGCGGAGATCACAAACTTTCCCGCTAGATTCCTAGGCAAAGGATGTGAGAACTCATCCTCCCCAGAATGCGGAAAGTAATCCTCTTCCTCCTGCAATCGACCAAAGCATAGTACACCTCAAGCCAATCCAGACCAAATATAGCATCATAGTCCTTCATCTTGAGCAAGTAGAAGCACCCAAACAAACCTCGGTCTTCAATGCACACTAGTAAGGATGGAATGCACTTCTTGGTCACTATAGTACCTGCTAGGGTATGTATTGACAGAGGAACCTCTAATTCTTCTGCCTCAACTTTGGACTCTTCTTGCTAACTTTTTAGCAACCTGATCAGAAACAAACTAGTGTGTAGCACCTGTATCAAACAATACTTGAGCCTGCATACCCATAACTAAAATAGTACCTTCCGTGACGTTCTCTGCCTACTCTGCATCCTCACATGCGAGTGCATACAATCGGGCTTGGGTCTGAGGCCTTTCCATCTTCTCGGTCAGTGGTGCTGTTGCCGCTGCTATTGTGTTACGTGATACCCAGGGCAACGGGTCATGTGAAATTCTGGAGGTGGACAAGTTCCACTGGTAATGGTGGGGAGGGCTTCCCCTGGTTCTATGTAGTAGCCAAGACTTGATCATTTTGCCTGGCCATTAAGTATGTGTTTGTGATTGTGTCATCTTTTTAGTGGTGGTTTGGGCATTGTCTCGGCGAGTGTAAAAGTGAATATGTGAATAATATGTAAAGTGATATGTGAACGTGACACATGGTATGTGCAAGTGATGTGACATGTGATCATGATTGTAAAAAGTGAAAACTATGTGAAAGCTATGTGAAAACAAGTGTAAGTGAATGTGAATGTGATATATGTGTGAATATGTGCATGTGGAAGCAAAGGTAAAAGTGTATGTTAATATGCCATTTATGTTAAATGATAATTGTGATATCATGTTTAGTACCATGTGTAAAAGTATGTTAATTGTGTCCATGAGTTAGTAATTACTTGATGAGCAAGTTAATAGTATCATGTTATAAGTTTTAATATAGGCTATGTGTTAGTGTTATGTGAAAGTAAGAATTGCAAGTATGTGATTATATGAATACTCTCATGTTAGTGACACCATGCTATAAGTGACCATGTTTAGAATTCTTGTTATACATGAGTTAGTATAACTTTGTTTAATAGATTCCACATTTCATTATCCATGTTATATGTCACGTCCCGAGAATTACGCAGCAGATATTGATAATGCGAAATAATTCAAGTCGATATCCCGAAACGTGAACAATCGGCAAATAAGTCTCTAGCTAGCACACACTAAATGTATAACAACATACATCATCATAGGGCCCAAATATTGAACTCAATAGAAATTGTATTCAAATCTCATATTTGTTTCAAAGGAACTAATACAAGACTAAAACTCAATAAAAAGAAAAGCACATTTTATTCCTCACTTCCTACTACACGTTTTAAGGCTCAAAATAAACTAATTATAGATAGACTCATATTTGGAACGTTCATCACTCGGACGCATTCCCATCCTCGACTTGATCTTCCTCTTGAATGTCATAATCACCTAGATTGGGTAAAAGTAGGGGATGAGCAAACTACCCAGTAGGATTTATATCTCAATGTGCGGGCAATGATATAAGTGATTAACAGTTTAGAACTAGGTAAGCACGATAGATGTCATGATATGCATGTGCGAATAAAACTCGTTAAATATGATACATGAACAAGCTAGATAGAGTGATCATGATAAAACAGATCTAGAAAGATATAACACAATAGAACTAGCAATATTTCACTTTGTACAAGCACGCAAGATTTCACTTGATGTCAAGAACGCAAGATATCACTAATTGCATTAAATGCAGGATGACCATATTACGCAAGCAAGCAAGAACGCACGAGCACGATCATGTAACACTAATTAGGCACGTAGACATTAATGTACAATAAGAAAAGATCCATCAAGAATGTACACCAGGACACATGTATGTGGTTATTGTATCTATCATTCAACATGCACGCACGACTCCCAGCGCAGATGCAACGCCAATAATCATTATACCCCATGGTTAATAGTATATTTATGACTCTCTGTCATTGGGGCTAGACTGGAGCCCTTGGACACTCGCCGTGCCCAGTCAGCATCTCACTTAAATTTTAAATGTAGATACCCATAGTCATTAATAATGGCCAATGAGAGTTTCAATAAGTAAGCATGTGTAATGTCATGTTCATGATGATGATGAGAACAAGTAATAAGTAAATTGAACATGATTTCATGAGAACAATGGTCAAAAGATAAATTTGATAGCATAACGGTACGATTTATACTTTAGTTCAATCTTTACATTAATGACTTTAGTTTAGATTGTAAATCACACTCACGAGAACAAGATGAGAGAGGAAGTGCACGCTATCTCCAGAGAACTTCAATGGTACAACCAACTCGGCCTCCATGTGGGAATCCACGGAGAGCAGAGATTTACGGAGGTCTTAGAGAAAAGGTCGCTAGTCTTATCGATTCGGAATGACTGATAGAGAGCTTCCAAATCCCTAAGAAAGGGCTGCCTAGATGTGCAAGTGTGTAGTGCTGTACGCATCTCAATCCACAATCCATCGGTTTCAAACTCGCGGAAAGCACTTAGCATGATAACATGACAAGAAACTATGCACTTTAACTAAACATGGATTGCAAGATTTTAAGATCACAGATTATCATTTTAATAAGCTAGAACAGTACAAAGAGTGAATCAAAAGTTACATGAATGGTCACATCATTAAGAAAGTAATTAGAATAATGTTCGTATAATTTAAGCTTTTTAAATGGGTTACACACTTTTAAGCCATTAAATAGACATCATGTAATGATCAGACCCAAGACATACAAATTATACACTTGTAAACATGTTAAACTGACCTCGGGTAAGATTGTAAATATGCGTCTAACACAGTGGACGGACTTTAAAACACAGTGTACAGTGAAAACCAGCGAAACGGGAAAAAAGTCAAAATCGCGTCCATGCTGGTGGCCGCCCTCATGCTTGAAACACATCGGGGGTCACGGACGCATCTGCAGGAAATAAAAAAAAAACACAGGCGGGAAAAACCTCTGAAACCCGTCGGGGCATCCGGCCGCGATTCAGATCGGCTCGGACTCCCAGGCGGTGCGCAGACCCACGCGGGCTGTTGACGGGTCAACACCTTAAATGCGTCATGATGAGCGGATGCCTTTTAGAGGGTCGCATCGCCCAGCAGCGTCGCGACACCAGAGGCTTGAAATGCGTCTTCGGGACTGGACATGTTTCAAGGGGCAGACCGAAAACGCAGAAAAATTGCACTCAGGGGGGGGGGGTTCGATCCATGCAACACTTATATCTTCTAAACTAGGGTTTTTCGGACAAAAGTCTCAACATGAAAGTTGTATGGAACATGGAATAGATGCAAACTATGATTTTTAAATAATTTAAAATGACCTTGAGATGTGTGATAAATCACCACGAACGTAAAACGTCTCAGACATGCGCGACTTTGGCAAAACGCCTATAACTCTACATGTACTCATTGGAATTCAATGAATCAGTGGGAAACAAAGTTAACTTGATGCTCTACACATTGGTATCGGATTTGTTAAGGTTTGGCCTGAGAAAACCTACCTTCTGGGTTGATGAGTCTTGTTCTTCTTGTTCCGAAATCCCTTATTCAGACCACTGTTTGAAGAACACCTAATACTCCATGTATACTGCATGAAAATTGGGCATTCCAGTTGGGTTAGGAAGTAGACTTGACCCTCTTTCCAGGGGTATAGCCTTGCAAGTTTTGGTTATGGTTTGACTCACTTTTGGTCGACCACAAGAATGGTTGTTTGCACAGGTTGAAGCAGAACACATCAGGGAAGAAGCTCGGAGTTGAGGTGGTTTCCTCCTCCCTTTGGTGCTCAAGACCAGCCTCCCACGACCCCAACAATGTATATTTTCCTCCCCTAGGGTTTGGTGGAGAGTATTTAAGCAACCATGATGTTTGGAGTCCTATTGTGACAAGGAAACTATGGTTGCTTTTGGCTTATTAGTTTCCTATTTTGAGGATTTCTTCCTCCATTTGAGTGTGTGAGGCTTTAGGAACCTCCCCCCATAGTTAAGCATGAATTTGGGTTGCTAAGAAAGCATGTTCCATCCCAATTCAACTCTAATTGTCTCTTTCTAATTTTAGCTTATTTTTAAGCTACGAATTTCCATGCAATTTCTTGCTTCATTATTTTTTGGGCCAAATGTTTCTATTGGCCCAATTATGATATTGGGTCTTAATATATAATGTTGGAAGTCTCTTCCAATATTTTTATTAATTTATGATTGCGTCGTATATATTTCTGTGTTAACGGTTTTCTGACTTGTTTCCTTATTTGGATAATCGGTCACCATGTGATGTACACTTGATTATTCGGATTTTTCGTTGTACGAATTTCTTCGTGGAACCTTTAGGGATAATGTGTGGGCTGATTTATAATTTTTAACAAAGTTTTTTGACGTTTTTAGCACATACGATAATGATACGTATGTTTTAATAATCTGATATTATGGAAATTATTTATTTTCCATTTATTCAAATTTTAACTTATTAAATTTTTCGGGGTGCTACACCCCCCCCCGCATAGAGAATTTGGGCTCCAATTCATAGATCATTAATTGGCTTTTGATAGTTATGATTCTTGAGCTCGTTTCGGATTTAATTCCTCTAACTTGTTTCCACATCGTGGATGCTAGTCCAACATCTATACCTATGGCCACCCGTACTATTCATTTATTCCTTCCACTCCTATTTTCCTTCCATGGTTGTTATAACTCCATCTTAATCCACTAGATGAACTATGGTATAATTACTAGATTATTCCTTTCTAATTTCTCCTTAATGATCTCCCCCACTTAGAAATGTACTAATAAGAAAAACATCATAAGATCAGTCTAGGGGTTTAATAATCATACCTCCTTCCGGGAGCTCCGCTTGCGTCATTGCATTCACGCGTTCTTGACGCTTTACCACTCCTTGGTTCCTTCCAGCTTGGTCTTTTAGCATAGGGCAGTTTGGTATTCGATGTTCATGACTCCCACATCGCAGGCAAGCTCCGCCTTCTTTCCAGCACTTGTCCACTTGGTGCCCAGGCTTGTTGCAAAATTACAATATTCCACCGTCATTGTTTCTTCTACTTTGATCTTTTTCTCCATGCCATAGTCCTTCCCATGGTTGACCTTTTGTTGTTGTTGTGGTTGTGGTTGTTGTTATTGTTGTTGTTGTGGAATTTTCCAGTTGTATCAACTGACCCTCTTTTTATAAGGTCGGTTTTGAGATGTCTTCCCCCTTAGCCTTCCACCTTAGCCATAGTGTCTTCTACCAGTTGAGCTCTTTGGACCATCTCAGTGTAGTTTGGATGTTTGTGTGGTTCGAGCTTTTCAATGACATGGGCCTGAGCCCATCCATGAAACGGTTAGCCTTTAATCTTTCCGTTCCCACCAGATGTGGGGCATACACAACCAACGCGCGAACTAAGCCTCATACTCAGCCACAGACATTCCTTGTTGCTTTAGTGCGGAAAATTCTGCCGCTTTCTTCTCCTTCACTCTTTCAGAGAAATATTTTCCCCGAAATACCTCCAGGAATCCAGCCCACTCCAGTTCGCCAACATTAGGCAGGTGGGCCGATGTGGCCTTCCACCATGCTCGGGCATCCTTAGTGAATTGAAAAGTGGCCAGTACTACCTTCTTCTTGTTAGTGCATTGCATGACTTGGAAATTCGTTCTATCTCCTCTTGTCAATTCTCTACCTCGTCTGGGTCAGGAGATCTAGAGAAACGAGGAGGGTTCAAACTCCTAAAGTTACGGTGTAGATCACCGGCTCTGTTCCTAGCTGCAGCAGCCTGATTTCCAGCCTGAACTACATTTTGTAATGTTTGAGTCAATCCAGCCATAGTTTCTTGCATAGCTTGCCACTGGTTGCGAGCCATTGTAGTTGGGTGTAAGAGTTATGAGGGTTCCTGAGAAAAGTATGGAAACTAATTAATGTCTTTAGATACATTATAAGAGTTAATGGGTAGGAGTGTTTTGTTCATTCTATCATATTCCCAGTCTCTATCCATTCTCACCAGGTACTATATTTAATTTCTATGACCTAGGTTCCATAGATATCTCCTAATCCTGAGACATATATCCTATTTGGTATTCCTAGGCTCTGATACCACTAAACTGTCACGTCCCAAGAATTACGCAGTGGATATTAATAATGCAAAATAATTCGAGACGATATCCCGAGACGTGAACAATCGGCAAGTAAGCCTCTAGCTAGCACACACTAAATGTATAACAACATATATCATCATAGGGCCCAAATATTGAATTCAATGAAAATTGTATTCAAATCTCATATTTGTTTCAAAGGAACTAATACATGATTAAGACTCAATAAAAAGAAAAGTACATTTTATTCCTCACTTCCTACTACACGTTCTAACGCTCAAAGTAAACTAACTATAGATAGACTCATATTTGGAACGCTCATCACTCGGATGCATTCCCATCTCGACTTGCTCTTCCTCTTGAATGTCATGATCACCTAGATTGTGTAAAAGTAGGGGATGAGCAAACTAGCCCAGTAGGATTTATATCTCAATGTGCAGGCAATGATATAAGTGATTAACAGTTTAGAACTAGGTAAGCACGATGAATGTCATGATATGCATGTGCGAATAAAACTCGTTAAAATATGATACATGAACAAGCTAGATAGAGTGATCATGATAGAACAAGATCTAGAAGGATATAACAAGATAGAACTAGCAATATTTCACTTTGTACAAGCACGCAAGATTTCACTTGATGTCAAGAATGCAATATATCACTAATTGCATTAAATGCAGGATGATCATATCACGCAAGCAAGCAAGAACGCACGAGCACGAACATGTAACACTAATTAGGCACGTAGACACTAATGTACACCAAGAAAAGATCCATCAAGAATGTACACCAGGACACGTGTATGTGGTTATTGTATCTATCATTCAACACGCACCGCACGACTCCAGCGCAGATGCAACGCCAGTAATCATTATACCCCATGGTTAACAGTATATTTATGACTCTCCTCCGTTATTGGGCTAGACTGGAGCCCTTGGACACTCGCCGTGCCCGTCAGCATCTCACTTAAATTTTAAATGTAGATACCTACAGTCATTAATAATGGCCAATGAGTTTCAATAAGTAAGCGTGTAATGTCATGTTCATGATAATGATGAGAACAAGTAATAAGTAAATTGAACATGATTTCATGAGAACAATGGTCAGAGATAAATTTGGCAGCATAACGGTACGATTTATACTTTAGTTCAATCTTTATATTAATGGCTTTAGTCTAGATTGTAAATCACACTCACGAGAACAAGATAAGAGAGGAAGTGCACGCTATCTCCAGGGAACTTCAATGTTACAACCTGTAGACAACCCGATTCTGGCCTACAAGTTGAACTACTTTCTTGTTGTCTAGTGAGGCCCCAAGTTGGTCACTCACCTTGAGCCCACCTCTAGCCTTTCTTTAAGCCCATTAAGAGCTAATTTTCTTAAATCCCATCCATTATCTTTTAAAAGAGTCCTTGAGCCTTAATGATCATTATTCTCCCATTTGATTGACTCAAAATTCAGAATAATCGTTTTCATTAACGTGATGGGTCGGGCGCCGCGTTACTCTTGTTGCATCCCCTTTGGCCGTCGCGAAAGCCCATGCATATCCATGCACATGGCCTTGCTGTCGCGCCCCTTCTGGCCGTCGCATTAGTCCCTGTCGCGCCCCTACGACCCGTCGCGATAACAGCCGCATGCGCTGGCCTCCGCAACCACGTCCTATTTATCCTCTTATGGCTTGTGCATTTATCCTAAGCAACTCCCCAACCACCTGAGCGCATCTAGAGGTTGAGGACTCCTTGAAGCTCTCTTTGGATTCTCACCCATAATTTTTAATGGCATTTATCCTTTTACTTGGGTAATTATCATGAAAAATGGGATTTTATCTCTTCTTGGTCTATATAAGTAAGGCCCCCCCTTCAGAGCGGGGGAGTCCGATTTTACCCCGAAGGGCAGCCGAATTTCCGATGATCTGTGATGAACAGTCCATCCCCATATACTTTTAAATTAATTACATGCTTATTTTGGTGATAACAAAACCTGTTAAAAGTTTTCTAACCTTGTTTTATTTAGCCTTAAGCATAAAGAAAGTCAAGCAATTTGTGGTAATACTTTATACATCATTCTCAGAAGAGCCATAACGTTCCTTCATTAGCTGTACGATTTACTTGAAAGATTGAATAATCTTGCTGTGTCAACAAGTCGATGTCAAACGACTCTGTAAGTTATCGTAACGACTCCTTCAGAAGTTATAACGACTTGCTCATTATAACGACTCTGTAAGTTATCGTAACGACTCCTTCAGAAGTTAAACGACTTGCTCATTATAACGACTCGTAAGTTATCGTAACGACTCCTTCAGAAGTTATAACGACTTGCTCATTATAACGATTCTGTAAGTCTCGTAACGATTTCTTTAGAGAGTTATAACGACTGCTCGTCATAACGATTCTGTAAGTCATCGTAACGATTTCTTTAGAGAGTTATAACGACTTGCTCGTCATAACGATTCTGTAAGTCTCATAACGATTTCTTTAGAGAGTTTAACGACTTGCTCGTCATAACGATTTCTTTAGAGAGTTACAGCGACTTGCATCTCATAACGATTGGGATAATTTTTCATATCGATTTCTTCGGAATCAGAACGACTTGCATCTCATAACGATTTGATAGTGTTTCATTCGATTCTTCGGATCAGAACGACTTGCCATGTTTCATAACGATTTCTTATATCATCTGTTAGAGAACGACTTGTTTTTGATAACGATTTCGTAAGTTATCATAACGACTTCTTAGACACTATAGTAAGTTTTCATAACGATTCTATCAGACTTTCATAACGACTGCATAAGTCATGTTTCCATTAATAAATGTTTTCCTTGATTTAAGCTACTTGAATAGTTAAAGCCGCATCACGTCTGTCTGATTGCCATGCATTTAATAAAGACTGAACGTATCTCTGCACGGATACAGAACATATCTTCCATTCTCGTGTATCCTCTGCATGCATCTTCTAGCACGATAAACTGTCACTACCATTTGTGTGTCTATCTGCTCTAACGTTGATTGACATCTGGAGATAGTATAGCTGTCTACCATTAAAGCTCAACCTTGCAGAACCTTAGGATATACTATCCTACAACATCTGACACAGAAAGACTACAAGCCACTCAGAATATCTCATCACTTTGCGTGCTCCAAGAACAAAAGACTGTCGACAGGAAGCTTCCACAAATCCTTCAGTCTAACGTACACCAAAGCTGTGAGACAACGGTCATCTCTTCATCCTTATCAAATTGGAGATATAAATACAAGACGAAGTTCTGAAGATAGACTATCGATCAAGGAAGGAAGCATTATTGTCATTCAAGAGAGTCTAGAACTCTACTACTTTCAAGTCTTCAGAAAATTCTAGAGCCAGAAATTCTCTCCTTTCGATCTTGGCTCCTAGCTCCTCGTGCTGTGAAAAGAAAAATCAAGGAAGAGCTTAGTAGTCTGAGAGAGTCCACTGTGTAGATCTTTGACTCTCAGTGCTTGTAGCTTCAGATTGATTTTGTAAAGCTTGATCTAGGGGCTAGTTAATTCCTTCAAGATTTTCTTGTGTTCTTCCCTTCGTGTGTGAAGGAAGACCTGGTGGTGTCCAGGTGATGTATTCTTCCCTTCGGGAGTGAAGGAAGACCTGGTGGTACCAGGGTGTTGTGTTCCCTTCAGGAGTTAGGAAGACCAGCTGAGCTGGGTGGTTGTTTTGTCCATAGGGGGACTGTACCCTAGTTAGTGAATCCTGAGGGTTGCTCAGGGACTGGACGTAGGACTCCTAAGGAGAGGAGATCTGAACCAGGATAATCTGTGTGTTGTGTGATTGTCTTTATCGTGTGATTGTTTTGCTTTTACTAACCATTACTAATCCCTTCCAAGAACTCTTTATGTTTGTTTGAGCTCAGGTTTTTATCAGATAAATTTTATTTAAGACAACCCATTCCCCCCCCTCTGGGTTAGCCAACCGGGCAACAATCTGGACTTATTAGCCCGCAACCCTTCCTTTTTCTCTCATTTCCTCACCTATTCTACATCAAGTCATGCCATTTTGCTCATCCCAAGGCTTGGAACGTGAGGAGGGCGATTCCCACTCTTTCAGGAGACCTTTGCACAGCTAAGGATGCCATTTCACGCTAGGAGTCGCCCCCCGTGGGCTCTTTCTCTCTTCCCCCTTCTCTTTTCTTCTGCATATTATTTCCTTTTTAGATAGGTTGCATTTCCTTCCTTTCCACGTTTTCCCATCACCCTAGGGGTTTAAAAACCACCCCCAAGTTCGTTCCTCCCATGCTTCCTCTTTCTCTTTCATTTTTGAATAGATACTATGCTTAACTCGTTCTAATAGGTGTCTTTCATTGTTTTCATTGTTTTGGCAGGCACCCAAGCGAGTTTCACAAGGAGCGCTCTTGTCCTCTGGCCGTTGGAGGGCAGAAGAAGGTCCCCTCACTTTTCTCCCGCACTGTAGAGGACGCCGATAAGAGTGACGCGACAGTAATATGCGCCCTGCACGGGCATCGCGACATCAGCTCCATCGCGGGGGGGGTGGGGGGGGGGGGGTCCCCCCGTCGCGATATCAGTAAGTCCTTCTGTCCTTTTTCCTTTTCCTAGCTTAGTTAGCCTGTTTAGTCCTTATCGTTAGGCAACTATCTAGGTGGCGATCACATCCATATTTCTATGCTTATATAGCCAATACATGTTTGCATGTTTTGGGGGTGCACATTCCCCGTGATTACACCTTTTGGCGATCACGGTGGGACCTTTAGTGCTAGCCTCGTGATTTTTTTTAGCCTATTTTCCTGCCATATTTCATTGTTTAAATGCCTTCTTACCCTATTAGGTGTATTTTGTTTTGTTTTTGGAACTTCTGTTCTCTGTATCGCGTCGTCGCGTCGAAGGTGGCTGGCACGACAAAAGGTACGTGCCTCTCCCCTTCTGTCCACCTTATTTCTTTTCTGTGGATCCATCTATGTCTCTTCCATGCCTTTCTGCCACGTACTCTTGCGTTACTAAGTGTTAGAATCCTGCTAGGGTTCGGATTTTTTTTCTTTTACTGTTAGTTTTCGGGCTCTGTCGCGGCGGATCGTGGGGTCACGATAAGGTCGCGCCGTGGTTCGCTGTCGCATCTTCAGGTATGCATTAGTTGTTAATGCTTATGATCCATGTGTCGGTTTCTGTCTGATCCATGATCTTTACTGTGTTATTCTGGCGATTCCATGCTTCTATTGTTGGTTAGGTTGGTCTGTTTGTCATTTGTTTGCATGTGACTACAGTTCTCAGGACTCTGTTGATATCGCGACTGGGTTGCCGGTCGCGATAGGGTCGTGAAGATACCCAAGACCTGTTAGTCACCCTGTTTTGTCATTAGTTAAATATTGCATACATTTTTGGGCACCTAGGCCCATGCATACATTATTTATCCGTGCTGATAGGCTATCCCCCTTGGTTGAGTGAGTCCTCTCACCCACGAGCACTCGTGGGCTGACTATGGCTGCCTCCCGAGGATCTCCGTATGCCCCGTGACCATACAAACGTTGCGGTTCGCCGGGCAGGTTGTACCCGTTGTACCCTTAGTTTGGGCCATCCTCACGTGTGAATTGTGTGTCACCCTTAGTCACACCGAAGGACTTGAGTTCATACCTATTAGGGTCCCACTTGACCGAGTGATATTCCATTAATCGATCCATTTAAAGGTTAAGTGCAAACTCTAAAATTTGGACGCTAATCATGATAACTTGAGTGCTTATTCGGTGCATCACTTCTCATCTCAAAGTCCCTTCTTGTTTGTGATAGAGTCTAGAATTTGTTTAGTTAGTGTCATCACCCCTAATTGCTTAGGGGCGGTGCATGC
Organism: Colocasia esculenta; assembly: GCA_014218235.1. Classification (NCBI taxonomy): domain Eukaryota; kingdom Viridiplantae; phylum Streptophyta; class Magnoliopsida; order Alismatales; family Araceae; genus Colocasia; species Colocasia esculenta. The sequence goes on from CM024762.1 coordinate 83,897,245, forward strand.
ATCATTGTTTAGGTAGATCGAGTTGGTCCTCTCTCTCTATTATTCTATATCATAATCCCCTGTTCGACATGGACCATTTCCGCGTCCTTGCCGATGATTCTCTGCCCATTGGGCTTCTAGAGGATGTAGCCCAACCCTCCGCGGCTGTCCTCTCCGGGCACATCGAGCCTTCTCTTACTACTGGTGGTCAATCCCGCCCTCCTTCTCCTCCTAGGGCGGATGACCCACACTCCCAATTCAGTCAGCTCCTCCCCCATCTAAGTCTGGACCAAGTCCCTGAGTTTCTAGCCGCTGCCAAAGGCAAGCGACCCCTATCCCCTCCCACTCATAGTTCTGCCCAACAGGCACTTCCTCCGTTCCCGTTATTTCAGCGCCCATGTACCCTCTGTGGTGGCAGATCCTACACCCCTCCGTCTGCGGGCTATTCACTTTTCTAAGCCAGCTACATCCTGGCGCAGGATGTTCGGCCCAGATCCCCTCCAGTCTCCTCATTCTATAGGGCCGAACCTATTCCCCTTCCCCGCGAAAGGTCTTACTCCTTAGAGCAACCCCGCTCCCTCGTCCCTACTCACCACACCACGTCCCCCTCCGACTTCCTTGCTGAGTGGACGTCAATGAAGTGGGAGCTCCATGACCTAAGGAGACAATTGGACCCGCGGAGGCCGTGGACATTCCCCTTCCGTCTTTTCGACACCTCCGGGTCCCACCTCAGTCAGAACTTCCTGTGTACCGGCGTTATTCTGGGGTAGGAGACCCATATGTACATTTGAAGGATTTTGTGTATGAGTCTGCACTGCACAAGTACGGCCACCATCTCATGGCGTACTTGTTTCGAAAGTCATTGGATGGAGCGGCCCTCGAGTGGTTCTACTCTTTGCCCCCTGAGGAGGCCGAAGATTTTTGCATTGTTCAAGAAAGGTTCTTGCAGTAGTTTCAGGACCGGGTCGGACCCGAGTATTCTTTTGTTGATCTAGTGGCTGAGAAAATGAAGCCTAATGAGGAGTTTGCTGTTTACGCCGACAGGTGGCATGCCCTGGCTGCTAAGGTCCGATGCCCCATGCCAGAGGAAGAGAAAGTTAAATTGCTGATTTCCAATGCTACCCCGACCTACCGTGCCATCCTAGCTATGAACGACATCACTTCTATGCATCAGTTATACAGCCGAGCCCGTTTCATCCATACCCAGCTCAAGGACTCACCCATCCACTCTATGTTTGAGGCCCCTAAATTTCGCTCTCCCAAGAAGCCCCAGGGACCTATTATTGAGGGAATCCAAACCAATGAGCAGGTAAGTGCAGTGAACAACCCCCAAGGCCCAGTAGGTAGGGCACCCCTTAATCAGCAACCCCAGCAACAATAGGCAGCCGCCTCCTCAAAACCAAAGCCCTCAGCAAGATCAGCGCCAATACAACTAAGTCCCTCCACCCCAAAATGGCTATGCTCCTCGAAAGCCCAATGAGCCCAAGAGGGCGCAATACCCTCCTCTTCCAGAGAGCCTTGCTGATATATTTGCGGCCCTCATGTCCTTAAATTCTCTTAGGCTCCCTCCCGAGAAGCCAAACTAGAATATGGCAGCAGATCAAACAAAGTACTGTGTGTACCATCGCCATCCAGGCCACAATGTGTCAGATTGCTTCCAATTTCAGGACATTATATATGATCTTCATGAACATAATCAAATTGATTGGGCCGAGATGAAAAAGTTGATCCAGACACTAAGGGACCAACAGAGTCAAAGACAGCAGCAACAGCAGCAGCAAAGGCGACAGCAGCCTCAGCAGCAACATCAGCAATTCCAACAGCAACAACAATCGTTTCAGCAACAACAATTCCAGCAGCAGCAACCGCAACAACCACAGCAGCCAGCCAATGACCTCGGCATAATCCGTAACCCTATGCCGCAACATCAGCTCGCTCCGAACCCACAACCAGATCCACCACCTCCTCCACCTGCTCAAGTTAACCCCGTCGTCCACCATCCACCAGCAGCAGCCGCATGGGCCTACGATGATGAACACGAAGTAGGCCAGCTTTTGGTTATTTCTTACGCCACATCTGCTTCCACTCCGCCTACCACCACCACACCTACTACGCCCACCGTTGCCACCCTTACCTCGCCACTCTACTACAACCCCGTCATACCGCCCGTTATCCCGTCACCTCTCAACATCCCATTCTCCCCTGCGCCAGCACCCTTATTAGCCACCCCCTCCATCATCGACACCAATTCACCTCCCCTTCACCACAACCTTGCCCTACGGAGCGGGCGAATGTTCCACCGGATGTACCCAATGCATCCGTGTCTATGCCGGGTCAACCGACCCAACCTTCCAACAACCAGCAGTAGCAACAAGACACTGAGGAGATAGATCCGATCTCGGGGACCCAATATGATATTTTGAAGCATTTGGATCAGACTCCAGTAAAAATATCAATCCTTGAATTGATCAAAAGGTCACCAACCCACCAAGATGCTCTGAGAGCCTTTTTGCAAAGGGCCATGGTAAGCGAAGATATGAACCCAGACAATCTGCCATATGTTCTTTCCATTGTGAACAAGGGCCAACTATTACTTTTACAGACGGTGAGCTGGCTCCTCCAGAGGCCATGAGAATGCCTTTATGTGTCACCCTGACCATAAACAAAGTGGCCGTTGATGCCGGGTTGGTTGATACCGGAGCTTCTATAAATGTGTGCCCGTTGAGTACTTTGAGGTCTTGCAACGTCTCTGAGCACCGCTTGCAGCCCACTCCTACAACCATAGCGGCCTATGACAACTCTCGGCGGGCCTGCCATGGCATCATCTCTTTACAAGCAGAGCTAGGCCCACTTGTCATGACAATGTATTTCTATGTGCTTGACATTGATCCAACCTTTAAAGCTATTTTGGGTCGCCCATGGATCGAGGCGTTAGGGGCAGTCCCATCTACAGCTCATCAATGCTTGAAATTTCCATTCCAGGGTCGTATAGTTAAAGTTAAAAGTGCAGCAACTTCACATACAATGGAGGCCATCGAGAAGATAATGCCATCGGTCTGGCCATCTAACACCCATCATCTCGTGCTTGATGTGAATTTTCCATGGCTTACACATTCTCCAGTAGCCGTCAGATTGTGTCTCCCCTCAGTGGCCGCCGTCAAAAGAACACATTGACAACACCAAGGGGTGGAATATATGGTTAGGATTGGATATCACCAGAAAGGGTCTTGGTGCCCCGCCTCAAGGAGGGACAAAAATCTCCGATCTCAATGAACCCAGAAATTCACAAGAGGGGTCTTGTTACCAAGAAGGGCTTCAAACCATAGCCGGCATATTCATCTGCACCAAGTCAGCCAATGACCCTCTTACCTGGACACTCTCGATCATTTTGTCAGAGGGCTTGGTACAGCCAGCTACAATCTATCATGACAGAAGCACTGTTGTCCCCATATCATGTTCTGGAGTCCAGAAGGCCCCAGCAAAAAGAGGAAGCCTGAAGAAACAGGGCAGAAGAATCAGATCTGGAAGACTTAATCTCAGCCTCATGTAACGTCGCGTGCTTTTCGGATCCATGCGGATCGTGTGTGTTGTGGTTGTGGCGGCGTTGTGAGGCCAGTGTGAGTCGGTGTGGAATGCATGGTGTGGATGTGTGGTTGAGCAGGTGAAGAGCAGGGGGTCCTGAAAGAAATAGGACCTGCTGCTGTTCTGTCTGAGTTGGCGGCCAGGGTGTGGCCGTTGACTTTTGGCGTCCAGGTTCATGGACGTTGACTCTTGAACTTGGCGGCAGTAGTGGTGGACGTTTAGGCTGGCGGCTTGTTGGCGGCATAGGGGTTGACGCCAACCTGTCAGTTCAACAGGTTATAGGCTCACCCGATGGCTGTTCTCTCAGCTCACTCTCTTCCCCTCTTGCCCCAGCTTCGCGCCCCAGAGTTTCTGAAGCTTCCAGCAGGTGCCGAGGAGTAGTTGGACGATCGTAGAACGCGTGGCATCGCTGAATTACGCGAGGAACATCGCGCGTGGTGCAATTCGCGTGGGAGCTCGCGGAGGGCTCGGCGTGAACCAGGAGATCGTGGGAGATTCTAACGCGTTCTGAGGTAGGGACGAACCCGTTTAGCTCCGTAGAAACATTAAAACACATCATAATCACTTGAACCAGCATGATAATCCATGTTTGGATAGAGTTGCACCAAGCGGGATAATGGGTGGTTTGTGTTATTTAATGTTCAGACATGTTTTAGTGTTGTATTGGGTTCTAGCATGCTAAAGGAATCGCATTTGCATGTTTTTCAGTAGTTAGAACAGTTAGAAAACCCGCAGGGCCGATTAGGGTTTCTGCAGGGTTTATGGCCGGAGAACTTGGCGTCAACATCGCTTGCCGCCAAGGTCCTCAGCCAGGAGGTTAACGGCCAGGAACCTTGCCGTTGACTCCCAGTAAGCGGCAATCGATGTGGCCGCCTACTTCTAATTGAGCAGAAATGACTAAGTACAATAATTATCGATAATGCATGTGTTGACGCATGAGGTGCACTGAGTGCACTTGGTTTACGTGTTTAGCATACGAGGTATGCTGTTAGTTGTTTACTTCGGTGACTGCGCGTTGTGTACGCGAGTCAGTTGGGTTCACGTGTAGTGGACCAGTGGTTACTTGTGGTTTACGTGAGGTTTCACGTGGTTTGTGTGTGACGTGCACGTGGTTCTGTGTACGTGGCGAGTAGTACGACGCCTACCGTGGTTACCTCTTCAGTTGGGTGCCCCAGGTTCTTTGTGAGCCAGGCTGTTAGCTCGGGGCTTTGTCCCGGTACTTGTGCTGTACCGTCGAGGTCTGTGTCGTCTGACCTGGACACCCTCACTCTTGTGTTAGAGTTGTACGTCCGGCTGAGGGAAAGACGACAGTGGGACAGTGACACTTGTGTTTTGTTTTTAGTCACTTGTAGCGCGCTCGTAGTTGGGGGTACGGACACCAGTAGTCGACACTGGTCCCCAGCTAGTCCTTTTCCAGTGCCTCACTCTAGCGAGCCCAGGCCAGGGTCTCTGGAGGTGCCAGGCATGGGCTGTGACCGTGTGGTCTGCAGGTTGTGGTGTTTAGTTGGTCTCCACAGTTGCTTGACCTTTTTACGTGGAGCGGCAGCTGGACCTTTCGTCCGTGGCTGCGAGACTGAGAGGTAGACCTGTGTTAGTTGTCCGAGTCAGTTTCTGGTGTCGCGAACCAGTTCACGTGGCTCGTGTTGGCTGTCTCTACTTTAGCTTGTACACCTGTACTGGTTTGCCGTTTAATTATTACTGTTGTTTCTCGTAGTCGCAGACGGTGAGTACTTTTACAGCTTTACTTACCTGCTTAGTTGTTATTAATTGTTGGTGCTGTTTACTATTCGTACTCGTGTGTTTTGTTTCGCTCGGTTTTGGGGGAGTTCCCTACTGAGCCAGTGACTAGAGAGGCTCACCCCTACCCCCACAGGTGAGCGAGGAGGACGTCTCTCGTCCGACGTCCAGTTCCGGCCCGCGTCGTAGCGGTGCAGGGTCAGCACCTCCAGCAGAGTAGCTTCAGCAGTGTAGTTTTGTAGTTGTTTACTTTCTTCAGTTGTACCTCGGGGTATGCCCCAGGCTCTTGTACTTCTTTTCAGTTTTTGTGAAAATTTGGCTATGTAAACTTGTGAAATATATAAAATGTGGTGTGTTCCTTTATGTTTACACGGACTGTGGTTTGGTATCCCTTGCGAGGCTTCGGCCCGTTCGCGGGAGGCGGACTCGGATCAAGTACGTTATCGGTTTAACGGGCTTGGCCGAGGCGATCCGTCACAGTTGGTATCAGAGCAAGGTCCGTGTTAATATAGGGAATTAAAAGGATACATAGCCTTATTTTGGTCATTTTACACTGCTGGTAGGGACCCTGGTTTTTGATCATTCATGGTTTTGATTTTTGTCTGGTGTTTGTGTATGTAGAAAATTCTGAATGGCTGATAGGAGAGATTGGGGTGTGGAGGAGATGATCCGGAGGAAAGCACCCAACGTATGATAGAAAGGATTTGGGAGAGCCTCACGGATATTCGGGCAAGAATGGATCAGCAGGCGCCAGTACCACCGGTTGCAGTGCCACCTGGGGATGGAGAGGCTGTACCTGTTGCTCCAGTTCCGCCGAGAGTGGAGGTGCCTTTTGTAGCTCATGTGCCACCACCAGTGTTGTTAGCGGAAGAACCAGTGTTGCAGGTTGAAAAGTTTCTGAGATTGCAGCCACCTACTTATTCAGAGGGCCGAATCCAGATACAGCTGAGCATTGGGTTCATGAAATGAGAGAGTTTTTGCGACTATGAGGTGTCCGGCAGCAGATAGAGTGGTATTAGCTGCTTATCAGTTGAGAGGTTTTGCCTTGGAATGGTGGCGATTGAAGATGCAAACCACTTTTGCAGGCAGGACGGAAGAAGCTATCACTTGGCCGGAGTTTCTTGATGTATTTAATGATACATTCTTTCCGATCCAAGTGCAGCAAGTAAAAGAGAGCAATTCCGAACTCTTCAGCAAGGTAACTCTTCAGTCTTAGAGTACCAGATGAGATTTATGGCACTTAGTCGTTATGCGCCATATGTGGTTTCAGATAATAATATGATGGTTGAGTATTTTATCAGAGGTTTGAGAGTGGAATTGCAGGATGCGATAGTACCTCTCATGTGTAAGACAGTGGAAGAAGCAGCGCAGAGGGCAGCTACTTGGAGAGGTCTATCCGTACTCGTCAGGCAGGTGAATCAGGTTCAGGTAGTTTCCTCCGCTACCGCAGCAGACAGTAGGTGCAAGCAAGGGCAAGGCACCAGCAGGACCTTCTTCATCTGGTTTCGGGAAATGGGGCCAGAATTAAAGCAAGCATTTAAAGGCAAAGGAAGAGGATGGGGAGGTCGTCAGCAGTTGCAGCAGGGCCGTGGTAGGCCTGAGGTGGAGGAGTCGCAGCAGAGTACTGCCAGGCAGCCTATTGTTCCTCCAGGGTATAGATGTTATAATTGTAATCAGCCGGGACATTTGATCCGCAATTGTCCCTATGCAAGAGAGTATGGATATGGCAGAGGTGTGCAGCAGCAGCAGCCTCAGCAGTTCCAAGCCCACAGGCAGGTCGTGGCAGAGGAGTACCGCAGCAGCGAGGAGAGGTCGGGTTATGGCTATCACCCGAGCTCAGGCAGAGGCATCGAATATGATAGAAGGTACTTTACCTCTTTATGAATATTCAGCAAGAGTCTTATTTGATTCGGGTGCCTCTCATTCTTTTATTTCCGAAGAATTTCTGGATTGCATAGCTCATCCTTTAGAAGAGAAGTCTTGTGAGTTAGTGGTGGAGGTTCCTTCAGGTGAGTTCTTACTCACTTCGAGCTATATAGATGAAGCTCCTGTTATGATTGAAGGGAACCAGATGCCGGGTCGGTTGTATGCCCTGCAGTTGTCAGATTATGATATCATTCTGGGTATGGATTGGCTTGAGATGTATGGAGCAATGTTAGATTGCAGAAAGAAAAGGATCAGATTTTGTCATCCTAATGGTGCAGTGTTTGAATATCAAGGTATGCCTTTTTATACCTCCAAGTTTCTAATTTCTGCAATTAAAGCTAGAAAGTTGATAATGATGGGTGTGTGGCTTATTTAGCCTCGGTAAGTTTGGTAGAAGCCAGTCAGCCAATGAAGCAGTTCCCGTGGTTAGGGAATTTTGATGTTTTTCCGGAAGATTGCCTGGTTTAGCTCCACACAGAGAGGTGGACTTTTCTATTGAGTTGCTGCCAGGTACCATGCCGATTTCTAAAGCTCCATATCGGATGGCACCAGCAGAACTTAAGAATTGAAAAAGCAGTTAGAAGAGTTGTTGCAAAAGGGTTTTATTAGACCGAGTCATTCCCCGTGGGGAGCGCCGGTTTTATTTTGTAAAAGAAAGATGGAAGTTTTCGGATGTGCATTGATTATAGAAAATTGAATGATGTGACCATCAAGAATAAGTACCCGTTGCCGAGGATAGATGATTTATTTGATCAGTTGCAATCAGCAAGGTGTTTTCTAAGATTGATTTGAGGTCCGGTACCATCAGTTGAGAATTAAGAGGAGGATATAGATAAGACAGCGTTCAGAACCAGATATGGTCACTATGAGTTTGTGGTAATGCCTTTTGGTTGACTAATGCTCCTGCAGGTTTTATGGATCTGATGAATAGAATTTTTCATCCATATTTAGATCAATTTATTGTGGTCTTTATTGATGATATTTAATTTATTTAGCATCTGAAGAGGAGCATGCAGCCCATTTGAGGTTTACCTTGCAGTTGTTAAGGATAACCAGCTGTTTGCTAAATTCAGTAAGTGTGAATTCTGGTTAAAGGAAATTCAGTTTTTTGGGTCATGTTATTTCAGCCAAAGGAGTAGCAGTAGACCCGAGTAAAGTGGAAGCTGTGTCTAGGTGGGAAGTGCCTAAGACAATAACCGAGATTAGAAGTTTTCTGGGGTTGGCAGGTTATTATAGGCGCTTTATTCAAGATTTTTCTAAGATTGCAGCACCTATGACTAGACTGACCAGGAAAGGAGTGCCTTTTGTGTGGTCCGGTGAATGTCAGAGAAGTTTTATGGAATTGAAGAAAAGACTTACATCAGCACCTATATTGACATTTCCGGCAGGGAGTGGTGGTTTTGTGCTGTATACTGATGCTTCAGGAGAGGTCTTGGAGCAGTGCTTATGCAGCATGGTAAAGTGATAGCTTATGCATCCAGGCAATTGAAGCCAGCAGAGGAAAATTACCCCACTCATGATTTAGAATTGGCAGCAGTTGTGTTTGCTTTGAAAATGTGGAGGCATTATCTGTATGGCGAGAGATTTGAAATTTTTACAGATCATAAAAGCTTGAAGTATATCTTCTCGCAGAAGATTTGAATCTTCGCCAGCGCAGATGGGTGAATATTTGAAAGATTATGATTTCAGTTTGGCTTACCATCCGGGTAAGGCCAATGTTGTAGCTGATGCCTTGAGCAGAAAGGCATATATGAATTTGATGATGATTAAAGAATGGAAGTTGTATGAAGAAGTAGCGGAGAATTCCTTGTATGTGCCCAGCAGTCAGCGTCGGGCATTTTAGCTGCCAGTGCAGTAGAGCCATCTTTATATTGGCAGATCATTGAAGCTCAGAGAGCAGATGCAGGTTTACCTGAAATTGTGAAAATGGAAGGAGTTTTCTATTGATGATAATTGTGTAGTCAGACTTCGGGGCAGGTTATTGTTCCTGCAGAGAGAGGTGAAGCAGCGAGTTTTGGAAGAGGCTCATAAATCTAGGTACACTATTCATCCGGGTAGTACTAAAATGTACCATGATTTAAGAAGCATTTTTGGTGGCCTCATATGAAGAAAGAAATAGCAGAATTTGTGGCAAGATGTGCTATCTGTCAGCAGATTAAAGCAGAGCATCAGAAGCCTGGAGGTCTATTGCAACCGTTGCCTATTCCACAGTGGAAATGGATGATATTGCGATGGACTTGTGGTAGGTTTACCAAGGTTGAGTTCGGGCATAATGGAATATGGGGTGCTTGTTGACAGATTGACTAAGTGTGCAGATTAGTGGCAGTAAGTATGTCTTAGACAGTGGACAGGTTGGCAATATTTATGTTGAAAGAATTGTTCCACTACATGGTATTCCAAAGACTATTGTATCTGATAGAGACCCAAGATTTACTTCTGGTTTTTGGAGAAGTTTGCAGAAAGTAATTGGTTCTGAATTGAGATATAGCTCCGCTTATCATCCCCAGACGGATGGTCAGACAGAGAGGACTATCCAGACAATTGAAGATATGTTGCGAGCTTGTTGTTTAGTTGGGGGAGGCAGTTGGGAGCATCATTTGGGAATGGTTGAGTTTGTCTACAATAATAGTTATCATACCAGTCTTGGGATGCACTGTATGAAGCTCTATATGGAAGGCCATGTAGAACCCCATTGAATTGGCATGAAGTGGAGAAAGGCAATTAGTGGGTCCTGAATTGATTCAGCAAACCATGAAGTAGTGAAGCTTATCAAAGAAAAATTATAGCAGCTCAAAGTAGGCAGAAAAGTTATGCAGATGTGCGGAGGAGACCACTTCAATTTGAGGTGGGAGATTTTGTTTTTCTGAGAGTTTCCCCAGTAAAGGTATAATGATTTGGCAAGTCTGGAATTGAGTCCAAGGTATGTAAGACCTTTCCAGATAATTGAAAGAATTGGGGAAGTGGCTTATAGGCTGGATTTGCCAGCTGATTTTGCAGATGTGCATGATATTTTCCATGTCTCCATGTTGAGCAAATGTATTGAAGATCCAGCTCAAATAATTAGATATCAATGTGGTGACCTGAGCCGGACATGACTATGCCAGAGTATCCGGTGCAGATCACAGATCGAAGGATAAAGAAGCTGAGGAATAAGAATTGAGCTAGTTAAAGTGAGATGGGAAAATAGGTTCGGTGGTGAGGATACCTGGGAGTTAGCCGCAGAAATGGTTAAAGGTATCCCTATCTGTTTGATTAAGCTTGTGTATTTTCTTTTTAGATGATAGTACTTGTAAAGGTGTGTATGTATGAGTTTTTAACTTTGAATTGTGTTATGAATTTCGAGGTCGAAATTTTCTTTTTAGATGATAGTAATGTAACGTCGCGTGCTTTTCGGATCATGCGGATCGTGTGTGTTGTGGTTGTGGCGGCCGTTGTGAGGCCAGTGTGAGTCGGTTGTGGGAATGCATGGTGTGGATGTGTAGTTTGAGCAGGTGAAGAGCAGGGTTGGTCGTGAAAAGAAACGGGACCTGCTGCTGTTCTGTCTGAGTTGGCGGCCAGGGTGTGGCCGTTGACTTTTGGCGTCCAGGTTCATGGACGTTGACTTCTTGAACTTGGCGGCAGTAGTGGTGGACGTTTAGGCTGGCGGTGCTTGTTGGCGGCATAGGGGTTGACGCCAACCTGTCGTTCAACAGTTATAGGCTCACCCGAGGGCTGTTCTCTCAGCTCACCTCTTCCCCTCTTGCCCCAGCTTCGCGCCCCAGAGTTTCTGAAGCTTCCAGCAGGTGCCGAGGAGTAGTTGGACGATCGTAGAACGCGTGGCATCGCTGAATTACGCGAGGAAACGTCGCGGCGTGGTGCAATTCGCGTGGGAGCTCGCGGAGGGCTCGGCGTGAACCAGGAGATCGTAGGAGATTCTAACGCGTTCTGAGGTAGGGGACGAACCTGTTTAGCTCCGTAGAAACATTAAAACACATCATAATCACTTGAACAGTATGATAATCCATGTTTGATAGAGTTGCACCAAGCGGGATAATGGTTGGTTTGTGTTATTTAATGTTCAGAGCATGTTTTAGTGGGTTGTATTGGGTTCTAGCATGCTAAAGGAATCGCATTTGCATGTTTTTTAGTAGTTAGAACAGTTAGAAAACCCTCAGGGCCGGATTAGGGTTTCTACAGGGTTTATGGCCGAGAACTTGGCGTCAACATCGCTTGCCGCCAGGTCCTCAGCCAGGAGGTTAACGGCCAGGAACCTTGCCGTTGACTCCCAGTAAGCTGCAATCGATGTGGCCGCCTACTTCTAATTGAGCAGAAATGACTAAGTACAATAATTATCGATAATGCATGTGTGTTGACGCATGAGGTGCACTGAGTGCACTTGGTTTACGTGTTTAGCATACGAGGTATGCTGTTAGTTGTTTACTTCGTGACTGCGCGTTGTGTACGCGAGTCAGTTGGGTTCACGTGTATGGACCAGTGGTTACTTGTGGTTTACGTGAGGTTTCACGTGGTTTGTGTGTGACGTGCACTGGTTCTGTGTACGTGGCGAGTAGTACGACGCCTACCGTGGTTACCTCTCAGTTGGGTGTCCCAGGTTCTTTGTGAGCCAGGCTGTTAGCTCGGGGCTTTGTCCCGGTACTTGTGCTGTACCGTCGATGTCTGTGTCGTCTGACCTGGACACCCTCACTCTTGTGTTAGAGTTATACGTCCGGCTGAGGGAAACGACAGTGGGACAATGACACTTGTGTTTGTTTTTTTAGTCACTTGTAGCGCGCTCGTAGTTGGGGGTACGGACACCAGTAGTCGACACGGTCCTCAGCTAGTCCTTTTCCAGTGCCTCACTCTAGCGAGCCCAGGCCAGGTCTCTGGAGGTGCCAGGCATGGGCCTGTGACCGTGTGGTCTACAGTTGTGGTGTTTAGTTGGTCTCCACAGTTGCTTGACCTTTTTACGTGGAGCGGCAGCTGGACCTTACGTCCGTGGCTGCGAGACTGAGAGGTAGACCTGTGTTAGTTGTCCGAGTTAGTTTCTGGTGTCGCGAACCAGTTCACGTGGCTCGTGTTGGCTGTCTCTACTTTAGCTTGTACACCTATACTGGTTTGCCGTTTAATTATTATTGTTGTTTCTCGTAGTCGACAGACGGTGAGTACTTTTACAGCTTTACTTACCTGCTTAGTTGTTATATTAATTGTTGGTGCTGTTTACTATTCGTACTCGTGGTGTTTGTTTCGCTCGGTTTTGGGGAGTTCCCTACTGAGCCAGTGACTAGAGAGGCTCACTCCTACCCCCACAGTGAGAGCGAAGAGGACGTCTCTCGTCCGACGTCCAGTTCCGGGCCGCATCGTAGCGGTGCAGGGTCAGCACCTCCAGCAGAGTAGCTTCAGCAGTGTAGTTCTGTATTGTTTACTTTCTTCAGTTGTACCTCGGGGTATGCCCCAGGCTCTTGTACTTCTTTTCAGTTTTTGAAAATTTGGCTATGTAAACTTGTGAATATATATGAAAGTGGTGTGTTCCTTTTTGTTTACATGGACTGTGGTTTGGTATCCCTTGCGAGGCTTCGGCCCATTTGCGGGAGGCAGACTCGGATCAAGTACGTTATCGGTTTAACGGGCTTGGCCGAGGCGATCCGTCACACGTCAGTTTTCTGTTCAAGGAGGACAACACCGTGCAGTCCCCGGTAGCAGAGGCAGAAGAACAAGAGCTCGTAGACCTTGTCTTGGCAGTCGGTCAGTTATTCAGTGAGGACAGCATTCCACGCTCTCCAGCAATGGAACAGTCTATATCAGCAGTCACCACCAAGTGACAGTTGCTTGGACCTGGTGAGGATTTTGAAGTTGTAACCCCCCAACCTAGCAAAGGAGTTCTGGCCAGGGTATTCCCGGCCTTCCAGTCATTTTGTATCTTCCATCCTTGTTTATAATTTTGCTTTCATCCCTTCTTCTCCCCCTCTTATCCTCCAATTCTCCCCTGACGCTCTCAAAGCGTTAACCGTTTCTTCGTCCCTTTTCACTATTTTCTTTAATGGCTCGGTGTTGTCCTTTTCCCGACGCCTCGCATGTAGGATTGTTTATTTCTTCCTTAATTTAATATATCAAAAAAATATAAAAAAACAAAAAACCAAAAAATAAAAAATAAAAAATGGGTGTGCTTCCTCCCTTCAATCCCCTCATCAATCGGACGGCGATCCCCGTCTTCTCTCCCTTTTCATCGGATGGTGATCCCCGTCTTTCCCTCCTTCCCCCTTCATCGGGCGGCGATCCCCGTCCTTCCTCTCCTTCCAAACACCAGTTCCCCACTTCGATCCCAACTCCTAACGGCGATCCCCTTCACTTCCTTCTGCAATCCCCTTTGCTTGACGGTGATCCCCGTCATCCCCGTTCTTAGCACTCAAACGTCGATCCCTGTCCCGGTGCTCCCTTGCTATTGACGGCGATCCCCGTCACACTCTCCCCTTCCTTGGCGGCGATCCCCGCCTTTTCCTTCCTTCTATTCGAGCTGCGATCTTCGCCCACTGACTGCCATGGTCATTTTGGGCGATCTGGGTGAGAGGCCTTCTGTTCCCCTGCACCCCAACTCTGTTGCGGGCACCCTGAGCTCGGGTGGCCCGCCTCCACCTCCAGACCCATCGGAGGATTCCCGCGGCCCAGCCGCACATGTCTCTTTCCCTTCCAATAAACCTCCGGACACTCCTCCAGAGTCGCCTGTAAATATTAGCTCTAGGTTAGGTTCAAGGGTAGAATCTAGTAAGTCCCCGTCCCCGACTAGGAAGAGTAAGGGTAGTGGTATACCCCGTAGGTATTGTTAGATCTGGCACAAAGGTGTGGCGCTCTTCTAGCTGTTGAAGAGTTTGCCCAAGAAGCAATTCTTTTGAATATAGAAGCTCAGCATGAAGAGGAAGGACTAGACGACGGATTCGGAGTATATGAAATCCTAACTGAAGAAGACCCAGCGGATGAAGAAGATGGTGAGATAGAGGACGCTACCGAGATGTATGCGAGTGGTATGCGAAGATTCGATGAACCCACATCGGCAGTGGACGAGCACACCAAAGAGGTAAATGTTGGAACCGAAGAAGACCCCAGGCTCCTGACCATAGCTTCCGGTCTCCCTCCTGAGGAAGAAGAAGCGCTCATAGAGATGCTAGGGAGTTCAAAGATTCTTTTGCCTGGTCGTACGATGACATGCCTGGCATCGACCCCGAATTAGTGGAACATAGGGTAATTTTGAAGCCAGGGGCAGTTGCCGTTAAACAAAAGTTAAGGCGTTTCCTCCCCCACATCGCTTTGAAGATGAAAGAGGAGATTGGTAAATTACACAAAGCCAAGTATCCGATTCTGCGTCCCTATCTGTGTGGGTGGCTAATATAGTCCCAGTATGAAGAAAGATGGAAGAGTGCGAATTGCATTGACTTTTGGGACTTGAATAGGGCATGTCCAAAGGACGATTTCCCTTTACTAATTTGGATGTATTAATTGATAACACCACTGGGTATGAAACTCTATCGTTCATGGATGGGTACTCAGGATATAATCAAATCCATCTAGCCCCAGAGGACCAAGAGAAAACCTCCTTCACCACGCCCTGGGGAACTTATTGCTATGTGGTCATGCCGTTTGGATTGAAGAATGCCGGCGCCACTTATCAAAGGGCAATGCGAGCTATCTTCCACGATATGATCCATATTGATGTTGAAGTTTATGTGGATGACATTGTGGTGAAGTCTCGAACTCGAAGAGAACACTCCTCCGTACTTGCCAAAGTGTTCCGCCGCGCACAAGAATATCAATTGAAGATGAATCCAAAGAAGTGCGTGTTTGGGGTTTCTTTAGGCAAATTTCTAGGTTTCATAGTCAGCAAACGGAGGATTCAAATAGACCCGCACAAGGCTAAGGCAATCAATGAGATGCCTCCTCCTAAGAACATATCTGAACTTCGAGGTTTGATTGGTCGACTACAGTTCATAAGGAGATTCATATCTCAGCACTCTCAAAGATGTCGGCCTTTCTATGAACTGTTCAAACGAGGAGCCAAATTTGAATGGAACGCTAAGTTATAGGAGGCCTTTGATAAGCTCAAGAGTTATCTCATGAATCCGCCCGTGTTGCAGGTACCTATCCCTAGGAAACCCTTAATCCTATATCCGTCAACTATTAAGGACTCCCTAGGAGCTGTCCTTGCGCAACATGATGATTCGGGCAAAGAAAGGGCAGTCTATTATCTATCTAGGCTCTTCAATCCTTCTGAGCTCAAGCTTACCACAATGGAGAAAACATGTGTAGCACTAGTGTGGGTAGTGCAGAAATTGAAGCACTATTTCCTAGCCCATAAGGTGAGTTTGATTTCTAGAATGGATCCTATTAGGTATCTCCTGGAAAAGCCAGTCCTCGCCGATAGATTGGCACGTTGGCAAAGCTTCTTGTCTCAATTCGATATCACCTTTGTAGTCCAGATGGCTATAAAAGGGTATGCCATTGCTGAGCACCTCGCTTACCTTCCTCTTCCTCACAGTGACACGGTTCAAGAAGATTTCCCCGATGAAAACCTGTCACTCATCTCTCGCGATCCTTCTGGTCACTCCACTTTGATGGAGCTCTCAATATAGGGACGGGGCATAGGTGCTGTCTTGCTCACCCCAAAAAGGGATCACCATTCCACTCGCATATCACTCCAGTTCCCTGCCACCAACAATGTCTCCGAGTATGAGGCTCTCCTAGCTGGTCTTAAGCTTGCCTATCTTTTAGGCGCGTGCCATCTCAAGATCATAGGAGACTCTCAACTCATTCTTCGGTAGGTCCTTTCTACCTACCGTACTCGTGACCCTAAGCTCAAGCCTTATCAAGATCTGGTCACCCTCCTAGCCAAGCAATTTCGAAAGCTCATCTATATTCATACTCCTCGCTCTCAGAATATCTTGGCCGATGCCCTGGCATCCTTGGCCTCCTCTCTTTCCTTCCCTCTCAGCCGTATCGCTGAGACAATCACCGTCCAGAGGTTAGAGGCACCCTCCACTCAAGATCCTTGGTTTATTAACCTCAGGAGATCTTTGGTGTTGAAGGCAGAAAGAAGAGAAGCGAAGGAAGTATTGTTAGTTGAGCTAGGAGAAATGATGGCAGAAGAAAGGCTATGGTACCATGAAATTGAGCAGTACTGCAAGGACGACACCTTCCCAAAAGAAGCAGAAGCAGAAGATAGGAGAGCCATCCGTAGAGCGGCGTTGAGATATACCATTGTTGGAGAAGTGTTGTATAGACGCGCCCTAAATGGAATGCTCCTCAGATGTTTGTCGGATGAAGAATCTTGGAAGGTGGTGGAAGGAGTCCACTTTAGTGAACGTGGAGGGCATGTGCATAGCTAAATGTTGGCTAAGAGATCCTTAGGCAGGGCTACTACTGGCCAACCCTAGAAGAAGACTGTGTCATCTACGTGCGTAGTGTGTAGTAGTGCCAGCTCCATGCCGATAAGATCCATGCTCCGTCCTCTTCTTTGCATCCACTATCTTCTCCTTGGCCTTTCTCCATGTGGGCCTTTGATATCATTGGACCCCTTGGTGATTCTAATGCTCAAGTAAAACAAAAATATTTCATCCTTACTGCTACTGAGTACTTCACCAAGTTGGCCGAAGCAGAGGCATTTGCAGAAATCAAAGGCTCGACCGTGTGCAGATTCATCATGAGGAACATCATCTCGCGGTTCGGAGTGCCAAGTGGCTTCATCACCGACAATGGACCCCAGTTCATCTCACAAGAGCTTTAGGACCTATGTAAGAAATTCAATATTTTCTTGCATCATTCGTCTCCGTATTATCCGTAGGGCAACGACCAAGCCGAAGCCACAAACAAAACACTTTTGAAAATTTTAAAGAAAACTTGTGAGTCTCATTAATTCGCTGATTGGCCTGAGAAATTGATTGAGGCTCTGTGGGCCTATCGTACCTCCGTCCACACGCCCACCGGGAAAACTCCCTTTTCACTCACTTATGGGATGGAGGCCGTATTCCCACATGAGATCCTTATTCCTTCGCTAAGAGTCTAGCTGGACAAAGAACTTAATCCCGACAACGTCAAGAGGCGTTACTTACACAGTTAGAACTCCTAGACGAACGACGTCTAGCCGCAGCCGATCATGTGCTTTCTTATCAAAATAGACTCTCAAGATCTTTTCAAAAGAAAGTGATTGAACGTAAATTCCAAGAAGGAGACATGATTTTGAAGCGAATTTTCATAAAATCTAGAGGTCCTAGGTCAAAGTTGCAAGCAAACTGGGAAGGGCCGTATGTTGTTAAGGAAGTGTACTCTAGGAACGCGTATAGGCTTATCAATGCCGATGGTGAGGAGCTCTCTCACCAGTGGAATGGATTGTATCTTCAAAGAATCCCCTTAAAAAAAGGTTTCAATAGCAAACAAGTTTTGCAAAAGAATGTCAGCAGCTATGTGTCTCACTCCCTATCATTTGTTGTTAAATGACCCTTATGCTCAGTCACACACAGCACACGGCAGCCCATGGCTAATTTTCCTTAGTTAGTGGTATTCCTGCCTAGCCCTAGTGTGGGGTGCGAAGGTCAATTCTCTTCTTGCTCGGACAAGGTCTAGGGGCAAAAGGACGCTGACTTGTGAATTAGGGGAAGTGTAACTCATATGTATGAAGTCTCAAAGAGAGACGGTCTGTTTAAAAGAAAGAAAAGAAAAGGAAAGAGAAAATTGACAAAAATAAAAAGTAAGCGAAAAATTGAAAATAGGGTCATGTCAAAGAGTGACAGTACAGTTCCCCGCGGGACACCCTTGAGCCTGGTCGTACGCATGCCCCGGACAAAATAATGATCATAAAGTCTCTGGACAACAGACGGATTCCATGTGAGGTACACCCTTGTAAGTCCTACAAGCCAGTCTCCCAAGCACCAAGTCCAAGTCTTGTCTCCTTTAAGTCTTCCTATCCCTGCTAATGACTGGAGAACCCCGCACCTGGTCTACGTTCGAACGTTAGTGGCTAGGGGCAAGTCGCCTTTGGGAGCCAAAAGCAAGTGCATATTGTGTTTAGGGGATATTTTGGCAAACATAAGATAGGAATGAGATCCATAGCCAATCACTCAAATGCAGATGATGTTGTTATTAGAAACTCAAAATTTTTTTCCAAAAAAAAAAAAAAATCATAAAATTCCAAAATCCAAAAATAAAAAAATTCAAAAAAAAAAGAAAAATTCCAAAATAAAAAAATCAAAAAAATTCTAAAATTTAAAAAAATCAAAAAATAAAATAAAAAAAAAAAAAAATTTCAAAACAAAAAATAGAAAATCTCAAAATAAAAATAGAAAATCCTGAAAAATAAAAAAATGTGTGTACATATCGTTTTCTTTTAGCATGCATTATTTTGATTTACTTTTCCTCCTATTTAAATAAGGCTCAGCCCCTTGACAATTATGAAGTTGAAATCATTTTTCTTAGCGCAAGGGGCTGAGCCAAAGAGCAGATCTAACATGTTTTCCTAAGTATGCAGGGACAGAGAATTTTTGGAATACGCGCGCAACAATGTACTCAGGGTACTCTCTTTCTCTCTCTCTTATTCGGATCTCATCTCACACATGTCAATTGTAGTTATTCATTTCCATAAATATTGACATAAAATAAAAGATCCACTAAGAGATAAGCAGTCTGTACAAACTCCTCACTGTCCACCATCACTCTCCCCGGATCCCTCATGCCTATCTGGAGGTGGTTGCATCTCACCACCACCCCGACCACTCTTGGCATTCGTCTCAATGCCGAGACGCCTCTCTTCATCCTAGTTCCTCCGGCGGCTGGAGGAACCTGCTAGGTACTGTCTAACGGAGGCACCGGTCGCTCCGCTAGCACCACTCGCACCGCTCCTACTCCTGCTCCGTGATCGGCCTATGGCCGTCATCACCTCCTGAAGTCCCCGAGCTAGGGTCTGCTGTGCGAGTAGCTCAGAGCGCAATTGGGACAACTCCGCCTGATCTCCTATTGGCCCCTGTGCACGCAAGGTCGTCAACTCCCTCGTCAACTCTTCCACCTGTGTGTGCAGCCGATCTCTCTCAGCTGTAGTTGTCTCTGCCTGGAGGCGCTGCTCATCGACCTCCCCCTGCAACTGGTCTGCCCAGTCAGTGACGGTCCTTAGCTCGTTCACCTATAGAGAATCTAGTTAGTGCCAAGTGTGAATAAAAATTTCAATTCCAATCACTAGCACACTTACCGCTCTGTCAGATCTCTCTTTGCCTCCTCGGCCCTCCTCACCGCATCTGCCAGCTACTCCGCTAGCTCTGACTGGGAGCCCTCTGCGGCTGCCCTGGAGGAGGAGGCACCGGCCTGTGCCCTCCTCGCGCGATCTAGCTCCCTCCGCTGCACATGCAATACTTGTTAAATTCTTAATCAGATAAAATTGGTAAGTCACTGAAGTCTGAGTAAGTACTTACCAACTGCTCCACCTCCCTCCGAGCTGTCTCCCGGTCCTGCACAGCTGAGTGCAGTAGAGCTCGAAGCGAGGCAATCTCCTCGGCTACATCTATCTGCAATTCATCAAGATCTGTCAGTTCATTTTAATTAGAACAATTCATGAGGTCTGAGTTTAGAAGCTTACTTGTCGCCTCGCTCTCTTGTAAACCTTTGCCCCGCACTTCAAGGCAAATGCCTGCAAGTACGCATCATCAGATACTGCCTCTGACCGGACTCGCCAGTCTGCGATCTGCGATCTGCTCGCGGGCACGCTCACGCTAGTCTGTGGTGTCATGGAGCCCCCGAAAGCTCCTACCCGGCCTGGGAGTCCGGTCTCGGCTAGGGAACTCCACTCTACTCTGTCGCAGGCCGAGTGATCTCTGGGTCAGCTGTAAGTGTAGAGGTAGCACAAGGTTGAGTGCATGCACCCACACCGCCCTACCAAAGTAGGGACGAGCCTGCACCAACCAGGGTTGTCCCTCATCACCCTCCTCTAGGTATGGCTGCCACACCACCTGCACATCAATGCACATCTGATTAGTTGCCAAGCAATTAATTCAAGTCATTAAATTTAAAGAGAAGGGTTAGATCACTTACATCTAGTTGAGGGTAGGTGTCTATCGCGTCCTAGATGGATGCCAGCTGGTCCTCTAATGTGTGCTTGTCACGGCGTGACTCCCATCGTCGAGCTATGGGCACGAGGCCCGGTCACTCCAGAACCCCTCTCCTCAGGCCAAGGGGGTGAAGGTAGGCTCAGACCTACAAGAACATGAAAACAGTCAAATCTCAATTCATAACAAGTGCAGTGTGAGTAAAGGAGCAAAAAGGGTAAAGAGTACCTGAAGAAAGGGGAAGAAGCCGCTCGTGGATGTCTGTCGCTCGGAGGCACCCAGGCTGTCAAACTGGTGAGCTAAGAAGGCAGCTCCCCACGTGAAGTCCCCCACCTGGTCCAGGTCTTCCAAAAATGGCAGAAACCGACAGTGGATCGCGTCGCCCCTCATGGCAAGCAAAAGTCTGCCAAGGAAGAGGATGAGAAAGTGACGCAGGTCCAGGTCTGCCTCAGCTCCTGGCTCATCAGCTAAAACCTCTCGACAGCCTCTCGTCAGTCTCTGCAACTGACCATCCACCGTCTCTCCCACCTTCTTCCCCATCTCATAGAGTCCTAGGCTCTCCTGCAACTCAACTCTAGAGAGAAGGGAAGACCTCTGCCCTATTGTCAATCCTAGTAGTCTACGGGCCAGATCTCAGAAGCAAGGATAGGTAAACCCACTCACAGGCTGCCCATATACCCTTAGCCCTGTGATCCGACTCACGTCCTCCAAGTTGGGGATCATATGACCCCATGGGAGCACGAAGGCAATCGCCTCCACGTCCCACCTACTACGTTGGGCCTGGGTGAGCGCGAGATCCGCCCTCGTCATGTCCATCCTAAGTATCTCACCAAACCCCATCCCATCTAATATATCTCTCTGGAATCTGGGGAGGGATAGATATACCACTAGGACTAAGAGCCAGGAGATCCAGGCCCTCATTTCTCCCTGCAAGCGCAATTTAATCACATAAGTCAGTTAAATCTGTCCCCTTTTGGTTGCTCGGCTGAGGTCGCGACGGCCTTGTGGGCAGCGACCTTTTCGCGACGCCACGATAAGTTGTGCGACATTGTCGCGACCCCTTAAGTCATCGCATCATTGTCGCGGTCCTAAACCTAGTCGCGACACCTGGTATCGGGACAAGGGAAGCCGTCACGTTCTCAGGCGATAGCCGGCCCGAATCTTTCTTGTCCGAGGTTGTTTTCTCTGGGCATTTCGCCCTACACCTACCTCTAAGGGCTTTCTCATCCTCACCCACGCATTCATTCAGGGGTTTGGGCTCGAGGGACTTACCTTTTTTCATGGCTTCTTCGTAGGCCAATGCCGCCGCCTCAATATCTACCGGCGGTGCGTCCTCTTCCGCCATCTCAACGTCCTAGGCTTCCTCCTCCACCAGAGGAGCTTTCTCTCATCTCCGGGAAGCTCCCCTCCTCACAGGCCGCTTCCTCCACGCGTCGCTTGGCGAGCCACCGCTGCCGCCATCACCACCGTTCCCGCCGCTTCCTTCCATTGCTAACAAAGGGGGAGAAGGGAGGGTAAGGGGAAGAGTGAGAGAGGGTTTAGAGAAAGGGCAAAGGAGAGCAAGAGGTGAGAGCCAGAGTAAGAGAGAGGGAGAGAGATTTGAGTGCGCAAAGGGAGGAAGAAAGGGGGCTTTTGCATTTTTGAACCCTCAGTTGAAGTCGCGACGTCGCGGGGCGTCGCTTTCTCATTGCGTCGGCCGGGTAGGTCGCGACAGTGTCTCGACCCACCGCCTCGTCTCGACATTAAGGCGACAGCCTCAGGCGTCGCTACATCAACAGAACATTGCGCAGTGTGCAGAAAATCAGTCTTTTATTCATTCAAATCATTCATTACAATGCCTGATCTTTCCTACATTCAATCAAATGTACTTTTCTGCCCTAATTGCCATATGATACAATGCCTACGTCAATCTAATCCATCTTAAGCTTCTGGTTCAACTGGACGAACCCTCTTCAGTGCCTCGAGGTACTCTCGGGTCACATCCTCGTCCTTCATAACCTCCGCCTGAAGAAGGCTCATGGCGCATCCCTCCCAGTGGATGATGGCGCTTCTCACATCCCGCTATCTTGATCATCACCCCTTATGTTTCGAATGGGCGGGTAGTGAGAGAGCAGAGGCACACCGTGCGTGCAGCACGCATTGGAGATGGCAGCGGTCCGGGTTATAGAGAACAATGCTTCATTGCCAGGAGTGGAAGTGCTAACCGGGACGCTGAGGTAGGTGTATCATCGTATGGTGGAGGAAGCGTGGGCGCATGTCGAACTCTGCCCGTCATTGTCTTGAAGTATCGTGCCATTCTTTTAGTATTTTCACTTGCGCCATCTTGCACCAAGCTTGAGGTGTCATGTAAAGGGGTGCACACGTAGGCGAGAGGATGATTGCAGCATGCTTTGGCATGCATGCTTTGCAGTCGTCGTGGAGAAGATTGCTCCATCCTCGACCCGGATGCATTCAACCATCTCGAGGGCAGACTCATACAAGAAAGACATACCCAGTCTCAAGCCAGTGCAGATGCTCACCGACTCGAAAACCAAGCACGCCTGGCAATGCATACCTTCGAACGAAACAGAGTCGATTATGCTCAGTTGGCGAAGAGAGGGCACCATCTTCTTGCCCAGCGATAACGCCGCTATGCAGATGGCTTGGTTTGCTAGCGAGGTCAGCGTTTGCACTGGGAGACGATCCATGACTGAAATAAGGAGAGATGGACATGGTTCTGGCTAGTCATGCTGTGCAAATCTGTCTTCTTGATGGTGATCTCACGAGGATGCTCCATGCGTCGATAGGCACCGCAGTGTAGGAGAGGGCATGCTCCTCGCCCCTCTGGTACTTAGGGAGACCTAGCATCAACTCCAATTCCTCTAGCAGGATGGTGGCCTCGAACCCGGGGAAGATAAACATATGTGTTTGTGGGTGCCATAGTTCCGCTAATGCAGTGATACTGTCCCACACATGCACGATCTTGTGGTACTATTTTTCCAGAACCAGCACCGTTGAGAGCCCCCATTCACGCAGGTGACAGGTAGAAGCTAGAGGGAGTATCTCTATCATGGGTGCCAACCACGGGACTTTGGAGAATCTCCTAAGGCCCGGGAGGATCTGGAATAGCAAAAAAAGAGAAAAAAGAGGGTTGGTAGCAGCAAAAGGAGAGGAAGAAGAAGAAGATCATGAAGAGAGAGAAGAGCTAGAAGAAAGAGAAAGTGCGCTTACTTGGAGTTCTGGCCTAGCACAAATGTGCCCACGCACGGAGGAGAGGCGTTGTAGCTCGGGGTGGGACACTCGGGCTGCTTTGGGGCCTGCATATGGCTTGATATCATCCTAGAAGTGGAGAAAGACCTCTTTATGGCTGAGGAGAGAGAAAATTGAAAAAGAGGAAGAGAGAGAGAAAGAGTTGCGAGTTTAGCCCCCTAAACACCCCTATTTATAGAGCCTTAGGGGCCTAAGTCTCACCCTAACTCGTATCTAGTATTAGGATAGCTCTAGGAGAGGTTTAGGAGTCCTATTAGTAGTCTAGGTGGTCTGAGGATAGAGATAAACACGGATTTTCTGTGTTTATCACCTCGGTCAATATCGTGACGCTACGATATGACGCCTTCTAGTAGCGACCCACTAGGGCATCACGCTTATGTCGCGGTCCCCAGGTGCGTCGCCTCTATTTCTTGAGTGTTATTTTGTGTCTGTGCATAGTTTGTTTGCTTAGTTGATGGTGTGGTTGTATTATGTGTCATTGTTGTGCTTATTGCCTTGATTATTCGTTAGAAAATCATAAAAAATCAAAAAAATAGAAAATAAAAAAACAAAAAACAAAAAAATGGGACTTCACAAGTAAGTTCAGTTAAGTATCTCTATCCTATTCCCTTGCATTACTATATGGTATTCTATTTATTATATCATTTCAAGGACCGGCTGGTTCTCAATGTGCTTTGGGATTTGAGTTCTCCTTTACCAAAAACAGTGATAATCTAGGTGCGCATTGTTAATTGTTGGATAGATCGTTAAGACAGGTAAACCAGAAACAACGGACTTTGTCTTGTGCAGCGGTTGCAGGGAAACTCTCAACCCATTCTTGTCTGGTTTAGTAATATTATCCTTGATATATTTTCTATTTTCTCCTTTCTTTGCATTCGTTTTAATGATTTCTTTTCCTTTAATCCAGCATGCATCATATTAGGACCTTGAGCTTTCACGTCTCATCCCTGGCTAATGGTGAGCTCTTGTTGAGTGCCCAACCATTCCTCATGATCAAAACAAAAAATCTTGTTCCACTCTGAATTGGAAGGTCTGCCTTCGAGTGAGTTGTTCCTGTCAGTTTGTTAAGATTTCCTTGTATGGATTTTCTATACAATTTTCATCCTATTCCATTTGATCCATTTTGTTTGTGAACCGCTCCCAGGATAGAGTCATGAGTTACCTGCCTGGCACGCACATGTCCCTCCAAAATGAAACCTGCAGGCCAATCGGCTAGGGTACCTCTCAATCGAGGGGTTGATCGTCCTTTTTCTTCCTCTCTTCTCATCCAGGTTTGTGTCTTCCGTCCATTCTGCTCGAGCAACTAACTCGGGGCTTTCACGAAAATTTCACTTGCTTGTTGATTAGATCGGGTGTCTCTTTATTTTGACTTCCACTTTTTTAGTCCACTCCGCATCGTTTTCGCTTCGCAGTCATTTCATGACACCTTCCGCTTCATCCGCTTCGCTCCCCTGCAAAGTGGAAGCTAAGGAGGGGTAAATCTGTAGAGGCCCAATTTTGGCCTACAAGTTGAACTATATTTCTTGTTGTCTAAGTGAGCCCCAAGTTGGTCACTCACCTTGAGCCCACCTCTAGCCTTGCTTTGAGCCCATTAAGAGCCTAATTTTCTTAAAATCCCATCCATTATCTTTTAAAAGAGTCCCTGAGCCTTAATGACCATTATTCTCCTATTTGATTGGCCAAAAATTTAAGAATAATCGTTTTCATTAACGCGACGGGTCGGGGCGCCGCGTTACTCTTGTTGTGTCCCCTTTGGCCGTCGTAAAAGTCCATGCATATCTATGCATGTGGCCTTGCTGTCGGGCCCCTTCTGGCCGTCGCGTTAGTCCCTATCGCTCCCCTACGACCCGTCACGACAACGGTCGCATGCGCTGGCCTTCGCAACCACCTCCTATTTATCCTATTATGGCTTTTGCATTTATCCTTAAGCAACCCCCCAACTGAAAGTTTGCGGAATTATACTATATGGTAATCTAGAAGGGGGGTTGAATAGATTACTACCAATTAAAAGTTACTACCACCTTCTTTTGATGAAAAACACAACTTTGAGACTTGCAACAGAGTGTAAACTAAACTGAGATGTGTTTGTTGTAGATAGATAGAGTAGCAACTGTTCTAGCGTGTGTGTAAACAACGTGCCTACCAAACATCTAACGTAAAGACGTGCAAACCACAGGACACGAGATTTTAAGGTGGTTCAGAGTACACAACTTGTGTATCCTACGTCCACCGTCCACACACACACGTAGAAGCACTGCTTACGAGCTAGTTCAACACTACAACTCACACACACACGAGTTGTCTGATGTGAAACCATGATTAGATCAACACAAACCACGTAGATCAAGTACAAGAATCACTTGATCCACAACCACACACACAGAAGTGAAAACAGAGACTTAGAAGGGTTCTGAGTTGGAGAATCAAATCCTTATGAACTCTTCTACAGGTCGTCTGGATGACTTCAAACTTCATCTTGACAGTTCAGATTGATGTGGAAGCTTGAATCACCGATGAACTGACTTCACCTATGCTTGGAAGATGGATCTTCTTGATTTCTGGGCGGCAGGTTGAAGCAGAGCAGCAGAGAGACTTCTTCTCTTGAGTTTTTCTTAGGGTATTGGATGGTGGCGCTTGTGTACGAAATTAACTCCAAAGAGTTCTTTTATGTGGGTGTTCAAGTATAGAGAGTCGTGGAACAAGGAAACACCCACATAGGAAACAGATGAGATCTTGTATTGAGATTGTTTACGTCTGTCGACAGGCCTTAGATCATCTGTCGACAGCTAGAGACAGATTTGCATTAGACATATCTCTGAACTTCCGGGAAGGGTTTTCCTGTAGGTAGCTATCGACAGTCGACTGGGATCTGTCGACAGATGGCTATGTCCAGAACCTGGTGTGTTCTGTCTGTAGTTATCTGTCGACAGGCAGTAAGTAGCTATCGACAGGTACTTGTCTTTTGAGCTTTGCTTGATCTTTTGCTCTTGTTTTAACACACTGTCTTTTGTGCAACCTCACCTACATGTAAGACCATAGTTAGTGAGATAACGTGAACATTTAAATGATCAAGTTGAACATGTGTTTGCATGGTTCATGAAGTGTTCATAAAGTATTGCTTATCAATTGTTCATCATAAAAAACAATCATCAAATACAAATTCATGTAAACCCAACATTCTCCCCCTTTTTGACGATGACAAAAATTTTCAATTAATGCACAATTGAGTTGTAATTGAGTTCTCCCCCTTTTGACAACATCCAAAAGTATACGCCATACACACAAGAAGAAAGCAAGTAACTGTGAACTTCATTGATATGGCAATCATACACACAGTTACAATAGATGAAATAACGCAACATGGGAAGTGTAAAAAAAGAAAACATCACAACCAAGACAAACTAGTGCAGCAACACTATGACCATGACCACTACAAAAGACACGTAGACTCTCTAAGCACCATCATCGCCAGGCGGTGCAGAGGCCCGACGGATGTCACGAAGCTCAGTAGATAGCCTAGTGAAGCGGAGCTGAGCTGGACTTGAGTATCCGCGAGTGCGTCAATGCTTGTATCCACGGTGTCCAAACGTGCATGGAGCTTATCAAAACCAGTGGACATCTGAAGCTGTAATTGTGCTAGAAGATCACGCACGGAAGGCTCAACAGCTGAATCACTAGCGTCAATACTAACGTCATCTCCGGAGCATCGAGAGGCTCAGACTGGGAGTCTTCATCAGCTCTTCATCATGATCACCAGCATCTTCATCATGATCATCAGCATTTTCATCATCCTCCTGATCTTCATCCATGGCAGCAGCTGGTGCCTTAGCCTTGAGTTCGCATGTGACAACACCATCAACTAGCTTATACCACCATCCTATGTGCAGCAGTGAGATCAAAATACTGCGAGAGTTGAGCTAGACACATTCACTGTCAGGGATGTTAATGCAATGAACCAAAGAAGGGAAGTGATGGGACAGGCATATGCATGGATCTCCTGGGATTGTAGAAGCAGTGACGGATTAAGCCAAGCATGAGGGTAGGAAGGTTGATCTGCTCGCACTTGAGGAAGAAGGTAAAAGAGATTATGAACCTCAGTGACAAGTTCCCGACTGCCATGCTTTGGAGCAATCAGGGTGGTGAAGATATGGTGAATCATCCTGTTTAGTGGGGGAAAAGAGTTGGCATTGAGTTAGCAATTTTCTGGGTGCCATCATATGTTGGAGGGTGATGAGGTGATAGTACTTAGAGGCAGATGGGTGAGTATATCAGCCCCAGAGTTAGGGATTTGAAGGGCTGTGCTAAAGAGATTAGCAGAGAGTTTGAAAGGAGTTCCCTGACAGAGGTGTAGAAATCATTGTCCTCAGAGTAGTCAAGATTGTTGAAAAATTCACCGACGGCAGTAGGAGAGTAGACGTATGGGAATAGAGAAAGACCGTCCAGCCCTGGGTGTTAAAGAGGGGTTGGAGGTTCAGAAACAGGTATGCCAAAGAAGTGAAATCAACATACCGAGGCTGTACGAGCTTGGTAAAGGAGCCCTTAGCCCGTGTGAGATTCAGACGAGGAGGAACCACGAGTTCGGGCAACCGATCATCCTGATGCTTTGTTCGGCGCTCAGCGGGAGACCGGAGCCTTCGCTACTTAGAGGAAGCGGGGACGACGACGGGAGACCAGCTTCTTCACCTGGAAGCCATGGAGATGGCAAGAAAGAAGTACAGAGGAGCGAGGAAGAGAAGAGAGATACAGACGGAAGAGAGGAAACAGGAGGGGGCAAGGTAGGGTTTGCTCTATGGAGAAGGAGGGTTGTTGGGTTGGGATGGTTTGGGTGGTAGGGAAGGAAGAAGGGGCGTGGGTGCCTTTTTTAGGAGTTGGGATGGGATTTGAAAAGCAAGGGTCCCACCATGTAACGACCCTCTCATACCGGTACGATTATACCAATCCCCATCGGTATAAGGGGCGTCGTCACAGTGGGACATGTACCCAACACTGGTCGATAGGTTGATATGTACCTGGATAGCATAGAGTACAGCAGAATAAAAATAAACAATCAACTCTTAACCCGTCACCAACACACATTCCACAATCTAATAGCGAGATAAAAAGACAATGTCCACGTTAGTACAAAAAATAAGAGAACTACAATGTCCAAATATTGTCCATACAATAACCCTTTTTGTGCTAGGAAAAAAAGAAAGTACAACTAGTAATAGCTCCACAAAATAGTCTTCTAATGACGATCCTCACCGAGCTTCCTTCTAGAAAGAAGATACCTGTCAACCTGTACGCCGAAGCAAGAGTGAGTCCAAAGACTCAGCAAGCAAACCAAAGTCTTAAACTTAAACATGTCACACTCACAATATGGCATTAACATTAAAGAGATGCACACTATCATCAAATCACAAAGGTACTCATGGTCTTACTCTCTACTAGCAATACATATTATCCTACAGGAGCATGCTTTAGTCTACCATAAATCTATTCTAAATCATGAGCATTTCATCATACACATGCACTTGTTACCTACTCTTAACATGTAGGATGATTCGTCCACACATTCTTTTATTCCATAGATGTCTCTACTACTAGAGCATGAAGAAAGAGAACAAGCTAACATGATGACTACTTCCTTTTCACATGCCCTTTTGTATTTATTTATACATTTGCTTATTGTTTTAACATCATAAAATCACATGCACCTAGTTCACCTTTTATAGCATAACTTGAAGGTTTAAACATGGTGAAACCATTTAGCAATCCATGAGCACTTAAGTATGAGATCTTATACTAATTGAGCCTTTCAACTATCATGGAATCCATTACATGCTCACTATCATTTCATTCACATGAGAACTATAATTATATATATACACAATTAATCACAACATGATAGCAATTAACGTGAGATTTCATGTTTGAAAGAGAAATCCTAATATGGATTCTACTCATTCTTACACATGTAAAATATTGTTTTGCATACATTTAGGTTGCTGTTTGGATATGCATTTAACACTTTCATGACTATATCATAAGTTTACAATCTAACACATTATTTCACATGATTGCACACTTACTCATTCACATTGTTCACTTTACACA
Source organism: Colocasia esculenta (assembly GCA_014218235.1). NCBI lineage: Eukaryota > Viridiplantae > Streptophyta > Magnoliopsida > Alismatales > Araceae > Colocasia > Colocasia esculenta. The sequence continues at coordinate 83,926,863 of CM024762.1, forward strand.
TTTGACATGTACACGTTCACACTTACACAATTTACTCATTTCCACATCATTTACTCTTCCACTTTCACTTATCACAATCACATCGATTGCACTTACCACGTGCATCTTGGGCATTTACCACGTGCCATATTCACATATTTCACACTTTATTCATTCTTTCATTGGTTAATCAATTTGCCATGACACATAGTCCTAACCACCAGTAGAGGACACTAACAAATAACACAACTCATTCTCATAACTCTTTTCACAACACATAACACGACTCATAATCACATACCCACCACCTAGGCAATACAGTGGTGAATCTTGGTAACTGCGCAGACGGGAGAAGCCCTCTCCACCCTATCTAGTGGTACTTGTCCACCTCCGGGGTTTTCCCAATGCCTTTGGGACACAAACTTATATCACATGGAGCCTTCTATAGGGACTTTTCTATATACGACTCCCGATGCCTCTAGGGTAGCAGTGTCACATAGGCACACTTTACACTTTACTCATACCGAGTTTAACAGTATTTTACACATAACACTCACTCTCCTTCGTTTTTCATGCACAATGTGACTTTGTTTTTCTCCTAACCATGCTACTACAGATTTCAGGAGTTAACACAGTAATTGCACTTGAATCAGGTTGGGTTTAAGCAATAACTAACCACATTATGATACATACGTAGATTATTACATTTCACATAAAAAACACATAACTCTTTATATACTGGTCCGAATAACCTGAAAATTTAACCACATGCTATTTTGGGTTCAAGATCATACCTCAATTTTTCAGATTTTTCTGAGCTAAATTGAATTTACAGAAAATCAAACATCTATTTTACATGCTATTGAAATCCCTATTAGCACGGAAACCTAGCATAAGCATTTGATTTAACATGCCTCAGCCCTGACCTAACATGCCTGTATTTGCACCACTCTACCCGTATTTATTGCACAAAGCACGATTTACTAGAGAATTTAATAGTCCTACACATGTTCTCTATTTTCCAAAACATAAGTTCTAATAAATCATGCAAACATGGGAAAAAAAATCATAGAAATTGTAGGGGTGACTGATGCATGCATACATGGCTCACGACATTTAACGCTTTCCGACCCTCACTAAATCATCCAAACAGTGAGTCAAGAAGGTCATTGCCCTAACATACATGCATTTTCGCAAAGCAATTTAAATTGCATTTCTCATACCGTGCTCAATAACCCATCCACACACCACAATAGGTATCTTATATAACGTATAGGGTTTAGAGTATATCCTCATCGCGAGAAACCCATCAAAATAGTCATTTAGAGGAGAGAAAACAGTTAACGGTTCTGTCCTGACGAACTCAGCGTCAATGTCTAGCCGTTTACAGGGGTTGACGGCATTATCGCATGCCGTTAACAGATGCACTTGACGGCAAGGTCTCTTGCCGTCAAGTTCCTGTCTGTGTAAGAACACAGACCGAGCTTGGAAAAAAATCTCAGAATAGGGGCTCCAGGACACGAATTAAAATCCACAAAATTCCTGAGACTTAGGGGACATGTCTAGGCTCAAGACCTAGGGTTTACTTGCCTTTGAATAAATCTCCAAACGGATTAAAATGGCCGGAGACGCTCTCCTTGGGCAGTGCCAAGAAGCCTCCAAACTCCTTTGCTCCATGTTCTAGGGGGTTGTAGGTCGTTGTCCAGCACCGGGGAGGCCTTCTCCTATGCTTGGACTTCCTCCTTGTCGAAGAAGATCGCCGGATCCAAGCTTCAGAACGCCGGATTGAGCTCCCAAGTTCAGGTTTCCTCACTCCTGAGCTAGGGTTTCTCTCCTTTGAAAAGGCAAGAGAGCACCTTGCAAGCAGCAAGGTTGAGGTTTTAGGAGGCAAGACCCGAAGTTTGCCTTTGCAGGGGTGGGAGAGCCCTTGGGTCGGCCATCCCCCAATCAGGAGTATGCAAGCCCTGCATTTCTGACCGCTACGCATGTAGTGTCCGAACAGTAAAACGTCCATCTATGTGGACGGCTACTTAAGGATTGGCGTCCATCGAGATGGACGCCGACAATCATGGCATCCACCCATGTTGACGCTAATTGGCCCTTTGGCCAGAACTTAAAAAAAAACATGCAGAAACTATGCTTACACTATATATATACATACAATGTATAAGGTGTAACATATATATTACTATACCAGGCAATCAATATCTTTATACCTAGGCATACACAAGCATACATAAATACACTAAGATAAGATGTACGTAGATATTCTACCTTGCGTACATGATGTTTTACATAAGTGTGACTCAACACACGGCAAGATAGAATGACAAGAATTGTGAGGGCTTCGCAAATCATTAGGAGGTGATATGAGTTAGGTTAGCTAGGAATAATCTATTTGATAAAATAGTCCTTGCACACACACACTTGATTTGACATATATATATATATATATATATATATATATATATAGTACACACACACTGGTATAGCATACTTATGCACATTATGCTTAAAATAGATGGGTACAACATGCGCACCGGTAATTAGATTAACTTACACAACTTTACCTAACATTGCTTAAGTACTATATGCATAATTTAGCCAATTGACCATTCTTACCTAATTATCATAAAAATACATGTATGTTATTCATGAGGAGTATAGATCTCAAATATAAACTACTAATTACACCTACCATGCTTGAACTCTTTATGTATATGCAAGGTACGAAGTACAATGTACACATTAACTAAACCATGCAAATGAACAATGTTTACAACTAATCATACACATGCATACACAAGTACACTAAGGTGTTATGCATGTAGAATAGGTATACAATTGTCACACGCATAAGATAACATACACACGTACATACACATATGTACTTCATACACTCCCATACAAAATTCCACGAAATAGGTAGTATAGGATATTCTTCATATTTAGATAGCACAGCATAGTATTATTCAAGTATCCTAAGTCAGAGATTCTTGGTATTTATAATACACCTCTAATTAGCTAATTGTTCACTTCTACACTAATTATCATATACACGCATGTATATATGTATATAGATATACGCACATGCTCATGCTCAAAAGAAGGATAAAACTTATAGCAGGCACAATGAACTACGCATGCTAAGCACACAACAACCGAACACCCAACACACCATTCATATACATACAGATATATAAAGAGAATAAAAATTCGGGGTCTTACACACCAAATCAGCCCCGAAGCGGCGCGCCCATTGGGTTTCCCAAAATAGGGTGGCCGCCGGTTGTCGACAGATGCCCAAGGGCCTGTCGACAGGCGCACACAGAGAATATGTCAGATGAGAATTTGCGAGGAATTTGAGAAGGAATTGCTGAGCAGTGTGTATCCAAAGATTATTGAAGGTGTAAAATGGGTGGACACATAGTTTAACCTGTCATACTCATTGAGATAAATTCAAGTCAATATCCTCAATGGTTTAAACATAATGCTCAAAAAGTGTCAGGTTGGAGCATGAAGAGAACATCTTACCAAAACTTAGGGGATTACCATAACCCCTGTTGAATAACAAACTATTGTAGACGAACACGATTCCAAGTAAAGAATGGTCAAATGGTTGATGAAGAAAATGTCTACTTAGACGGCTAGCCATAGACACCAATGGACCGGGAATTAATCAAACAGTGGAGGCTTCACACTATTTCTTTTTGTTTTGATTTTGATTTTTTTTTTGTTTAACAAAATGCAATGGGAAAGTGGTAATTAGGGTCACGAACACCTTTTGACATGAGGATAGACACTTCCAATGCCCTTACCCCCAGTTACTCAGTGAGAGTGACCACCATACCATTCTACAGAGTTAATGAGTAAGCTTTTTGACTCGAGGACAGACATTTGTGATGCCCATATCCCCGGTTACTCAGTAATACACATCATTGCTCTATCTTGAGCCCAATTTTTTAATTGCATTGAGATATGAGAAATAGGTAGCTTTTCTCCCCTTTTATGAATTTATCATGTTGTTTGAAAATCAAGGTCAAATAATATATGTGGTTAACAATCAATGCTAGACATAGATTTCAATGACCATAGGACTGTTCAAGACACTTGAATAGTGTGTGCCTACAAGAGAGTTATGCAAGGGAGTTAGGTGATATCCACTAGATTAGATCAATATTCTCCGAATGATACAACCTAGACTCTTGCATGAGTAGTATGTCAAAATCATGGTGATACAGACAATGGCTTTATATCATGTGGTATGAATGATTAAAACATGCATAACACCCAAGTGACACCTTACTTGAAAGACATGAACCTGCTCAAGGAGAATGTTGTGAGATATCCAAGAAAGGCATGGAAAGTGTGTGGCTGTCGACAGGTAGAAGGAGCCTGTCGACAGAAGCACACAGACAGAAAACAGGCTGTTCTGGGAGGCAGAAACTGTGCTTGGCTGTCGATAGATGAATTGTTGTCTGTCGATAGAAACAGACATAATGCAAAAACAGGTGTCTGTGGAGCCTGATCTGTCGACAGGATGGAGCAGGGCTGTCGACAGCTGCTTGTACAGAACAGATTGAAGGCTAGGATGAAAGACGAAAAGAGATATGGCATGTGAGGAAAAAGTAGGTGTGAAAGATGATTAATTTCCCTCAAGATGTCAGTCATCTAACCTTAACTTGCTCCCCCATAGTGTGTGCTCATGTGGACACAGACAATTTAGTACTTCAAGACACAGTTGCACAGCTTGGGCAATCAAATGCACACAATTTCATGAATAAGGACAGACTTTAAAGAAATCCATTTATTTAAGAAGGAAAGAAAGGGCAAAGTGAAAAGAACTAAATACCTTATAGAAAGTAAATGACCCTTATTTACAACTTAACTATGGATACTTGGTGGAGAATTTTTTCTCACGCATAATGACAGTTTCCAAACAAGCATAACTTGTTCTTCCACAAATCACCATTTGATATACCACATAGTTGGTGCACACAAGGAACATATACTCAAGATTTGGTATGAGTTTCATTGCATTTTGCACAAACCCAATTCTCTTCTCAATGTTGTGAATCTATCCTCAGCCAGTGGTTTTGTAAAAATATCAGCCAATTGTTTTTCAGTAGGTACGAAGCTAATCTCCAAGGTTTTGTTGGCTACCTCATCTCTCAAGAAGTCATGTCTTATTTCAATGTGTTTTGTCCTAGAGTGTTGGACTGAGTTCTTTGAAAGATTGATGGCACTAGTGTTGTCACATAAGATAGGTGTGCATCCAATGTCAATATTGTAGTCAGACAAGTGACTTTTGATCCACAACACTTAAGCTGCACAACTCCCTACAACAACATATTCTGCTTCTGCAGTGGAGAGTGCAACCGAGTGTTGCTTCTTGGATGCCCACGAAACCATGCAACCACCAAGAAGTTGGCAATAACCACTAGTACTTTTTCTATCAATTTTACATCCAGCATAATCAGCATCGGAATATGATATCAAATCAAAACTGCGCCCAGCTGGATACCAAAGACCCAAGGCATACGTACCTGAGAGATATCTGAATATTCTCTTAACTGCAACCAAATGGCTTTCCTTTGACTAGATTGATATCTAGCACAAAGGCAAACACTAAATTGTATGTCCGGTCTACTTGCAGTAAGATAAAGGAGTGAACCAATCATACCTCGGAAGTGCTTTGCATCTACCGGTTTCCTGTCTCATCATTGTCCAATTTCAAGCTTGTGCTCATTGGTGTTGAAGCAGGCTTAGCTTGTTCAAACTGAAACCTTTTCAGTAGCTCCTTGACATATTTTTCTTGGTTGATGAAAAATCCATCTTCTAGTTGCTTTACCTGCAGACCAAGAAAGAATTGAAGCCCCCCATTAAACTCATCTCAAATTCACTGTGCATATGATTTGAAAATTCCTCACACAGTGATGGGTTAGTAGAACCAAATATGATATCGTCCACATAGACTTGAACAACAATAATGTGATTGCGAACTTTCTTAGTGAAGAGAGTTGATCTACTTTACCTCTTGAGTAGTGTTTGCTTACCAGAAAAGTGCTTAGTCTGTCGTACCAGCTCGGGGTGCCTGTTTCAATCCATAGAGAGCTTTGTGCAATTTATATACATGGTTAGGTTTATCATGATCCTCAAAGCCAGGTGGTTGAGAGACATAGACTTCCTCTTTGATGTAGCCATTCAAGAAGGCAGTTTTAACATCCATTTGAAAAAGTTTGAACTTGTTTGAGCATGCATATGCTAACAAGATCCTAACTGCTTCTAACCTAGCTACAGGAGCAAAGGATTCTTCAAAGTCCACACCAAATTCTTGATTGTATCCTTTTGCTACCAGTCTAGCCTTATTTCTCACCACTTTACCCTCTTCATTTAGCTTATTCCTAAAGACCCATCTTGTTCCAATGACAAAAATTTTGGGTTCTAGGAACTAGACTCCAGACATTATTTCTTTGAAATTGCCCAAGCTCCTCATGCATAGCATCAATCCATGAATTTTCTTTTAAAGCTTCTTCAACATTTTTGGGTTCCACTTGAGAGACAAAAGCTAGATGATCCTGTTCAACTATTTGTCTAACTTGAGACCTAGTTTGAACTTTTTCATTCATATCTCCTATGATGTTATCAAGTGGATGATCTTTAGAATACCTGACATTTGTCACTGTTGAAGGTCCGGGTTGATCTTGGACTTGAGGAGGTTGTTCTGGAGGAGGGTGTGCTTGAGGAGTTTCAACTTGAGTTCTTCTCTTGTGGATTTTGTTCAGGTTCATCATCTTGATTTCTGAACAGATTTACGTCATCTTCATCATTGTACCTGCGAAGATATCCACTTTTAGTCTTGGAAACTGCTTTAGGATTTTCTTTTGCTTTCATTTGTAGTTCCCCAAGTGTTATTTCTTCATCTCCATCCTCAAACCTGTAAGTAATTGAATTGTTAGGCTTTGCTAGATACTCATCAAAAACAACATGTGGAGTTTCTTCCACTGTTCGAGATTTAAGATTAAACACCATATATGCTCTAGAGTGTTCTGAGTATCCCAGAAAAATACCTTGATCACTTTTGGCTTCGAACTTATCCAAGTCAACTTTATCATTATTATGAATAAAGACTTTTGAGCCAAAACTCTGAATACCCAATACTGGGTTTCTTACCTTTTAGAAGTTCGTAGGGAGTTTTCTTTATCACAGGTCTTACCATGGCTCTGTTAAGGATGTAGCATGAGGTGTTTACCGCTTCTGCCCAAAAGGTCCTTGCTAGCTGACTTTCGACCAGAAGGGTTCGAGCCATTTCCACCAAGGTTCTGTTCTTTCTCTCCACTACACCATTTTGCTCCAGAGTTCTCGGGGAGGAGAATAAGTGTTCTATTCCTTGGTGCCTGCAAAAATCAGAAAATGAGTTGTTGTCAAACTCTCCCCCGTGATCAGTGCATATTGAGCATATCTTATTGACATTTCCATGCTCAATTTTATTAAAGAATTCTTCAAAGATTTTCAATGCTTCATTTTTGTGAGCCAAAATTTTACCCAAGTGAACCTGAAAAAATCGTCTACAATGACAAAACCAAATCGTTTGCCATTGAGACTCAGTGTTCTAGTAGGTCCAAAAAGGTCCATGTGCAACAATTCATAAGGTTTAGAAGTGCTTACCGGTGCTTTTGATTTGAAGGATTTTCGGGTTTGTTTGCCCTGTGCACATGCATCATAAAAACTTTCATTCTTGTTAAAGGAAATTTCAGGAAGTCCATTTACCAGTTTAAGCCTCATGATCTTGTGCAAGACGTTATAACTTGCATGGCCAAGCCTACGATGCCACAACGTAAGCTCATCCTGCTTGTTTGCCACAAGACACAAGTCTTCATTTTCTGGATCATCTAAGTCAACCAAATAAATGTTGTTCACTATTTTTCCAGAGAATTTTAGACTTCCTGTTTCCTTATCAATGATTTGACATGATTTTGATTCAAAGATAACGTTATGACCCTTATCACACAATTGACTTATACTGAGCAAATTGTGATGAAGGCCCTCAACCAACAGTACATTATCAATTGAGTTGAGGCATACTTACCGACCTTACCTGTGCCATGATCTGGCCTTTATTGTTACCTCCAAAGATAACTTGACCTCCGTCTTTTTCAACCAGCAAACAAAATTTTCCTTTGTCGCCCGTCATGCCTCGAGCAGCCACTGTCCAAGTACCATTTGTTTTGATTTTGGGCTGCTAGGCATTCCTGCATATATAATCAGACAAGAGGTTTTGGTACCCAAATTACTTTGGGTCCCAATGTATCATTCATGCCAAACAGTAAATGCTTCGGAATCCAAACTTGTTTGACTTTCAATATTTGGACTATTCCAGCATTGTTTATCATTGTGCCCATTTTTCTTACAGACATTGCATGATGAAGATTTTTTCACAACAGTGGGCTTGTTATTCTTGGGAACATGCATGGGCATTTTACCCTTTTGTTGCCTTGTTAGCTTTTCTTGGGTAGCTTGTTTCCAGACCTGTCGACAACCCTCTTTGGGGCTGTTGACAGATTTCTTAGTTGGGTTGACAACTGATTTGATTTTCTTTGGTCTGTTTCTTACTCTTGGCTTGAGTCTTATTGATCTTTGAGGTGATTTGCTTACTTGTGCTTGGGCTAGAATCAACAAAGGAAGTTAGCAAATTTTTACCAATTACCTTTGGTTTTACAGGTTGAAATCCAATCCCATGCTTTGCAACAAATACATTAGATCCCAGAATTGCATCAAGATTTTGTTTCCCTTTAACAAACCTTGATAGATCTTCAGATTTTCCTTTAAGGTTCTCTTCAGCCTTTTCCAATTTTTCTTTTAACTTATTATGTTCACTTTGGAGAGATTCAAGGGAGTTCATTAGACCTTCCTTTTCTTTTTGAGTTTCTTGCAGTTTTATTTTCAAACTGTCCATCTCCTCACAGTGAGCTTTCTCATCAATTTTCATCATCTCAATCTCTTTGCTCAAGAATGCAATTAGTTCATCATTATTAGTGCCATGAACAAGAGAATTGATTTTCTTTTTGAGTGCTTTATTTTCAGACTTAAATTGACTTCTTCCCATTCTTCAATTGTATAACTTTCAAAGGAAGAATTTACCTCATTGGAGTCGTCGCTTCTTGCCATTAGACATTGAACTTGTTCATCTCCAAAGGTAGCTTGTTCGTCCTCATCTGCATCTTCATCACTCCAAGTAGCCATCATTGCTTTGGCTTTCTTGAAGGTGAATTTCTCCTTCTTACTTCTTGAGCTCAGGGCATTCTCCTCTCATGTGCCCTTGTCTTGCACTCATAGCATACAACGTCAGATTTTTTGTTAGACTCAAATTATTTGAAAAATCTTTCTTTTGAAAAGGTTTAGAGTTACCTGACCCTTTCCTTTTGAATTTGAGAAATTTCTTAAATTGTATAGTGAGCATGGCCATGTCATCATTCTCACTATCACTAGAAGTTTCACGCTCATCACTTTCATGTTGAACATCCTTTTTGGAACCTAAAGAATTTTTCTTGGAGGCTTTTAAGGCGATTAACGTTTTTGGGTTTTCTTCAGTTTCTTTGCTTTTCACATTAATTTCATATGTCATCAGGGAACCAATTAGTTCATCTAGTTTCATCTTTGTGAGATCTTTTGAATCCTCAATGACAGTGGCCTTGGTGTTCCATGAGGATGGAAGAGACCGAAGTATCTTCCTCACTAAGTCACTTTCTGAGTATTCTTTCTTAAGACCCTTCAGACCATTTATTATTAGCATGAACCTTGCAAACATGTCTGAGATGGTTTCATCATTGTTCATCTTAAACATTTCATACTCAGAAATTAGCATGCTTGCTTTTGATTCCCTTACCTCGGACGTACCTTCGTAAATTAGTTCAAGTTTGTCCCACATCTCTTTCGCTGAAGTGCATGTGGAGACCCTTGAGTATTCTTTGGGATGAACTATGCACTGCATCATATTCAGGGCGCTCCAGTTGAGAGTTCCCTCGCAATCTGGTCCTTGTCCAGGTGTCTTCGTCCTCAGGAAGTGTGTATGCTCCTTTGCTGACAATCTTCCACAATTCGAAGTTTTGCGCTCTCAGAAACACCTGCATGCGGTTTTCCAATAGGATAATCAGTACCATCAAAGAAGGGTGGCCTGGTCACAGAGTGTCCTTGGCCATATACCCCTTATTAGATTCCATGAGATCGAGACTCTCCTGATCGTAAGATCAAATAAATACAGCAGTAAATCGGAGAAACCTCGCTCTGATACCAATTGAAAGGTTGCAGAATTATACTATATGGTAATCTAGAAGGGGGGTTGAATAGATTACTACCAATTAAAAGTTACTACCACCTTCTTTTGATGAAAAACACAACTTTGAGACTTGCAACAGAGTGTAAACTAAACTGAGATGTGTTTGTTGTAGATAGATAGAGTAGCAACTGTTCTAGCGTGTGTGTAAACAACGTGCCTACCAAACATCTAACGTAAAGATGTGCAAACCACAGGACACGAGGTTTTAAGGTGGTTCAGAGTACACAACTTGTGTATCCTACGTCCACCGTCCACACACACACGCAGAAGCACTGCTTATGAGCTAGTTCAACACTACAACTCACACACACACGAGTTGTCTGATGTGAAACCACGATCAGATCAACACAAACCATGTAGATCAAGTACAAGAATCACTTGATCCACAACCACACACACAGAAGTGAAAACAGAGACTTAGAAGGGTTCTGAGTTGGAGAATCAAATCCTTATGTAGAACTCTTCTACAGATCGTCTGGATGATTTCAAACTTCATCTTGACAAGTTCAGATTGATGTGGAAGCTTGAATCACCGACGACTGACTTCACCTACGCTTGGAAGATGGATCTTCTTGATTTCTGGGCGGCAGGTTGAAGCAGAGCAGCAGAGAGACTTCTTCTCTTGAGTTTTTCTTAGGGTATTGGATGGTGGCTGCTTGTGTACGAATTAACTCCAAAGAGTTCCTTTTATATGGGTGTTCAAGTATAGAGAGTCGTGGAGCAAAGGAAACACCCACATAGGAAACATATGGAGATCTCGTATTGAGATTCTGTTTACGTCTGTCGACAGGCCTTAGATCATCTGTCGACAGCTAGAGACAGATTTGCATTAGACAGATCTCTGAACTTCCAAGAAGGGTTTTCCTGTAGGTAGCTATCGACAGTCGACTGGGATCTGTCGACAGATGGCTATGTCCAGAACCTGGTGTGTTCCATCTGTAGTTATCTGTCGACAGGTACTTGTCTTTTGAGCTTTGCTTGATCTTTTGCTCTTGGTTTAACACACTGTCTTTTGTGCAACCTCACCTACATGTAAGACCATAGTTAGTGAGATAACATGAACATTTAAATGATCAAGTTGAACATGTGTTTGCATGGTTCATAAAGTATTGCTTATCAATTGTTCATCATCAAAAACAATTATCAAATACAAATTCATGTAAACCTAGCACCAACCACCTAAGCGCATCTAGAGGTTGAAGGACTCCTTGAAGCTCTCTTTGGATTCTCACCACGAATTTTAATGGCATTTATCCTTTTACTTGGGTAATTATCATGAAAAATGGGATTTTATCTCTTCTTGGTCTATATAAGCAAGGCCACCCCCTTCAGAGCGAGGGGAGCCCGATTTTTACCCCGAAGGGCAGCCGAATTTTTCGGTGATCTGGACTTAGCCCGTAGCCCTTCCTTTTCTCTCATTTCCTCACCTATTCTACATTAAGTCATGCCATTTTGCTCATCCACAAGGCTTGGAATGTGAGGAGGGCAATTCCACTCTTTCGGGAGGCCTTTGCACGAGCTAAGGACGCCATTTCACGCCAGGGAGTCGCCCCCACATTGGGCTCTTTCTCTCTTCCCCCTTCTCCTCTTTTCTTCATGCATATTATTTTCCTTTTTAGATAGGTTGCATTTCCTTCCTTTCCCACGTTTTCCCATCACCCTAGGGGTTTAAAAACCACCCCCAGGTTCGTTTCCCCCGTGCTCCCTCTTTCTCTTTCATTTTTGAATAAACACTATTCTTAACTTGTTCTAACAGGGTTTCTTTCATAGTTTTCATTGTTTTGGTAGGCACCCAAGAGAAGTTTCACGAGGAGCTCTTATCCTCTGGCCCGCTGGAGGGTAGGAAGAAGGTCCCCTCACTTTTCTCCCGCACTGTAGAGGACGCGATGGATGGGAGCGACGCGACAGTAAGACACGCCCTGTGCAGGAGTCGCGACATCAGCTCCATCGCGGCGGGGTCCCCCGTCGCGATATCAGTAAGTCCTTCTATCCTCTTTCCTTTTCCTAGCTTAGTTAGCCTGTTTAGTCCTTATCGTTAGGCAACTATCTAGGTGGCGATCACATCTATATTTCCATGCTTATATAGCCAATACATGTTTGCGTGTTTTGGGGGTGCACATTCCCCGTGATTACACAACCAACTCGGCCTCCATGTGGGAATCCACGGAGAGCGGAGATTTACAGAGGTCTTAGAGAAAAGGTCGCTAGTCTTATCGATTCGGAATGAACGATAGAGAGCTTCCAAATCCCCAAGAAAGGGCTGCCTAGATGTGCAAGTGTGCAGTGCTGTACGCATCTCAATCCACAATCCATCGGTTTCAAACTCGTGGAAAGCACTTAGCATGTAACATGACAAGAAACTATGCACTTTAACTAAACATGGATTGCATGATTTTAAGATCACAGATTATCATTTTAATAAGCTAGAAAAGTACAAAGAGTGAATCAAAAGTTACATGAATGGTCACGTCATTAAGAAAATAATTAGAATAATGTTCGTGTAATTTAAACTTTTTAAATGGGTTAAACACTTTTAAGCCATTAAATAGACATAATGTAATGATCAGACCCAAGACATACAAATTATACACTTGTAAACATGTTAAACTGACCTCGGTAAGATTGTAAATATGCGTCCAACACAGTGGACGCACTTTAAAACATAGTGTACAGTGAAAACTAGCGAAACGGGGAAAATGTCAAAATCACGTCCATGCTGGTGGCCGCCTTCATACTTGAAACGCGTCAGGGGTCACGGACGCATCTACAGGAAATCATAAAAAAAAAACACTTGGGCGGGAAAAACCTCTAAAACGTGTCGGGACATCCGGCCGCAATTCAGACCGGCCCGGACTCCCAGGCAGCATGCAGACCCACGCGGGCCGTTGACGGGTCAACGCCTTAAACGCGTCGCGATGAGCAGATGCCTTTCAGAGGGTCGCATCTCCCAGCAGCGTCGCGACACTAGAGGCTTGAAACGCGTCTTCGGGACTGGACGCATTTCAAGGGGCAGACCGAAAACGCAGAAAAACTGCACTCAAGGGGGGTTCAATCCATGCAATGCTTATATCTTCTAACCTAGGGCTTTTCGGACAAAAGTCTCAACAAGAAAGTTTTTGGGAACATGGAATAAATGCAAACTATGATTTTTAAATAATTTAAAATGACCTCAAGATGTGTGATAAATCATCACGAACGTAAAAAGTTTCAGAGATGCGCGACTTTGGCAAAACGCCTATAACTCTACATGTACTCATTGGAATTCAATGAAATTGGTGGGAAACGAAAGTGAACTTGATGCTCTACACATTGGTATAGGATTTGTTAAGGTTTGACCCAAGAAAACCTACCTTCTAGGTTGATGAAGTCTCATTTTTTAGAAATCTCTTGTGCAGACCACTGTTTGAAGAACGCCTAATACTCCATGTATACTACATGCAAATTGGGCATTCCAGTTGGGTTAGGAATTAGACTTGACTCTCTTTCTAGGGGTATAAGCCTTGCAAGGTTTGGTTATGGTTTGACTCACCTTTGGTCGACCACAAGAAGGGTTGTCTACACAGGTTGAAGCAGAACACAGCAGGGAAGAAGCTCTGAGTTGGGGCGGTTTCCTCCTCCCTTGGGTGCTCAAGACCAGCCTCCCACGACCCCAACAATGTATATTCTCATCCCCTATGGTTTGGTGGAGAGTATTTAAGCAACCATGGTGTTTAGGAGTCCTATTGTGACAAGGAAACTATGGTTGCGGTTTTGGCTTATTAGTTTCCTATTTTGAGGATTTCTTCATCCATTTGAGTGTGTGAGGCTTTAGGAAATCTCCCACCATAGTTAAGCACGAATTTGGGTTTCCAAGAAAGCATGTTCTCATCCCAATTCAACTCTAATTGTCTCTTTCTAATTTCAGCTTATTTAAGCTACAAATTTCCATGCAATTTCTTGCTACATTTGATTTTTGGGTCAAATGTTGTCGATTGGCCCAATTATGATATTGGGTCATTAATATATAATGTTGGAAGTCTCTCCAACATTTTTATTTAATTTATGATTACGTCGTATTTCCGTGTTAACGGTTTTCTGACTTGTTTCCTTATTTGGATAATCGATCACCATGTGATGAACACTTGGTTATTCGGATTTTTTGTCACACGAATTTCTTTGTGGAACCTTTAGGGATAATGTGTGGGGTTGATTTATAATTTTTACGAAATGTTTCGACGTAATTTAGCACATACGATAATGATACGTATGTTTTAAATAATATGATATTATGGAAATTATTTATTTCCATTTATTCAAATTTTTACTTATTAAATTTTTCGGGGTGCTACATTATAGCATGAGCATGTATTAGTTTAATTGTTAATTACTAGTAAGTTAATGATAATGTGATAGTTAGTAAAGCGTTAAACTATTAGAGGCATGTGTGGTAAGTGCGTGGTTTGCAATTCTAAGTTGCTTGCTAAGTCTATTACGTAGACTCACTTTTGCTAACATTTCAGGAAGAGTCAGAGATTTAGAAACCTGTAGAGTTAGCGAGATCCGACGTGGAGCGTGAAGAGTAATTGAAAATTTTTAGTTTATTGCTTAGTATGTTACTATAATTTGGACTTTAGTTTTTTTGTACATGGAAACTGGTGATGTTTAGTGGATGTTATGTTATGTTATTTCTTTTGTTTGCACTATATAGATAGTAGTATGTGGATTATAAAGTTGATGGAATAAGAGTTATTCATTTTCCGCTACAATATTCCTTTCTATTTGTGTGTACCTCATCCCATGTGACTATCATTGGGGTTTCTCCTCTTTAGCGACTTGCTCTCGTCCGACGTGGGTTGTTATAACCGTACCAGGTTAAAGTGGGCCATTACAAAATAGGACTAGCTACGGCCCAGTATGTCTACTGGTATCCATACCCCTAACCAAGAGCGCGCTATAAGCGACCGAACACAAACTCACACAAGTCGTTGTCCCATTGCCTTCTTTCCCTTAGCCGGACATACAACTCGACACACGAGTGAGGGTGTCCAGGAAGTCGATACAGACCTTGATGGTACACACAGTACCGAGATAAACCCCTAGCACCTACATGTCTGGCTCACACCGAACTGGGATACCCGACTCGAGAGGTAACCATAAAAGGCGTCGTACTATCCAACTTGCTACGTAAATTCAAACCATGCAAACTCGACATTCGCAAACCCAACACATGCCAATGCACCACTTAACACTTTAAAATACATAAACTAATAGTAGCACAGTCTTACAACATGAAATAACCAACCCATCGAAGCAAGACAAGGCTCGAGTGGGTGCCTTTTAAATCGTGACGTACACAGACGACGCTATTTAAAGGCAAAATCGCGACGGATAACATGGTCATGTTTAAAAGCTAAACCACGATAGGACATGTCGTCGCGTTCAAAATGCGACGTTTGGGTCCGTCACCTATTCAGCTCCAAACCCCCAACCCAAACTGCTCTCTGAAAAATCCACTAAAACATCTAGTACAATGATAAAACTTGGATTTATGCATTCACACCATTACCTAAGCATGCTTGATACTAAGTATACACGATTCCATGGATCAAATATATCAAACTCAATCCATGCAATCCAAAAAATGAGAAGAATTCCCCTACCACACAAAGAACGCAAAGAGTCGTGCTACCCTGGTAGTTCCCATGCTCCGAACAACCTCCTCGTGATAGGAATGCACCCAATCACGAACCACGAACCTCAAATCACCCATAAAACCCTGAAGCCTCTCCCCCCAGCCGAACTATGATTCCTTCATTGTTTGGCCAGTGTCGGCCGAACATAGCATAACAGGATAAATCGCGACGCAATGCTCCATCACATTTAAATCGTGACGTACCTCATCCTCGAAATTAAACTGTGACTTCCCTACATGTGCAGTGCGGCGAGCATGTAGCCGTGCCCTCGAAAAAATGGCGTCTAAATCATGACGTAGCAGGAGGTCGTGTTTTCTCAAAAATGCAACGCCTATGTTGGTCGCATTGAAAAAAGAGAACTAGAGGGTTCAGATTTCCGACCCCCAACCTCACACAACCTTCTACAACCACACAATGGCCACCAAACCCATTAACTATGATCCGAAAAAGTCACAATGTTACATTACTATCACCTAAAAGAAATTTCATCTTCGAAATTCAGAAAGAAACCTTAACACACAATTTACAACTAAATATGCATGGTACTATCACCTAAAAGTATAAAATGCTTACTCAAACAAGTATCGATACAAATTTTGCATTTCTTTTGCCAACTCCCATGTGTCTTCTCCTCCCTGTCTGTTCTCCCATCTGATTTTCACTAACTCAATATTTCTATTTCTCAACTTTTAGGTTCTCCGTCCTGCGATCTGAACTGGATACTCTGGCATTGACATATTAGGCTTCAGATCATCTTGAGTGTAACTAACAATCTAAGAAGTGTCTCGGATATATTTTCTCAACATGGACACATGAAACACATCATGTATGTCTGTGAAGTCTGTTGGGAGATCTACCCTATAAGCTGTTTCACCCATTCTTTCTAGAATATGGAATGGGCCTACATACCTTGGACTCAATTTACCTTTTTTGCTCAACCTTAGAACACCTTTAGTGGGAGAAACTTTCAAAAACACATAGTCACCAATCGTAAATTGCAATGGCCTTTGTCTTGTATCTGCATAATTCTTCTACCGACTTTATGCTATCTGAAGCTTTTCCTTTATAAATTTAACCATTTTTGCATATTGCTGAATCAACTTTGGCCCCATAACTTGTCGTCTTTCCCTAACTTCATGCCAATTTAAGAGAGTTCTACACAGTCTTGTATACAAAGATTCATACGGTGCCATTTCGATGATTGCATGATAGCTGATATTGTAGGCGAACTCCACCATTCCCAAATGATGCTCCCAAGTACCACCCCATGCTAAACAGCAAGTCCTCAACATGTCTTCTTTGGTCTGGATTGCAGCTGTCGACAGGCATCTCACATCTGTCGACAGGCCAGCCTTCCTGAACTCAAGAATAACTGGGACTATGTGTAGCTGTCGACAGATACACACAGTCCAACAAACCTGAGTTCTGTCTGTAACCATCTGTCGACAGCCCCTTCTCACCTGTCGACAGCTATGACCCTGATTCGAATTTCAGCACTTTTTCATGTGCAAATCCTTGCTTAAACATCACCCTATTAGCCTACCAAGTTACCCTCATATTTCCTTTGATATTTACTGTCATTCTACTATAAAGATCACCCACTTTGGATACCTTACTCATTATTGAATTATCCTTGAAACCGTCAACTCCGAATGGTACATCGTTTAGTCCATTCTCCTGTATTCAGCAACTAAGTTCATATTACTTGATATCTTGAGAGTTCAAAAGCTTGAACATCTTGTGTGATGTGATAAACTAATGATGATGACATTTATTGGGTCCTTGGACCCCACCTGACTGATATGCCTGTGCAAATAGGGCTGGTCTAGTCCTGGGAGGAGCACCTAAATTCATTAAGGGCCGTACGGGAGTGATAAGGATATCGGGATGTTTGGCATTGCATCACTATTTCCTGATTATGGTCATCATACTTCCTGTACTGTGTGAACTGATATATGAACCAATTCTTGAGCTATATACCTGAGCATGACCTGAGTTTTACTATCACTGTATCAAGCTACTATTATGAGATCTGGTATTGTCTCTTTGATGTCTGTTCTATCCTTGTCTTGGAGTGATAAGGATACCAAGATGTTTGGCATTGCATCACTACCTCCTGATTATGATCATCCTATTACCTATCCTATGTGAATATTTATATGATTCCGAACTTGAGTCTTAATATGAATTTCTGAGTATGCCTGTGATTTTATACTACTGTTATACATTCACTGACATGTTATGTTGGTTATCTAACCCTGTTCTTGATACCATTCCTATTCTTACCTAAATTATCATGTGTTCCTGATCCTTTGATTTAAGAATTTGAATTCTACTGGGCTAGTTAGCTCACCCATCCTTCCCTTTTCAGGTAACCAAGATGGGGGAGAAGTATAAGATGGGCTGTGTGCAGAGTGGACACTGATGACGAGTCAACCAACCGTTTACTATTTTAGTTGTGTACTTGTAAATGTTATGAGTAGTAGTTACTCATCCTTACTCCTCACTTAGTGTGTAATGAGGAGCTTTATGTAATAAGACTTCCGCAGACTGTGTTATAATAAATAAACGTTAATGTTTTTACTTTGTGCCTGTTTTCTGTCATTTCCCGATAAATAGACTTTTATTAGGACGTGACATGGTGGGGATGGGAGGGAGGGCCAGTGGGGGGGAGAGAGAGAGAAAGATCTAGAGAGAGAGAGATAGAGAGATAGAGGGAGGGGGCAGGGGAGGATAGCCGGAGCCTCCTCCACCTCCAGCACCAGTGGGGGGGAGAGAGAGAGAGAGAGGAGAGAGAGAGAGAGAGAGAGAGAGAGAGGAGAGAGAGAGAGAGAGAGAGAGAGAGGAGAGAGAGAGAGAGAAGAGAGAGAGAGAGAGAGAGAGAGAGAGAGAGAGAGAGAGAGAGAGAGGGAAACAACTCCTCAAAGAGAAATGAATGAAATTCAAGCCCCTAGATCAAGCTTTTAACAAGCCAAGATCTGAAGCAACTAGCACTGAGAGCAAAGAATCTAAGCTAAGCACACTCTCAGAACTACACAAGCTCTCTCAAGATTTTCACTACAGTGAGGAGAGCAAAGAGCGAAAGCTAGGTGGAGTAAAGTTCTTGGCTCTGGACTTCTTGCCGAAGAATTTTAATGCTTGAATGCCTGATTGTCCTCCTTCTCTTTTTCGTTGGTTTGAATTTATATCTTCTATTTGAAATAGTCCTGTTGAAGTAACTGTTGTCTCTTGGATTAATAGTCGTTAGACTGTTTGACATTTGGAAGCTTCAACTATCTTTTATCCATTTGAGCACGTAAAGAGATAGGGTCTTCTGACGTCTAGGTCCAACGTTGTATGATTGAAAGTCTTCAGGACCCTGCACACATTTAATGCTAGAAAAGCAGACAACTCAAACTGTCTCTTGATGTCAGTATACATTGATGTGAGTATTTACTAGAATAGCAATCCCAAATAGCTTATTTTAAAAGATGTATACAGAGTAAGCACAATAATGGAGGATATTGTCTGCATGCATGCGGGGATACGTTCAGAACTCATAAATGCAGGAGTGACAGATAGATATATGCGTGACTTTGACTAGTCAATGCTTCAAGAGATAAGATAAATGTCAAGTCGATATAAACCATGAAATCATTGTCTATATGACTTATGAATTCATTATGAATACTAACAAGTCAAATCGATAAAGCAATTTTAAGTGTTCAACAGGGAAATTGTTATGAACACTTATCAAGTCGTTATGAGCTCTAAGAAAATCATTGCGCAAAGCGAATCGTTGTGAGCGCTTAAAGAAATCTTTGTGTAAAGCAAATCATTATGAGTGCTTAAAGAAATCTTTGTGCAAAGCAAATCGTTATGAGTGCTTAAAGAAATCTTTGTGCAAAGCAAATCGTTATGAGTGCTTAAAGAAATCTTTGTGCAAAGCAAATCGTTATGAGCGCTTAAAGAAATCTTTGTGCAAAGCTGTGACGGCCCTCATTATACCGGTACGGTTATACCAACCCACGTCGGTATAGCAAGAGTCCTCACAGTGGGACATTTACCTAAATGATACTAACAGCTGAGATGCACACGAATATACAACAGAGTAGCGGAAGTAAAAGACATCTGTCTTCATTCATTCATCATCCACATTAAACATACATGAAATTTGCGATTAACAACAAAGAACTAAAGTTCACATAATTTAAATTGCTGAATTAAAATACATAATGTCCACACTTATACATCATTTTCATGATAATTCTAATACAATGTTCAAATTACATACTATGAAATACACGAGTCACAAGAAACTCCAAAACTAGCTAATCTCCGCGCTCGGAGTCCGTCTCTGCTGCCTCCTCCAAAGGTGCCACGTCACCAACCACACCTGTACGCCGAAGCAAGGAGTGAGTCCAGAGACTCAGCAAGAAACACTACCCATGACATACACGTATAAGTCTTAGTGGTTTTCTACAGCACATTTACAATTTTCAACACATGGCATGCTAGTCAATTAAAGTTTCAACCTATCATGAAAGTTTTACAACTTTTTACATGGATCATGCTTTCAGATTTCTAAGGATAAAATTTACCTATCACATGCTCTCTATTCCATTTACTCATGAAATTTATCTTTAAAGAACCAGACATGAGAGCTACCAACATGAACATTGGCATGCATGAGAGGAAAACATGACTAGCATGGATCTTACATGTTTTTAAACGCATACATAAACGTTTTCACATGCTTTAAGTTGCTGATTTCACATGGTTTAATGGCTAAAACCTACACATGAGAGCTACAATTGCTTAAAACAAATCAGTGAATAACCAATCATGCTATTTGCACCGTGCTCATTATATCCCTAACATGGGTTCTAGGCATTTTTGCACACATACACATGATAATAACAACATGAATTTAATGATTTCACATGGTTTTAGATTTGTCTCACATTTCTTTCAACAACTATTTTCACATTAGAATTTCACATTTTCTTTACATAAGTTTTCTCTTTCACATGGTTACACTTTGCACATACGCATTCACATTGTTCACTTACACATTTACACATGGACACATACACATTACACATTTCACATTACATTTTAGGTGCGTGACACATAGTCCAAACCACCAAAGAAGGACATATACACATCACATTACACATAGACGCCATCTAGGCATTCCAATGACGACTCTTGGACTGCGCAGATCAGGAGACAAGTCTCCACTCTAACCAGTGGTACTTGTCCACCTCCAGGATTTTCCCCTAATGCCCTTAGGGTCACTTACACTTGAACTTTCTCAGGGGACTTTTCCCTGATACAGCTCCACTGCCCTCTACGAAGCAGTGTCACATTGGCACAGTTACACATTACACATTTTACCGATTTATACATGGTTTTACACATAGCACTTTTCATCTCATTCACTTTCTCACTCACATGAACATCTCTGTTTTTTTCCTAACATGGCACTACAGATTTCAGGAGCTTAACACACATAATTTCACCATTTAAGTTAGGTTTAAGCAATATCTAATCACATTACGATAACTTACATAGATTATGCCTTCACATGAAAAATACATAACTTCTTATATAGGTCTATGACCTGAAATCTTAACCACATGCTATTTTCGGGTTCTAGATCATACACTCAAATTTTTAGATTTTTCTGAGCTAAATAGAATTACAGAAAATCAAATACCAATTTTGCATGTCATTCACAATTCAAGTTAACATGGAGTTTAACACATCCTGTAATTTTGCCATTACTGTTTGAACAGAGGCTACTAATATATGCATGATTTGAGAATACAAAATTACCCTAAATCATACATCTATAGATCAATCATCACAAATCATTCTTACATGCCTTTTTATTTACCGAACCGAATTTATTAGCAATTTATACAACATGGACAATTACCAAAATTGGGTATGCATACTGATCTACAAATCTTCATGATTGACAAAACTAAGGCATTCAGACTAATCCTAATCATGAAACGTGGGATGGACAAGATTATCACAATTTATGCTCACAAGCTCATGAGATACACTTTTCTAACATTCACCATCACACACCACACTCATCCATACACCAAAATTGACAATATACATAGGTGTATAGGGTTACCATATATCCTCATCACGGAAACCATACCGAAAGTAGTGTATAGGAAGGGCAGAACAGATCATTCTGTCCAGAGGAACTTGGCGGCGGTCTCTGGCCGGACTCAGGGTCAGCGGCATGGTCGATGGACGCCAAGCATGATATTGGTGTCCATTGACCTTGCCGTCAATGCAGGTCTGTGCAGAAACACAGACCCGAGCTCTCAAACTTGGGTGAATGGGAGGGTATAGGACTCGAGGGAAAATCCATAAAAATAATAGAAACGACCTAGACACATACGGAACATCATGGATAGGTCACTTGCCTTTTAAAAATTCCTCCAATGGGTCTAGGGTGTTGGTGAAGACCTCCTTGGCAGTCCAAGAAAGTGCAGAACTCCCTCCTAGATCTTCTTCCTCCGACTCCTGGATGATCTCCACAGCAAGGGGACGTCGGGGAAGCCTCCTCTTTGCTCTAGCTACCTTCTTGTCGTGGAAGATGGCCGAATCAAGCTCCAGGAAGACTGATTTTCGGGTGCAAAAGTGGTGGTTTCTCAGTTTCTCTCTAAGGTTTTTCTTCTCTCTTTTTCCTCTTGCAAGGGTGAAGAGAGGAGTGGGAAGAGGCCATTTCGGGTTCAGACATAAGGGGAGTCTCTCTCCCACTCACCAGGTGACTTGACAGCCTTCAGAGCCGTGGGGACAGCCCCCCAATGGCTGGCTTTCTTGTTTCAGAAGCTTGCAGCTCTGCTGCGCATGCAGGCCAGAGAGATTGGCGTCCATATCGCTGGACGCTAGGATTAGTGTTGGCGTCCATGTCTGGACGCTGACACCACCTAAACGGCTGGGGTTGACGCCAAGATGGCCTTCGGCCAGAAGAAATATGCAAATGCAGAAAACCATGCCTACCATGCATATATACATGCAATATGTATATGGTATTATGTCCATACTATCACCATGCAATACATACATTATTTATATTTAATATAAAACATACACACGTACGTATACTAACTAATACGTACGTAAATATGTACATACATACACAAGCACAAATATACACACATAAATACAAATAATGCGACGGAAATTCGAGGGCCTTACACCCTCTCCCCCTTAAAGAAACTTCGTCCTCGAAGTTAGAACGACACTACTCAAACAAAAGGGATATTTCTTCTTCATCGCATCCTCAAGCTCCCACGTAGCCTCCTCACGTGAGAAGTTCCGCCATAGAACTTTCACCGACGCAATACTTGTTCTGTTGGAGATGCTGAACCTTCTGGTCAAGAATGGCTACTGGCTGCTCGACATACGAAAGATCTGGCTAGATCTCCACTGGCTCATGACTAATCACATGAGACGGATCTCGGACATACTTCCTGAGCATAGATACGTGGAATACAGGGGTGAACGCTAGCCAAAGCTGGGGGTAATGCTAGCTCATACGCCACGCTGCCCAAACGTCTGAGAATCTCATATGGGCCAATGAATCTAGGGCTTAGCTTGCTATGCCTGCCAAATCTGACAACACCTCGAGTAGGCGATATCTTCAAGAAGACATGATCGCCAACCTCGAACTTCAAATCCTTTCTCCTGTTGTCGGCATAACTCTTCTGCCTATCCTGTGCCGCAACAAGCCTTTTCCTGATAAGCTGAATCTTATCCGAAGTTTCCTGAACTAACTCCGGTCCGATCAACTGCCTATCACCAGTCTCCTCCCAACATAAAGGAGATCTGCAGGGCCTACCATACAACGCCTCGAATGGAGCCATACCAATACTAGCATGAAAGCTGTTGTTGTATGCGAACTCCACAAGAGGTAAATGACGCTCCCAATCATCCTTCCAATCCAGAACACACGCTCTCAACATATCCTCGAGCGTCTGGATAGTCCTCTCGGACTGTCCATCGGTCTGGGGATGAAACGCCGAACTGAGCTTCAGCTCCGAACCTAACGCATCCTGAAGACCCTTCCACAATCTCGAAGTAAATCTCGGATCTCGATCCGAAATGATCGACTTCGGCACACCATGCAATCTAATGATACCGCTAACATACACTCTAGCTAAACTCTCTACTGACTGCTTCTTCTTCATGGGCAAGAAATGAGCAGTCTTCGAGAATCTATCTACAACTACCAAATCGAGTCATTGCCCCTTTAGATCGAGGCAAACCCGATACGAAGTCCATAGTGACAGCTTCCCACTTCCACACGGGGATATCCATCCTCTGCATAAGGCCGGATGGTCGCTGCGCTCGGCTTTCACTTGCTGACATACTAGACACCTAGACATAATCTGCAACATCCTTCTTCATGCCGGACCACCAAAATGATCTCTTTAGGTCTTGATACATCTTAGTGTACCGGATGAATAGAGAATCGCGATCTATGAGCCTCCGCTAACACATGCTCACGGACATACTACATCAGGGACACAAACACGGTGCTGAAATCTAATCACACCGTCCTCATCACGAGCAATGCCCGCCTTACCCACTAACTCTAACAATCTAGGGTCGGCTTTCTGCTGCTCAATCACCTCATCCAAGACTGAGGATCTAAGGGATAGCTGAGCTACAAAAGCCTGACACAACGATGGCTCTAACTCGGTCATAGAGCACGCTGCATCCTCAACATCTTCCAATCCTGCTGGAGCGAAGACCTCTTTCTACTAAGAGCATCCGCTACGACATTCGCCTTCCAGGGTGATACTGAAGGTCGAAGTCATAGTCCTTCAAGAACTCAATCCATCTTCTCTGCCTCAGGTTTAATTCCTTTTGGGAGAAAAGATACTTCAAGCTCTTGTGGTCGGTAAACAACTCAAATCTGACACCATAAAGATAGTGCCTCCAGATCTTTAGTGCATGAACCACTGCTGCGAGCTCCAAATCATGAGTCGGATAGTTCCTCTCATGCTCCTTCAACTGACGAGAAGCATAAGCCACTACCCTTTTTCTGCATGAGCACACAGCCTAACCGATCCGAGACGCATCCGTATAGATGGCAAAGCCCTCTAGACCACTAGGCAATACCAATACCGGAGCAGAAGTAAGCTTAGCCCTCAATAGCTGAAAGCTACGCTCACATGCCTCAGACCATACGAACTTCTCACCTTTTCTGGTCAGCTTTGTCAAAGGGGCGGCGATGGATGAGAAACCCTCAATGAATCGCCGATAGTAACCAGCTAACCCAAGGAACTACGAATCTCCGAAGGGGTCCTGGGAACCTCCAATCCATAACTGCCTGACCTTGCTGGATCAACTGCAACACCAGCGCCGGAGATAACATGCCCGAGAAAGTGAACCTCGCGCAACCAGAACTCGCACTTGCTGAACTTCGCATACAGCTTGTGCTCACGGAGAACCTCTAAGACTAGCCTCAAATGCTGACGGTGCGTGGCCTCATCCGAGAATAGACCAACACGTCATCAATGAATACTACGACAAAGCTATCTAAATACGGACTAAACACCCGGTTCATGAGATCCATGAACGCTGCAGGGGCGTTGGTCAATCCGAAAGGAAGGACCAAGAACTCATAATGTCCATAACGGGTTCTAAATGCCATCTTGGACACATCCTCACTCCGAATCCTCAACTGATGATAACCAGATCGCAAGTCAATCTTGGAAAAGACTGATGCCTCTCACAACTGGTCAAACAGATCATCAATCCGAGGTAAGGGATACCTGTTCTTCACAGTCACTTGGTTCAACTTCCTATAATCAATACACAACCGAAGTGACCCGTCTTTCTTCTTGACGAATAATACAGGTGCGCCCCAAGGGGAAACACTAGGGCGAATGAATCCCTTATCAAGCAATTCTTGCAATTGCTTCCTCAACTCTGCTAACTCTGCAGGTGCCGTCCGATATGGGCCTTGAGATAGGAGAGGTGCCTGGAAGCAACTCTATAGTGAACTCTATCTCCCTATCCGGTGGCAATCAGACAAGTCATCGGGAAAGACATCTGGAAAATCCTGCACCACATCGATCTCTGCAAGAGTCAGTGACGAAACAGCATCGGGTACTAGCATAACGCTGGCAAGAAATGCGTCACAACCCTTGTTCACCATGCGCATCGCCTTCATGGCAGAGATAACTAACTTTCCCGCTAAGTTCTTTTAGAAAGGGATGAGAGAACTCGTCCTCACCAGGAATGCGGAAAACAATCTTCTTCTTCCTACGACAATCCACTAAGCATAGTGCTCCTCTAGCCAATCCAGACCAAGAATCAATCATAGTCCTTCATCTTTAGCAAGAAGAAACACCCATCTAGGAATCTATCCTCAATGCATACAGGTAACGACGGAATGCACTTCCTAGTCGATACCGTACCCGCAGGGGTGTGCACAGACAAAGGACCTCTAACTCCTCAGACTCTATGCCTGACTCTAGGGCTAACTGCCTAGCGAACCGCTCGGAAATGAACGAGTGAGTAGCACCCGTATCAAACAAAACCCGAGCGTGCACACCGAAAAGCAAAACTGTACCTTCGCTGACATGCTCCGCCTGCTCGGCGTCCTCACGAGCTAAAGCAAACACTCGAGCTGAGGCTCGAGGCCTTCCTGTAGCTGGCGCGGCTGCCGCTACTGCTGGTGCTGGCGCTCCACGCTGAGCTCCTTGCTGAAGTCTTGGGCAATCCTTGATCTTATGGTCGCTGCTCCCGCACTTCAAGCATCTACCCGCTACCAACCAACACTCGGAACCACCATGGGTCTCCTGCAGTGGGGACACTCCTTCTTCACACCAGGGGAACGTACAGAAGGTACCTGAGAGTTGCTGACTGTCCTTGGTTTCTGCGGTGTCTGGTACACCGTTTTCTCTTATCTGCCGCTGGAATGTCACTGCCGGCCTCTTCTGCGAAGCCTTCTTCTCCTCCAGATATTGCTCCATTTCTCCCTCCTGTCTGCAGGCAGCGCTGAGGGCCTCGTCTAGCGTGCGGTGGTCAAACGCCACGAGTCTCGTCCGCAGTGATGGCTTGAGTCCCATCACGAACTTCTTCGTCTTCCTGCGCTCATCCTCTACGATATGCGGTGCATATTAGAAAGTTCAGAAAACCTTGCATCGTATTCCAGGACGGTCATTGATCCTTGCGTCAGGGAAAGGAATTCTTGCTCCATCTTCCTGGATATGCTCTGGGACGAACTTGGCTCGAAAGAGCCTCACGAACGCGTCCATGCCACGTCTAGCTCCGTCCTCAAAGCGTGTACGTAGTAGGGAGGACCACCATACATCAGCTCTCTCCTGCAATGCACCTTCATAAGCACCAACTAACAAATTCTAACTTGACAAACAACATACAAGCATAAACTAAAGCATACCTGTAGCATGTAGGTGGCTAATGTCACCTTATCCTCATCAGGACACCTGATAGCTCGGAAGATTTTCTCTGTCTCCCTCATCTAGCTTTCTGCCATTAACGGATCACTCTCTCCCTTAAAAGAGGGTGGGGTCATCCTCTTGAATCGCTTCATGATGGAAGGTCCACCATGGTCCTGAGCTGGTGCCTGAGCCTGCTACATTAAACAATAACAATACACAATAAACACAATATCATGCAATTTAAATAGCAATCTACTTAGTTGTTTCATTATTCTACCTGGGCCTCCAACTGGGCCTGGAGTGCTGCCTGGGTATGAGCCTGCGTCTGCATGGCTTGCACCAGACTTGCATGAATACTCGTAGTCCACTGGCGGGGGTGGGGGAAGCAAGGACCTGTGGGGCGGGGCCTGCTGCTCCGCCCGCTCCTCACCCTGCTCGTCGTCGCGAGCTGGCACACCTCCACGTCGTCCACGGAAGCCATGGCTGTAATAAAATTTCAGCCACCATTAGAGCTAGGCTACTAAGTTTTCTAACCATTTTCTTATCTATCTTTCATTTCTTATTAGTGTTTCTACACATGTGGACATACTTAGCATGCAATGGGGATGATGACTTAGGTATATTCATGTGTAATCTCAAACGGTCGCTCTGATAACAATCTCTGTGACGGCCCTCATTATACCGTACGGTTATACCAACCCACGTCGGTATAGCAAGAGTCCCACAGTGGGACATTTACCCAAACGATACTAACAGCTGAGATACACGCGAATATACAACAGAGTAGCGGAAGTAAAAGACATCTGTCTTCATTCATTCATCATCCACATTAACATACATGAAGTTTGCGATTAACAACAAAGAACTAAAGTTCACATAATTTAAATTGCTGAATTAAAATACATAATGTCCACACTTATACATCCTTTTCATGATAATTCTAATACAATGTTCAAATTACATACTATGAAATACACGAGTCAAAGAAACTCAAAAACTAGCTAATCTCCGCGCTCGGAGTCGTCTCTGCTGCCTCCTCCAAAGGTGCCACGTCACCAACCACACCTGTACGCCGAAGCAAGGAGTGAGTCCAGAGACTCAGCAAGAAACACTACCCATGACATACACGTATAAGTCTTAGTGGTTTCTACATGCACATTTACAATTTTCAACACATGGCATGCTAGTCAATTTAAAGTTTCAACCTATCATGAAAGTTTTACAACTTTATACATGGATCATGCTTTCAGATTTCTAAGAATAAAATTTACCTATCACATGCTCTCTATTCCATTTACTCATGAAATTTTATCTTTAAAGAACCAAGACATGAGAGCTACCAACATGAACATTGTGCATGCATGAGAGGAAAACACGACTAGCATGGATCTACATGTTTTTAAAGCATACATAAACATTTTCACATACTTTAAGTTGCTGATTTCACATGGTTTAATGGCTATAAAACTACACATGAGAGCTACAATGTTGCTAAAACAAATCATGTGAAAACCAATCATGCTATTTGCACACGTGCTCATTAATTATCCTAACATGGGTTCTAGGCATTTTTGCACACATACACATGATAATAACAATATGAATTTACTGATTTCACATGGTTTCAGATTTGTTTCACATGGATTTTAAAACATATTTCATTAGAATTTCACATTTTCTTTACACAAGTTTTCTCTTTCACATAGTTACACTTTGCACATACGCATTCACATTGTTCACTTACACATTTACACATGGACACAGACACATTACACATTCACATTACACATTTTAGGTGCCGGGACACATAGTCCAAACCACCAAAGAAGGACATATACACATCACATTACACATAGACGCCATCTAGGCATTCCAATGGCGACTCTTGGACTGCACAGACCGGGAGAACAAGTCTCCACCCTAACCAGTGGTACTTGTCCACCTCCAGGATTTCCCCCTAATGCCCTTAGGGTCACTTACACATTGAACTTTCTCAGGGGGACTTTTCTCTGATACAGCTCCACTGCCCTTACGGAAGCAGTGTCACATTGGCACAGTTACACATTACACATTTTACCGATTTATACATGGTTTTACACATAGCACTTTCATCTCATTCACTTTCTCACTCACATGCACATCCCTCTCTTTTTTCCTAACATGGCACTACAGATTTCAGGAGCTTAACACACAATAATTTCACCATTAAGTTAGGTTTAAGCAATATCTAATCAATTACGATAACTTACATAGATTATTGCCTTTCACATGAAAAATACATAACTTCTTATATACTGGTCCAATGGACCTGAAATTTTAACCACATGCTATTTTCGGGTTCTAGATCATACACTAAATTTTCAGATTTTTCTGAGCTAAATAGAAATTACAGAAAATAAATACCAATTTGCATGTCATTCACAATTCAAGTTAACATGGAGTTTAACACATCCTGTAATTTTGCCACTTACTGTTTGAACAGAGGTACTAATATATGCATGATTTGAGAATACAAAATTACCCTAAATCATACATCTATAGATCAATCATCACAAATATTCTTACATGCCTTTTTATTTACCGAACCGAATTTATTAGCAATTTATACAAACATGGACAATTTACCAAAATTGGGTATGCATGTACTGATCTACAAATCTTCATGATTTGACAAAACTAAGGCATTCAGACTAATCTAATCATGACACATGGATGGACAAGATTATCACAATTTTGCTCACAAGCTCATGAGATACACTTTTCTAACATTCACCATCACACACACATCATCCACACACCAAAATTGACAATATACATAGTGTATAGGGTTACCATATATCCTCATCAGGGAAACCATACCGAAAATAGTGTATAGGAAGGGCAGAACAGATCACTGTTCTGTCCAGAGGAACTTGGCGGCGGTCTCTGGCGCTGACTCAGGGTCAGCGGCATGGTCGATGGACGCCAAGCATGATATCGGCGTCCATTGACCTTGCCGTCAATGCAGGTCTGTGCAGAAACACAGACCCGAGCTCTCAAACTGGGTGAATGGGAGGGTCTAGGACTCGAGGGAAAAATCCATAAAAATAATAGAAAGACCTAGACACATACGGGAACATCATGGATAGGTCACTTGCCTTTTAAAAATTCCTCCAATGGGTCTAGGGTGTGGTGAAGCCCTCATTGGGCAGTCCAAGAAAGTGCAGAAATCCCTCCTAGATCTTCTTCCTCCGGCTCCTGGATGATCTCCACAGCAAGGGGACGTCGGGGAAGCCTCCTCCTTTGCTCCAGCTACCTTCTGTCATGGAAGATGGCGGATCAAGCTCCAGGAAGACTGATTTTCGGGTGTGCAAAAGTGGGGTTTTTTCTCAGTTTCTCTCTAGGGTTTTCTTTCTCTCTTTTCTCCTCTTGCAAGGGTGAAGAGAGGAGTGGGAAGAGGCATTTCGGGTTCAGACATAAGGGGAGTCTCTCTCCCACTCACCAGGTGACTTGACAGCCTTCAGAGCCGTTGGGGATAGCCCCCCAATGGCTGGCTTTCTTGTTTCAGAAGCTTGCAGCTCTGCTGCGCATGCAGGCCAGAGAGATTGGCGTCCATATCGCTGGACGCCAGGATTAGTGTTGGCGTCCATGTCTGGACGCTGACACCACCTAAACGGCCTGGGGTTGACGCCAAGATGGCCTTCAGCCAGAACTCTGAAATATGCAGAAAACCATGCCTACCAGCATATATACATGCAATATGTATATGGTATTATATCATACTATCACCATGCAATACATACATTATTATATTTAATATAACACGTGCACACGTACTTATACTAACTAATACGTACGTAAATATGTACATACATACACAAGCACAATATACACACATAAATACAAATAATGCGATGGAAATTCGAGGGCCTTACAAAAGCAAATCGTTATGACAGGTAAGTCATAGCGAGTTCTAAATAAATCGTTACGGTAACTTATGAAGTCGTTACAATAGGCAAGTCGTTGCGAGTTCTAAAGAAATCGTTACGGTAACTTATAAAGTCATTACGACAGGCAAGTCGTTGCGAGTTCTAAAGAAATCGTTATGGTAACTTATGAAGTCGTTACGACAGGCAGTCGTTGCGAGTTCTAAAGAAATCGTTACGGTAACTTATGAAGTCGTTACGAGTTCTAAGAAATCGTTACGATATCGACTGTTTGAAACAACATGACTTTCCAGTCTTATAAGGAAATCATTATGAATTTCAACAGAAATCGAAGACTTAGAGAAATATCATGTTGAAAAGATTAAAGCTTCAAAGAAGTAAATCATACCTTTATTGGCTTGTTTGACCTTGGTATTTTCCTGTACTTAAAACTTATGAAATATTCATTAGATATTATTGCTAAAATCTAGTTTAGTTTTGTTAATCACCAAATCACTATGTATTTAATTAAAATTACATGGGGACAGACTGATCATCAATCTCCCCCTTTTTGGTGATGACAAAATGAACAATAAGCATGGATGAGAAATATCTAAAATCAGTCTGAAGATAAGACATGCTAATTTATTTCAGACATGCTAATTTTCTCCCTTTTTGTCATTCAACAAAAAGACAATCTGAGACAAAGAAAGAAGAGAAAGATAGAAGCAGATGACCAATGGAATTTTTATTAACTTTGAGGTGGTACAGGTGCGACGCCCTCATTATACCGGTACGGTTATACCAACCCACGTCGGATAGCGAGTGCTGCCAGCCACAGTGGGACATTTACCCAACGATACAAACAGCTGAGATATACGCGAATAATATATAACATAGTAGCGGAAGTAAAAGAGAACTATCTCCATTCATTCATCATCCATATTAAACTACATGCAGTTTACAATTTGTAAAAAGGAACTAAAATTCACATGAATTAAATTGCTGAAATAGAGATACTAATGTCCACATATTACATTCTTTTAATGATAATTCTAATACAATGTTCAAGTACCTACGAAGTACACAATCACAAAGATCTCAAAAACTGGCTAGTCTCCACGCTCGGAGTCCGTCTCTGCTGCCTCCTCCGAGGGTACTGTGTCACCAACTATACCTGTACGCCGAAGCAAGGAGTGAGTCCAGGGACTCAGCAAGTAACACTATGCATGATATACACGTACAAGTCCTAGTGGTTTCTACACGCCCATTACAATTTGCAACACATAGTATGCTAGTCCATTTAAGTTCTCAACCTATCATGAAGGTTCTACAATTTTATACATAACGCATGCTTTCAGATTTCAAAAAAAATAACTTCACCTATCACATGGTTTCTATTCATTCACTCATGAGACTTTAATCAACGTGAGAGCTATTGACATGAACAATTTACATACATGAACGGGAACATAATTAGCATGGATTCCACATGTTTCTAAGTACATACATAACTTTTTATCATGCTTTAGGTTGCTGTTTCACATGGTCCAATGACTATAAACCTACACATGAAAGCTACAACGTTGCTTAAACATAACACATGAACAATCCATCATGCCATTTTGCTCACATACTCATTTGTTGTTCCTAACATGGATTCTAAACACTTTTGCACACATAAACATGAGAATAATAACATGCATTTTCTGAATTCACTTGGTTTCAGATTTAGTTTCACATGGTTTCTATAACACGTTTACATATCTAAGATTTCACATCTTTCGTTACACTAGTTTCCTCTTTCACATGGTTCACTTTACACGTACACATTCACATATCACTTACGCATTTACACATGGTCACATACACTTTACACATTTCACTTTACACATATTTTAGGTGCCGTGACACATAGTCCAAACCACCAAAGAGGACACAAACACATCACATCACATAGACGCCATCTAGGCAATACATGGCGACTCTTGGACTGCGCAGACCGGGAGAACAAGTCTCCACCTTAACCAGTGGTACTTGTCCACCTCCAGGATTTCCCCCTAATGCCCTTAGGGTCACTTTAACACAATGAACTTTCTCAGGGGGACTTTTTCCTGATACGGCTCCACTGCCTTCTCGGAAGCAGTATCACATTGGCACAGTTTACACTTTTACACATTTACCGTTTTAACACATGGTTTTAACACTTGACACTCTTCATCTCATTCACTTTCTTACTCACATGAACACCTCTGTTTTTCCTAACATGGTACTACAGAGTTTTCAAGATTCAACACATAGTAACCACCAATCATGCTGGTTTTAAACAAAAATCTAATCACGTTTCGATCATATGTACGAATTATTCATATTTCACATGAAAACACATAACTTTTTATTTACTGTTCCAATTGACCTGAAATTTTAACCACATGCTGTTTTCGGATTCCAAATCTATCCTCAATTTTTCAGATTTTTCTGAGCTAAATGGGATTTACAGAAAATCAAACACCTAATTAGCATATTATTCACAACTTAAGCTAACATGGAATTTACACATCATGCAATTTACCACTTGCTGTTTATCCATAAGCTACCAACATATGCATGAAATTAGAGTACACAATTTCCCTAATTCATATATCTATGGATTTAACACTACGAATTATTTTTACATACTTCTATTTATCGAACCGAAACGATTAACAAATTGCACAAACATGGATAAGTTGCCTAAACTTGCAAACACACTGCTGACCCACAATCTGCATGATTAGACCGAAATCAGGCATTCAACTATTCTAGTCATGGAACATGGGTTTGCAAAATTATCTACAAGTCATGCTCACAAGTTTAAAGACACCATTTTCCCACTTTCACCCATCACACACACCACAAATGATAACCTACATAGCGTATAGGAATACCATATATCCTCATCACGGAAATCATAACGGAATTAACGTATAAGAGGGACAGAACAGCTCACTGTTCTGTCCTGAAGAACTAGACGGCAGTCTCTGGCCGCTGACTCAGAATCAGCGGCATGGTCGATGGACGCCAAGGATGAACTAGGCGTCCAGGGCCCTTGCCGTTTACTCAGGTCTGTGCAGAAACACAGACCCGAGCTCTGAAATTTGGGTGAAATGGAGGGTCTAGGACTCGAGGAAAATTTCATGAAAATCATAAAAACCTCCTAGACTCATACGGGGACACCATAGATAGGTCACTTGCCTCTCTAAAAATCCTCCAAGAGATTTATGGCTCGAAGAAGACCTCCTTGGGCAGTTCCAAGAAGTTGCAAAAGTGCCTCCAAGATTGCCTTCCTCCGAGCTCCTGGGTGATCTCCACACGCCGAGGGGATGATGGAGAGGCCTTCCCTATGCTTCAGCTTCCTCCTTGATGCAGAAGATCTTCAAATGAACCTCCAAGGGGTGCGGATTTGGGGGTTCAAAAATGGGTTTTTCTCACAGCTCACCTAGGGTTTTTCTTTCTCACTTCTCTCCTCTTGCAAGGGTGAAGGGAAAGAATGGGGAGAGCCATTTCGGGTTCAGACCTAAAGAGGGTCTTTCTCCCACTCACTAGGTGATGGGACACCCTCAGAGCCGTTGGGGAACATCCCCCCAATGGTTGCCATGCCTTGCTTCAGAAGACAACAGCTCTGCTGCGCATGCAGGCTAGAGAAGTCGACGTCCAGATCGCTAGACGCCGAATTAGGGTTGGCGTCCAGGGCTGGACGCTAACACCACCTCAACGGCCTGGGGATTGACGCCAAAAGGCCTTCGCCAGAACCTAATTTATGCAGAAAACCAAGCATACCAAGCTTCTATACTTGCAATAAGTACATGGTATTATATCACACTATCATCATGCAATACATACATTATTTACGTTTAATATAAACACATGTACACGTAATTATACTATTTTAATACCCCACGTAAAAGACAGTACATACTACTCCAACACAATATACACACATAAATACGAAAAATACGACGGAAATTCGAGGGTCTTACAACAGTAAATAGAAGGTAGAGACAAAAGATAGGCAAAATGGGAAGGTTTCCCATGCCTATGCTTCCTGCTCTTCAAAAGAGTTTTAAAGACTCCAAAAGATACAGAGTAGGTTGGTCCCATGGAGGAAGCCATCCTTTTGATATGAAGATCTAGGTGTTTATAGAGAAGATATCAGCATATGCATTCTTGTCCATGTTCATCTTGAGGAATCGACGAGTCCCAAAGCTGTCACAGTGAGGAATTGGTCCATGGTCACAGGATAGTGATTGTGACAAACTCTGAGAGCTTTATGCAGGGCTACATATACTTTGTATCTTTCCTCCCAGACTTTGAAGGGGTCATCAACAAGATGTATATAATTCATATCCAGAAAGTAGCTGGAGAAATGGCTGGTTTTGCCTTCCGGCCTGAGCTTCATTGAGTGTAAACAACTGCTGAGCTGACAAGGGGTAGAACTTGGACCATTCTGAGGATGTCAACCTTTCACATTCAGACAGAATGGGGGCTAGAACTTCAGCACTTACATGCCCCTGGTGATATTCTCTAAATAGGAATCTAGGAAAAGCAACCAGTAGCCTTTCTGTACTTTAATTCTGCCCATTACTCTGCAAAACGCTCAAAGATGATGGATCCTACAGAGGATTCCATGACAAGGAAATGGATTTGAGGAAGGGCTATCTCTTCAGGTACTTGGAGGGTGTCAAAATCTACCTGAACATCTGAAGTTTGAGAGATATCCGGAGTTAGAGCTGAAATGGCCTTTTTGAATTGGCTGAGCTGAACCGCTGGAAGTCTATGAACATATCTGTATTGTTGAATAGCATGAAATGCCTGATCATTTTGATTTCCTTTTGAATGTAGGGTGCCCAAAGTTCCCTATGATATATCCTGAACCATTCTGATAAGGTCAGGAGTGGTCCCTTAGAGGGAATCTAGCAGATTTGCAAGAACAAATTTCTTGAAGAGATCCTTGTGACCATTGCCCCACTGGTCTTCTGATTTGGAGTGGGCAAGAGAGAAATTTTTGGATTTTTCGGATTTTGTAAGAGAAGTGTAGGGAAGAATGGTGTGCAAATGATCTGTGAGATCAAGAAAGGGAAGGTTAATGATAGTTGCAAAGACACCTTTGAGAGATATTCTCTGTACAGTGAATGATGTTTGTTGTCCACTGTGAGAGAAAACCACAAGGTGGGTATTTGGGTTCAGAGGAAAGGGAGGAAGTAGAAGTAAGTTTCCTCTTCTTGGGGCAGGACTAGAAGGGTCTGCCCTATGAACATGTTCACCAACCTTCAATACAGACCTGAGGATCCCTTCCTCAAACTCATCCTTTATTTGTTCCATAAAGGGAGAGTTAAGTTGGGCTCTTTCAGGTATGATAGTGATGAAAGAGGGTGGAGGAGTAGGATGAAGAAAAGAGTGGGAAGTAGTTTGGAGGTCATCAACTGGTCCAATGGAGGGACCAGAGGAGGAGGAGGAGGCTCCAGCTGAGGATGCTGGAGGGGCCTCAAATATAGGAGAAGGAGAAGGAATTGTAGAGAGGCAGGAGATGAGGTGGACTGAAATGGTGCTGGAGAGGAATTGGTCTAGATTGAGGCTTCTTGAATGTTTAAGGAGCAGGAGGAGCTGTAGGAGTAGAGGGTGGAGTTGGAGGAATAGGTGTGTGAGAGGGAGAAGAGGGAGCTGGGGGCTTGGGTGCCAAGGACTCTTTTGCCTCTTTCTGCACAGACTCACTCTCCAATGGCCCTGACCCTTGCTCAGATGGCCCTGGAGGCCTTTCAACCTGATCAGCTGGCCCAGATGGCCCTTGCACATTCACTAATGCCCCTGCTGGTGTTGCTGCTGCTTCTGGCCCTGTTGGCCCTGCCTCTTCTGGTGCTGGCCCTGATGGCCCAGACACATTTTCTGTAGGCTCCTGAGCTGCTGGAGGAGGAGGAGCTTAACTCCAACTGCCTTAATAATATCTGAGAGCATGCCTTTCATGCTACTCATCTCCTTATTAAACCATGTCATAGCATTTCTGATTTGCTAACTCTTTGTTGGCTGAAGCTTGGCTCAGAATATAGAATTTACATCTGACTGGAGAGAACATAATAGCTCACCTTGCACATTCAGCCTTTCAATCACTGGCTTCAAATTTATAACATTTTTATTTGACCTGCCCTCAAAAGGTGTATCAGCCAGGAGAGGAACTTCAGAGGCAACTTCTTTTCCTTTCTTCTTGCCTTCTTTTGCTGGAGGAGGTTGATCATCATCTGAGCTCGAAGAGCTTGCAGTCTCCCCTTCTCTGTCATCCAAATTTGGAGAGTCTCTATGCCTTTCCTCCTGACCATCAACAACTGGAGTTGCTTCTACTAAACCTTCTTTTGATAACTCCCCCTCAATAGGAGCATCTTCTTCATTTGATACTTGCTCCCCCTGAATGGGAGCATCCGCCATCACAGAGTCACCCTGAGCAGCTGGGTGCTCTTACTCTACTGGAACATCTTCCATTGGTACATCAATGTGGCCTGATGCCACAGCCTCTTCAGCAACTCTGCCACTAGTTTCTGGAGTACTAGTGGTGGAAGGAATCGAATCAATAATATCTGAGAGAATAGATGCAACGACAGTTGAGGGTAGTGGGTCCTCAACTGGAATAATATCCTCTGGGAGAGTATCCTCAATTCTCCTCTCTGCAAAATTTAGAGCTAATTCTTCTGGAAATTCTGAAGCTGCTACTGATACTCTTTCTTCTTCTACTGCAATTTCAGGCTGAACTTCTGCTATAGAGGGGCCTGATGATTTGCTGCTCCAACTGCTGGAACTGAAACTGACTCCACTGGCAATTTGGAATCATAGCCACGATGATCCCATTTCCTGATGAACAACTGAGGCGTCGCCAATGATGGCTTCGCCTTCAGCAACTGAAGCCTTGGACCAGACACCATTTTCCACAGAGAAGCCACTCTTCTTCAGATTCCTGGACCTGATTGCTTGGCCCATTTTCTCTACAACTGCCCCAGAAAGATCAACACCGAAGTGTCTGAAGATCTTGGTAAGTAGGTGGGCATAGGGCAGGGACACATTTAGCTTGCTCTTGGTGTCCCAAATCTGATCTCTGGCAAATTTCATTCTTTCCATCATCACTGCGGCCATATTTATCTCCTTATTTTGAATGGCCCAGTACATCATGTCAGAGTCGGCCTTTGTGCAAGATGAAAATGTTGCACTTCTGGGAACTAAGATTTGACATACAATAAAATGAAGGAGGCGGTTGAAAGCAGTTAGTTGATTTATATCAAGCTTGCCATCCCTTAGCTTGAAGCTCGGCCCTACAATTCCCAAACCTTTCACTTGGGCGTCCACAGTGTGAACCCCACTAAACCCAGGAGTCTTCACATCAAACAACATCTTCAGCAACTCAGGGTCTATTCTAATCAGGGTTCCCTTTACTGAAGAAACTAGGGACCCATCTTCCTCTGTTCTCAAACAAACGAAGAATGCTTTACCAGGTCCGGATAACTAACCTCGGAAAAGGTGGTAACTCCCGTCCACTGCATCTGATTGATCAATTCTACCACGCTGCTCATTCCATTTTTCCTCAGATTAGCAACATCGACTTCTTTATTGCCACAGAGCTTCGTCTTCACAAAGGTAAACCTCTCCTGCTGCTCAGGAGTGAGAAACTCGGCACTGTAGCCACCCAAACTGCCGGCGATGACTGGTGCGGCCATGGATTCAGGTGGGAAAGTCTCTGGAGGGTTGAAACGGAGGAGAAGAGAAGGAACCTCAAGAAATTTTGCGGGAAGGAGGAGGAAGGTTCAAATTGCAGAGGGTTGAGGTATGAGTTGTTAGGGCATCGGCTCATGCGACAGGATGAAAGGGGGAAAAGGTAGACGGAGATACGAATCGTTTTGCCATTGATTTTATGAATAAATAAATGCACTGGGAAAGTGAGGCGCCAAAAGGCGGCAGAAGAAGACAAAAGAGTTTGACTATTCAAACCGACTTCAATGAGAGAGCAGTTACAAAGGATAATTTGAATTTCTTTTGCTTAAAGCCATGGAGGGAAAAACTGCTTAATTCTGAAATTTAATGTGACAGTTTTAAACAGAACCTTTTTCACAAATTGCACATGCCTAATTCCCTTCTAAGAGATGTGAATCTCTCCACGGGTAAGGCTTTTGTGAAAATGTCTGCTAACTGACCATTTGTATCAATAAAAGATATTTCAATATTACCATTTGCTACATGATCACGAATAAAATGATATCTAACCTCAATATGCTTGGTCCTGAATGTTGAACTGGATTCTTGGTGAGATTAATGGCACTGGTGTTGTCACACAACAGTGGGATGGATTTATGTTTAATCCGAAATCTTCAAGTTGTTGCTTTATCCATAAGAGTTGTGTACAACAACTTCCAGCAGCTACGTATTCAGCTTCAGCTGTAGATAGTGCCACTGAATTTTGTTTCTTTGAAGACCAAGATATCAAACATCCTGCAAGAAATTGACAACAACCACTGGTGCTTTTTCTATCTAATTTGCATCCAGCATAGTCAGCATCAGAATACCCAACTAAGTTAATTTCACAACATTTTGGATACCACAGACCTAAGTCATGAGTTCTTGCTAAATATCTAAATATTCTTTTTACAGAAATTAAATGTGATTCTCTAGGATCTGCTTGATACCTAGCACACATGCATACACTAAACAAGATATCAGGTCTACTAGCTGTTAAATAAAGAGTGAACCTATCATACCTCTATAGATCTTTTGATCTACTTTCTTACCATCTTTATCACTGTCCATTCTTGTTGATGTACTCATTGGTGTTGACAGTGGTTTGGTGTTATCGAATCTAAATTTCTTCAAGAGTTCTTTTGTGTACTTTGCTTGACAGATATGAGTTCCTTCCTTTCCTTGTTGATTTGTAGTCCAAGGAAATAATTGAGTTCTTCCATCATGCTCATTTCAAATTCTCCCTGCATCAACTTTTCAAAGCAATTGCAAAGCGATTCATCAGTAGACCTAAAAATAATATCATCTACATAAATTTGGACTAGTAGAATGTGTTTGACCTTTGACTTTATGAAAAGAGTACTATCTACTTGACCTCTACTGAAACCATGGTTTAAAAGAAAAGAACTAAGCCTTTTATACCAGGCTCTAGGTGCTTGCTTTAAACCATATAATGCCTTGTGAAGTTTGAAAACATGATTAGGATATTCTGTGTCATCAAAACCCGGAGGTTGTTCCACATAAACTTCCTCTTTTATAAAACCATTTAAAAATGCGGATTTAACATCCATTTGAAATAATGTTAAATTCAAAGCTGATGCATATGCAAGTAATATTCTAATAGCCTCAAGTCTAGCTACATGTGCATAGGTTTCATCGAAATCTATGTCTTCCTCTTGAGAATAGCCTTGAGCTACCAATCTGGCCTTGTTTCTTAAGATAACACCAGTTTCATCCAGTTTATTTTTGAACACCCATTTGGTGCCAATGACTGGACGTCTGATGGTCTAGGAACAAGTGACCATACTTGGTTTCTCTTGAATTGATTTAGTTCATCTTGCATGGCTATTATCCAAGATTCATCAGTAAGAGCTTCATTGACTGTCCTAGGCTCTATTTGAGAAACAAAAGCTAGGTAATCACAAGGAATAACATTAGCTCTTGTTCTTACCCCTACGGATGGATCACCAATAATATTCTCAAGTGGGTGATCTTTCTTGTGTCTCCACTCCTTTGGAAGATTTTCATGAGTAATTTCTTCTTGTTGCAAGTCTTCCAGAGGTGGATCATCCTTGTCCTCAATTGATGTATTCTTTAGTTTCTTGGACAGCTTATCTGCATCATCATTATCACTATCTTCTTCCTTTCTCAAGGAAGGGTTAGTTTCATCAAAGATAATGTGTACAGACTGTTCAATTAATAAAGTGTGTTTATTAAATACTCTATAGCCTTTAGGTTTAGAAGTGTACCCCATGAAGATGCCTTCATCTGATTTGACATCCAACTTACCAATGTCTGCTTGCCATTGTTGTGTATGAAGCATGGGCATCCAAAGGTTCTGAAATGACTGATTTTTGGCTTCTTTCCTTTGAATAATTCATAAGCTATCTTCTTCAGGATTGGCCTGATCATAACTTTGTTGATAATGTAGCTTGCTGTGTTGATTGCCTCGGCCCAAAAATATCTTGGCAGATCATATTCAGATAGCATAGTTCTTGCCATATCCAATAGAGTTCTATTCTTTCTCTCAGCAATTCCATTCTGCTGTGGTGTCCTTGGTGCTGAGAAATTATGCTCAATTCCCTGATCATCACAAAATTTAGCAAACGTTTCATTCTGAAATTCTCCACCATGATCTGATTGGATAGAAACAATGCTGAACTTTTGATCCTTCTGAACTTTCTTGCTGAAACTGACAAAGTTTTCAAATGTGTCATCCTTATGCTCTAGGAATGACACCCATGTGAATCTTGAGTAATCATCACTATGACAAATCCAAAGTTCTTTCCTCCAAGACTAGTAGTCCTCATTGGCCCAAATAGATCCATGTGAAGGAGTTCTAAGGGTTTTGAGGTGGTCACCACTGTCTTTGACTTGAAGGAGGTCTTGGTGTGCTTTCCCTTAGCACAAGGTCTACAGACACCATCCATTTTTATACTGACCTTAGGTAGACCTTCCACAAGATTCTTCTTCAGCAATTTTCTCATGCCATCTATGCTGCAATGACCTAGTCGCCTGTGCCACAATTCAGTAGATTTATCCTTATTTGCTGCCAGACAGACGTTTTGTTCCTTGAGTTCCTCAAGATAGAGCACATACAAATTCTTTTCTCTATTAGCTTCAAAGACAACTGCTCCATCCTTCAGTACTTTGACTCTTGAAACTTGATCTGATGGCCTCTGTCACACAACTGGCTGATGCTAATGAGATTGTGCTTCAATCCCTTGACTAATAACACATCTTCTATGATTGTTTTTCCTTTGTTATTCACAGAGCCACTGCCTATCACTGTTCCTTTCCCATTATCTCCATAAGTGACTGTTCCTTCTTCAGCTTGGAGATGAGAGAATAACTTCTGGTTTCCTGACATGTGCCTTGAGCACCCACTATCCAAATACCATTTGGATGCTCGAGAGAT
This sequence comes from Colocasia esculenta, assembly GCA_014218235.1. NCBI lineage: Eukaryota > Viridiplantae > Streptophyta > Magnoliopsida > Alismatales > Araceae > Colocasia > Colocasia esculenta. The sequence continues at coordinate 83,969,351 of CM024762.1, forward strand.
ATCCTGAATTAAAAACATCAAGTTTTAGGTACCCAAATTCTTTTGGGTCCTGATGGGTTAGTATCATTGATTTTACTTTTATTATCCATTTCTTATGTCTTGTTGGGCATGTCGTTATGATATGTCCTAACTTGTTGCAGTGACTACAGCAGGATAATTTGGTTACTTTTTCTATATATTTGAAATCAGCTTTGTATGCTATATCTTGTTCAGGTACAAATTTTTGTGTTGGATATGTTTTAGGATAAACTATGGCTTCTTCATTATCTGGGGGCGTATATCCTAATCCATTTTTCTTCTTACCTGATCTTCTAGAACCTTTTAATATAAGGGAGTTCTTACCATTGGTGAATTTTTCTAATGTGCTGGATAACTGTATATTTTCTTCTGTTAGTGTTTTGATTTCAGTTTTCAGTTCATCTGAACTTACTTGTTTCTCTAATTTAGTTATTTGTTCATTCTTAGCTTTTAGGTCTTCACATAACAGTTCATTTCTTCTTTTAAGTTCAGTTATTTGATTTTTCTAGTTCCTCATTTTCAGTTTTTAAATCTGAGTTAGTATTTTCTAAGCAGGTATTATTTTTCTTACATGCTTTTAATAGTTTACATACCTCTCTGTATTTATCATACAGTTCATTAAAAGCTTCTTCTATATTATCAGAATCAGAATCATTACACGAATCAAAAGAGGAATCAGAAGTTACCTTATCCTCGGTATTTGCCATAAAATCCAAGTTGGCTTCTTCTTCATCGCTGCAGGAGCTTGACTCACTGTCTGAGTCGCTACTGTTTTCCCATGTTGCTGCCATCGCCTTCTTTTTGTACTTTTTAACTTCTTGGAGCTGTCCTTCTTCCTGAACTCCGGCTTCTTGAATTTTGGACACTCAGCTTTAATATGTCCTGGCTTCTTACATTCATAGCAGATGGGTTCTCCTTTCTTCATTTCTTTTCCATCTCGCTTCTTGAAGTCCTTATTCCTTTTGAAGTGCTTTCTACCAGATTGGAATTTCTTCTTCTTAGCCAAAATTCGCTGCAATTTTCTAGATAGCATTGCTTCCTCATTCTCGCTATCTGCATCACTTTCACTCTCAGCTGAACTTGCTTCTGGTGAATCTTCTTCAGCTTTTAAGGCGTTGGAGTACTTCTTTCTGCTAGAGGACTCTCCTAGCCTTTCCATGTTGATCTCATGGGCCATGAGGGACCCAATGAGCTTTTCTACTGACATTCTCTTCAGGTCATTAGCTTCTTCTATTGCTGTGACCTTTGGGGTCCATGAGGACGGTAAGGATCTAAGTATTTTCCTCACCATGCCTCCAATCTCATAGGTTTTCCCCAGACTAGCTAGTCCATTTGTGATGTCAGTGAACCGACTGAACATTTGAGTTATGGATTCACCTGATTGCATCTGAAATCTCTCATACTGAATGACAAGAATGTCGATTCTTGTCTCCTTTACCTTGTCTGTGCCTTCATATGCGATCCTGAGCTTTTCCCACATTTCCATTGAGGATTTGCAGGATGAAACTCTGTTGAATTCCTTCTTACTTAGAGCACAGCATAAGATACTCTTTGCTTTGCAATTCAAGGAGATCTTCTTTCCGTCATCATCTGTCCATTGAGCTTTCTCATTTGTGACTACCAGATCAACTTCTTCCACTATGGACCAAATTTGATAGTCGTGGCCTTGTAGAAAGTATTCCATTCTGGTCTTCCAGTAAGGATAATCTTCACCATCGAAGAGAGGGGGTCGGTTGAAAGACTGACCTTCAAAGTTACCTTGGGCTGCCATGGATCTTTACTCTTCAGATCGTTGGATCCTTTTTCTTTGTCGAAGAGACAAGCTCTGATACCACTTGTTGCCCAGTTGACGAGCCCAGAGGGGGGCGTGAATGGGTCTTTTAAAATTAATCTATTAATACCTGTAAATCAAAAACATTCACACAACAACGTTCTTCGATAGAGGTTAGTAGCAGTTAGTTCGAAAGGGAATCACACAAGGAAAACAATCACACAGCACAAGAATTATCCTGGTTCGGACCTCCTTTCCTTAGGAGTCCTATGTCTAGTCCCTGAGCAACAACTCAGGATTCCACTACTAGGGTACGGTCCCCCTAAGGACGCTACAACACCCAGCTCAGCTGGTCTTCCTTCACACCCGAAGGGAAATAACACCACCCTGGATACCCCACCAGGTCTTTCTTCACAACTGAAGGGGAAACAGCACCCTGGATACCACCAGGTCTTCCTTCACAACCGAAGGGAAACAACACCCTGGATACCACCAGGTCTTCCTTCACAACCGAAGGGAAACAACTCCTCAAAGAGAAATGAATGAAATTCAAGCCCCTAGATCAAGCTTTTAACAAGCCAAGATCTGAAGCAACTAGCACTGAGAGCAAAGAATCTAAGCTAAGCACACTCTCAGAACTACACAAGCTCTCTCAAGATTTTCACTACAGTGAGGAGAGCAAAGAGCGAAAGCTAGGTGGAGTAAAGTTCTTGGCTCTGGACTTCTTGCCGAAGAATTTTAATGCTTGAATGCCCGATTGTCCTCCTTCTCTTTTTCGTTGGTTTGAATTTATATCTTCAATTGAAATAGTCCCGTTGAAGTAACCGTTGTCCCTTGGATTGATAGTTCTTAGACTGTTTGACATTTGGAAGCTTCAACTATCTTTTATCCATTTGAGCACGGAAAGAGATAGGGTCTTCTGACGTCTAGGTCCAACATTGTATGATAGAAAGTCTTCAGGACCCTGCACACATTTAATGCTAGAAAAGCAGACAACTCAAACTGTCTCTTGATGTCAGTATACATTGATGTGAGTATTTACTAGAATAGCAATCCCAAATAGCTTGTTTTAAAAGATGTATACAGAGTAAGCACAATAATGAAGGATATTGTCTGCATGCATGCGGGGATACGTTCAGAACTCATAAATGCAGGAGTGACAGATAGATATATGCGTGACTTTGACTAGTCAATGCTTCAAGAGATAAGATAAATGTCAAGTCGATATAAACCATGAAATCATTGTCTATATGACTTATGAAATCGTTATGAATACTAACAAGTCAAATCGATAAAGCAATTTTAAGTGTTCAACAGGGAAATTGTTATGAACACTTATCAAGTCGTTATGAGCTCTAAAGAAATCATTGCGCAAAGCAAATCGTTGTGAGCGCTTAAAGAAATCTTTGTGTAAAGCAAATCGTTATGAGTGCTTAAAGAAATCTTTGTGCAAAGCAAATCGTTATGAGTGCTTAAAGAAATCTTTGTGCAAAGCAAATCGTTATGAGTGCTTAAAGAAATCTTTGTGCAAAGCAAATCGTTATGAGTGCTTAAAGAAATCTTTATGCAAAGCAAATCGTTATGAGCGCTTAAAGAAATCTTTGTGCAAAGCAAATTGTTATGACAGGTAAGTCGTTGCGAGTTCTAAAGAAATCGTTACGGTAACTTATGAAGTCGTTACGACAGGCAAGTCGTTGCGAGTTCTAAAGAAATCGTTACGGTAACTTATGAAGACGTTATGACAGGCAAGTCGTTGCGAGTTCTAAAGAAATCGTTACAGTAACTTATGAAGTCGTTACGATAGGCAAGTCGTTGTGAGTTCTAAAGAAATCGTTACGGTAACTTATGAAGTCATTACGAGTTCTAAAGAAATCGTTACGGTATCGACTTGTTTGAAACAACATGACTTTCCAGTCTTATAAGGAAATCGTTATGAATTTCAACAGAAATCGATATGGACTTAGAGAAATATCATGTTGAAAAGATTAAAGCTTCAGAGAAGTAAAGCATACCTTTATTGGCTTGTTTGACCTTGGTATTTTTCCTGTACTTAAAACTTATGAAATATTCATTAGATATTATTGCTAAAATCTAGTTTAGTTTTGTTAATCACCAAAATACATATGTATTTAATTAAAATTACATGGGGACAGACTGATCATCACAGGTGGCCTAACGCGTTCTTGAAAGCATAATCACATCCACTATGGCTGATGTGATTTCGAAAGGGGCCAGAAAGTGCTCCATTAAGTCAAGAATAGTTAGGGGAAAGCCGGAAGAGATAAGGGAAATAGGGATAGACCAAAAATATGGGGAAAAGTACTCACAAAGTGTGAAATAAAGGGACACTTGGGGCATTATGGTATAACATGATATTTGCTCAGTGTTGTGTCAATTTTGGCACATCTACAGCTGCCTCGCCTTGGCGTCTACTTTGCAAGGGAGTGACATGGAGTGGAAAGAAATGAAGTGTAGAGTAATTGAATGAAATGGAAAGAGACACGCACTACGACAAGAAATCACTACATGATAGAAATCTTTTGTCTGCCCAAAGTGAGGCAACCTTAGGAAGGGGTCTTAGAAACAACAATTGTTTGGATGGAGGAAAATAAGGGTGTGTATGCGGTACACGAAGGGAGTTTGTGTACATGGGCATGAAGGAAAAAGATGTATAGATCAACTTCCAACGTGGTGGAAGTACCCCAGGACACAATCCTGTAGGTTTCACCATAGGAGAGCAGTTACCAGCTTGTGGAGGTACTGCAGCCAAGGTGGATCCAAGGGACAAAAAGGATGAATTGTAAAAGGATAAATCCAAACAAGGAAGTTCAAAGGAGTCAGCCCAGAGGCAGCAACAAGGAGAACTGAGTACTCAATTGGGAATGGAATATCTCATATCACTTGGAAATTAAAGAATAGTGGCTTCTCTTACAAATGCTGTCAGTCCATAGCTAAGCTTGTTCAGTGGATACCACGCATCCATGGTATTTGCCTTAATGTTGATGGAGCATCAAAAGGTAACCCGGGCTCCAGTGGAGGAGGTGGTTGTTTCAGAAATGCATCAGGCGACATCCTCCTGGCATTTGCTTTCAATTATGGCTTTGGTTCGAGTCTCCAGGTTGAAGTCCGTGCCCTTCATGATGGTTTACATCTGGCCGAGGAATTTGGTTTTAGTATTTCTTATATCTACTATGACTCTGCCACTCTAGTTAACTCCATCAACTCGAAATCCTCTCTAGGATGGCAATGTCATAGGTGGTGGCACGCTACACTGGTTGCTTTTCATAAAAAACTTGCTAGGATTATGCATGTTTTCAGAGAAGCAAATCAGATTGCTGATGCCTTAGCATCCTTAGGTGTCAGGAACCAATGAATAGGATCTTTACTTCTTTACTATGCTCCTGAATGTTGTTAAAGGTCCAGCAGTCCTTGATAAGATTGGTTTGCCAAGTGTTCGATTTGTAAAATTTTAGTTTCTTCTTCAAGGGCATGCCCCGGAATTTCTGTATCACCATTCCTCTATCTATAATATTTTCGGCCCAGATTACCTCACTGGTGGAGTAAGAACACTCTCCTCTTCTTGGGGAGGGTGCACTCTCCTAGTTTCGAGGACCTGAGGACCGTTTTGGTCAAAAAAACAAAAAAGAATAGTGGCTCTCAAAATCACACTAAGTGAGTGGTTTTCCACAATGAATTCAAAAACCTACATGATGCATGCTAGGCTAAAGCGAAAAGAATATGCAGAAAAATAAATTAAAAAATAATTAAGGATAATATTATTACATTGCTGAGATGAGTTAGGATACAAATACTCCAGGTGTGGGTCCAACATCCCCAATTATCGCAGATGCAACGACCTATCTGTGCGCCAAAGAATCCTCTGAAATTATCATTATTTTTTATGAAATGGAACTCAAATCTCATATTCCTCAAAGCCACAAGGTCCTTAATATGCTCTAGTAGAGATAATAACATATAGTAGCAATGCATTACAAGGATATGATGTGATGGTGAAAAGGTAATTGTGGGGCCAACAGATATAGCCTGGTGCTCTTGATGGGACCAAATAGATATGCTTTTCAAACTTGCACTCAAAGATCATTAGCTAAGGGAATAACAAGCATGTCATGGACTAAAAAGCATTCAAGCATGACACAAGCATAGCACATAAAGATGAATGGCAAGGAAGATCTGACCCATGTTGGTCCAAGCATGCAGAGTGTCTACCATGTGCAACACCATCAATGTTTTTTGAATTTTTAAAGATATGCAATTTTTTATGGATTTTGAAAATATTTAGATTTTTATGCTTTGAAAATATCTAGATTTTTTGGGCTTTTGAAAATATGCATTTTTTTAGACTTTTGGAACATATTCATCTTTATTTGGAGTTTTGGAAAATATTCATATTTGTTTGGAGTTTGGAAAATATTCCCACGATATCAACAATATTAAGGCTATTTTAAATCACTGGCTAGGGGTCCTTTTTCCCTTCCCTTTCACTAAAGATTGTCCAGAGCGGTGTGTGCATTTAGGATGGTACCCTATAGCTGACTGCCCTAGGTTAACAGTGTTGCTACCAAGGCCATCCTCGAAAAAGTGACTCAGTCTAGGAGGGAGAAGAGAAGAAACCTTCGGGATAAGCCTTGTATGGGTTTCGAGGAGTCATTGTTTGACTTCCTTCCATGACACAAACCTGAGAGATTCAGTCTTCATTAGTGTTGGTGCTTTTAGACTGATTCCATCTTGGCCATTTTATTTTTGTAGGTGCATGCGTACGATCGGGCTCTTAATGTCCCACGAGGACTTTGGCACTCTTGACATACTCTGTCATTTTGATTGATTTTGCATTGCATGCATATGACCAAGGTTTGCACTGCGAGGACTTTGCCACTCTTGACATGTAATTTTTTTCCCTTGTGCCTCTTTTTTTATGTCCCTTATGATTAACTACCCTTATTGGAGACTTTCTCTCATTAAGGAGTGTTTCAGGTTGGTTGTCTTACCCAGGCTATCTTTACTACCCATACTTTGATTGAATAAGAAGAGAAGTAGACTTTTGTGTCCTCAGACATGACCATAGTAGCGACAGTGTCTTCTAAAAAGAGCCGGCTAAGGGTGCTGTGAAATGTGTGAAGTGCCCATGTTAAGGGTAACCTTTAATGACCAGGGAGGGAATATTGGACTCATAGCATGGAGCTTTCATAGCTAGAGTGCTGCAGTGTAACGCCCCTCTTGGACCCAGTACAGTTGTTCCAACTCACATTGGATCCAATAGAGGTATTATAGTGGAAAATATCCAACAATAATCGGTTCAGATTGAGATATACATAAATGACAATTTAAATTCCAACAAGTTGCAACGGAATATGGAACTAAAATTTTCAATCAACATTGCATTCAAATACCAAGTCCAAAGCATAAAAGAAGGATTACAATAGTCCAATGTAAAAACAATTCGTAAGTCCAAATAGCATAAAGTTCAAATTACAACTTATCCTCACATACATAATCTCTCAAACACACTCAAAGAAAATCACTAGGCCTCCACGTCCTCACGCTCCAAGTCAAAGTGTACTAACTCTTGGGTATCCTCAGTCTCTCCTGAAATGTTAATCAAGTATGAGTCTACAAGACCCAGCAAGCAACAAGGTAAAATAGTTCAAGATTTATCATATACTAAATTTTAAAACATGATAGCATAATCCTTTTCTTATCCTTGATACCATATAGTTCTTCCTATCATAATGCTCTAATTCATTTGGCAATCACTCTTTACATGGCATGTTCATTTGTCATGATGAATAAAACAATTTCATGTAACATATGGCTTACATTTCATAATAAAACAATGATTTAAACATTTTCATGTGACATGCATATAGTCAAATCCTATAATATGTGTTCAATGTCATGTAGCATGTAATCTATTTCATGTAACATGTAATCCATATCATGTAACATGTAGTTCATATCTTGTAGCATGTAGTCAATTAACATGTAGCATGTAGTTCATTTGTCATGTACAATTAGATCATTTATCATGTAAGAATAGTTGCCAAGACATAGCCCCACTATTAATAGAGATCATGTAGAGAAAACATTCACTTATCACCTAGGTAAAACAATGATGAAGTCTTGGTTATTGCGCAATACTGGGGAAAGTCATTCCCACCTTAACCAGTAGAACATGCCTACCTCCAAGATTTCAATCCGTTGCCTACGGATTCATGTAGTCAATATCATGTAAGTGAACCATTACCATAGGGGCATTCCATGGCGTAGTTCCATGTAGGTATCCCTATAATAGCAATGTCTCATTGGCCATATTATTTCAAAAATGTAATATACACATTTTCATGCAATTATGAAACGGCCACATGCAATTTATAAATTCATGCAAATTTTACTAAACTATAATGCAAGATTTCATAACACAATTTCTCTTTTCTAGAGTCATCATTATCCTGTATAACAGAAACTAACATGACACTATCCATACTAATTTCATCATGATTTATCACTCATGCTCTTTTCTCCATTAATTGATTTCTGTGCACATTTCACCATTCAGAAAAATCATGACAGTGCATACAGTGCTCAGAAAATTCCGAAATTTTGATAAAAATTCTATTTCAATTATACTTTACACATGTAAATTTTTATAATTTTTTGAGTTTTGTATCATTTTTCATGATTAATTCTCATAAACTTAAACTAAATCACATGGTACAACAGTGAAAGAATCATGCAAATTACTGTGCAAAACATAGCACAATGGGTCTGAAATCTCATCCAACATCTGTACGAATCCTAGTTAAAACAACACATCATGGATCATCTTGTAACTAATTCATTTTCTATTTAATTAAATAAAGAGAATGCTTTTAGAATATTACACAACTTCCATACAACATTATCACTACTGTTGGATCGAAATGGCACTAAGAATGTCCTAGAGGGGGGTGAATAGGACTTCCTCCTTTTTTAAATTTTGCTTCTGAAATTGCACAACACTAAAAAAATTTATTAGAGCTTAGTGTGGTGTGTGTGATTCAAGTGTAGACAAGGCGGAAATAATCACATAGTGAATGCACAGAGATTTATCCTGGTTCGGCCCTTCCCACATGGAAGTCCTACATCCAGTCCTCAAGCCAACCACTTGAGATTTCAACTAATTGCCAATAAATTGGCCTTCTCTCACCCTTGAGAGGAAATTACAAACCCACTTGCTCCTAAGCAAGTCTTCCCTTATCAGGGGAACAACAATTGCCTTTCACAAGGCCTTCCCTACACGGGAGGGGCAATGCAGAAACAGACTTCTACAGAAATTACACAAGAGAAATGAAAAGACTTGTGTGTTTGTCTGAATACAAACACAGACTTCAGAAGGATTCTAAGATCAGAGATGAAATGCAAATCCTAATTGAAATCAGAGGGTGGACTGAAGCAATTACAATTGCCACCAACACTACTAGGAGAGCTTCAGAGAAATTCTTCTAAGGAAGAAAAGAGCTCTCAGACTTTAGCTTTCAGAAAGGCTTGTGAGAGTTGAAGGAATTTGAATGTAGCTTGAATGCTCTTCTTCTTGAGTTGCCTATTGCTGTATGAATTCAAGAGGTGCAGAGATAGTTGTTTTTCTTCTTCAAACTTGAGCTCCTTTTATAAGCTTTCAGAAAGTAGCCATTTTAGAAGATAGCCGTTGGAGTTTGTGGCCGTTTGCAATTTTGACCGTTTGGAGAGAGCTCTAGTTTCCTTTAAATCTTGGTGATCTTATTGTTCAAAAGTCCTTCAGTTCTTGCATCTTTCCAAAGTCTTCAGATGAGGAGTAGTCGTTCACAGCTAGAAGATAAGCTCTTGTCATCATAGACTGTGAATGAGTCATACTTAAAAAAACGTGCTCCAATAAATGCCTATTACAAGGACAAGATAGAAAGAAGAGAGAACTCCATACCTTTTGAGGTAGGTAAGTTAGGTAAGTACAAAAAATAGGTATGGAACCTCGTATGCACAAGCTTTCAGAAAGAAGATGTAGACAGACAGATAGGCTAAAAAGGTAAAGCATGGGTCTATCAATGGTAGGTGAGTCCTGTCAAATGCTATGCGTCTGAGAATTCATAAATGCATAGTGTCTAATGAATCCAGCAAAATCCAGAGCAAAGGCATTGAACAACTTAAGGATTATTTCTTTAAAATATAACAGAAGTGTTATGCGCAGGATTCAAATGAATGTTTTAAGACTGATATGACTTGTTCTCACAGATAATAATAATAATAATAAAATAATATGATAATGACAGTTTTAATAAGATTTTTGAAAGTTCATCAAAAAGATGCATGAAAAGATTTGAGGATAAATTTGCATTAGATGTTAAGACTAAAATGGATCAAAAGAGAGTTTATTAAGTACAGAGATAATTACTAAAGTCGAATCCAAAGGAACATGTAATTCGACTGAAGAAATAGGAGTGAATCGACTTCAGTAAAGAAATAATAAGATAATTCGATTTCTAAGAAAACAAGGTAATTCGACTCTAAGCAATGTAATTAGCAATGTAATTCGACTTCTGAGAAGACAAGGCAATTCGACACCAGTAGTCGAATTACTGAGATTTAATCTTTGAAGCATTCGACTGTGGTAGTCGAAGATGTAAGTCGAATCAAGAGTTGGAATTTGTAAGGTATTCGACTGTAACAGTCGGAGTTACCAGTCGAATCAGGTATAAAGATATATGAAGCATTCGACTATATCAGTCGAGATATAAGTCGAATCAAGTATAAAGTTGTGGACTTTTTGTTTGACTTCGATTCTGAAGGAGTCGGATTTGATAGTCGAAGCGAACAGTCGAATTTAGTAGGACATAGAGAGAGTCTGTGGACTTAGAAAAATTTCTGAGATGGAGGAAAAGACCTGAAATGTATCTGAATGATTTTTGTGATATGTAATTATTATCTTTGTAGAAAGTTTGTTTTAAAGATTTGAAAGTTTATTTTAAAGAGTTTTGTCATAGCAAAAACAATAGATATTTTAATTTAAGAAAATTCTTAAATTCCTTAGGGGTAGTTGCTCAACAACTACTTCCTGCTACGTAACAGTAACAATTCATAGTTGACAGAGTCTAACCGAACACCCTACTCATGCATAGATTACAGAAAATCCACTGAACATCAGAATCTTGGCAGAAAACAACACTGATGAACTTAACGGCAAGGTATATGATGTTTATACTGGTTAACGTCAACATGCTATGTCGTTAACATCAGTTGATGGCGGCACATAGCGCCGTTAACATATAGTAGGCATCCAAAATCTTGACGTTTACATGAATTAAATGGCGGTCGATGTGGACATTTAGTTCATCAGACTAGAAAACGCAAAAAACACACATGAAATGACAGAACTTTAACCCCTTCCCACGTGTTATTTCATGGGTTTAAAAATACATAAAAATAGTAAATCTATAACATATAGTATCCTAAACCATTCCCCCATGCTACTTGCCTCTAAACCTCCTTCTGGTGTGACGAAGAAAGATTTGAAGATGCCCGCCTTGGCAATAAGGCAGTCCTTCACTCCGTCTTCAATCGCCCAAAACCGGCCTCTAGCACAGCTCCCATGCTTGGAGATCCTTCTGTTCACGAACCTTGAAGTTCTTCCTTGGTCCAGCTTGCTCCAGATCGCACGAACAAAGCTCTAAGACCCTTTCCTTCGGCCCTCTTTTCTCTCCTCCAAGAAAATGCAAAACCCCCTCCTAAAGGCTAAATCCGGGTCTTATAAGGATCTCTACGGATTACCTTAGCCTCAATCCTAGCCCTTGAACCAGAAACGCACAGATCTCCCCATTAAATGCTTTGGAAACGGCCGATCTCTTCTCCCCAAAATGGTAACAATAAAAACTAGCAAGTCCGGTTAACGTCAAGCCCTATTGCCGTCAACCATAAAGTAGACGTCCATCGATCATGTCGTCAACTTGATTGCCCGAAAAACCAAATATCCAAGAAATTTATAAACGGCACTATCCCCTGTCATTAACAGACAGTAGACGGCGATCGATCATGCCGCTAACTGTAGTCAATGTCAGTAGATATTGACATCAAGTTCATCAAGTTACAGTATATTGTTAAATGCAGAAACACATACACAAATGCATCATACGCTCCAGTAAAATTCTAGAGCACTACTGTGACGGCCCTAGATATTTATGTCCATTAAGGCTCCATATCCAGATCCGCCTCCCGCGAACGGACCGAAGTCTCGCAAGGGATAGCTCACACAAGTGTCCAGTAAGAATATAAAAGACAACTACACAATATAAGACACAAGAAAGTACATGTGCTCATACCTACATACAACAATTTACAACTGTCCCATTACATTATTACATGTCCAATTAAAAAGTACAACTACCTGGGGCATACCCCGAGGGAGAACAAGCTCACACAACACTACTACTACCTACTACTGGGTGGTACGAGTCTGCTAGAACGCTGCTGCAAGCCAAACACACGGCATATCATGAAAGAAACTGTAGGGGAGTGAGCCTCAACAAGTCACAGGCTCAGTAGGGGCTACCCAAAACACACAAACTACGACGGATACCTCAACCCCAGAGGGTCTCATTGGCAACTCCAATAGCCAAACCATTTCATATCACAACATTGAATTTAAGCTGCAATTAAATATAAACCATTAACTATTCACAACTTCGGGAGCAACAGACTAGCTCCACACCATATCCGTTCAACAACACAGTAACGCCTAGGCCTCAAGCCTCACAGGCAAACCATAGTCACAATCAATCATTTAAGCTATAAGCCGCACAAGCAAACCACTGCCTAGGCTATAAGCTTCACAAGCGAGTCTCAAGTACGTGGGTAACAGGACTGCTAACCAAAAGATGGCCCTTTATACCCCAAACCACAATATGTCGGAAGCCATACACAGAATGGCAGGGTTGGCTACAACGGCCAATCCTTCATACACGAAAACCATATACGGAAACTTACTCGAGGAAGGGTAAAGCACATTGAGTGGAAGGTCACACCTCACGACCTCCACGAAACACAGTTCCACGTCAACACCAGAACAGACTGGTACACGACGTACCACAACAAACCATTACCCACACAGGGTACAGGTACCTATTACCACAAGGTACTAGCATGAAAACCACAAGTAAACCAGTGCCGTAACAGGGCACACCATAGCGAGCTAAACCACATTTGGTGAGTCAACACTCACCAACCATAACCAAAACTGTGCCACCACTCGGGCACACCACAAGCCACAACCGTAGTCACAACTGTGCCAACACCAGGGCACCCTCGAACGAGTCAAACCTCGACTATGAGTCACAAAACACGAACCACAGCTAGTGTAAAGCACGAGTCGGAAAGGAATGACGCCACCACACGGGAACGGACTACTGGCTGATCAGGCCAGTATCCAACCCGGACAACACAACACAAGAACAACCTCTCAGTCTCGCAGTCACGGACGAAAGGTCCAACTGCCGCTCCACGAGAACAAGTCAAACAACTGTGGAGACCAACCAACACCACACCTGCAGACACACAACTGTAGGTCCATGCCTGGCACCTCTAGGGTCTCTGGCCGGAGCACCCTAAAGTGAGGCACTGGAAAACAGGACTAGCTGGGGACCAGTGTCGACTACTGGTGTCCGTACTCCCAACTACGAGCGCACTACAAGCGACTGCACACCCACAAACACAAGCCGCTGCCCTACTTTCGTCTTTCCCTCAGCCGGACGTACAACTCAAACACAGGAGTGAGGGTCCAGGAAGACGACACAGACCCCGACGGTACCACACTGTACCGGGACAAACCCCGAGCACAACAAACACACGTGCCTGGCTCACAAGAACCTGGGGTACCGACTAGAGAGGCATTCCAGAATAGGCGCCGGACCACCACACTCGGCTAGCACAAATCACGATACTTACATGTTCCATCTTTATTACAAACCACGGTACATATGTGAGGAACCTTGTTCTGGTCACACGTGACTCACAAGCTAACCTACACCATAACACATATAAACCATATTAATAAAAATACTACGGCCTGTCATCGGTCACCTTATGACAGTGAAGGTCACACTAAACACTGACCACGATAATCACATAATAATTATACTTACACTTTACTAATCATCCATCCAGAATAATCTACAAAAGATCCTAGAGGATCGAGGCTAGGTTCAGACGTGAACCTCATCGCCACAATACCACAAACTAACCACAATAATTAATATATAATGAACACAATAACGTACAATGTTCCATGCACACACAAATCATAGGTACGGCATCCAAACCATGTAAACAATACGTGTATGATACACCAGTCAGGTGCACCACACATCATTCACATAAACAACATGTCCAACACATGGACAACACGCTCCAAGAGCGCTACAGGTGCCAACGCACCACACATACTACGTAAACACCAAACTGATTACGTACCTAACATAATAACCACGTAAAACATGCCCACCTCGTGAGCTATATGCTCTATGAGCGTAACAAGTGCACTGGCTCCATTTGTCATTGCCATGCACAACAATTACGAATAATCGAATAACTAAAACATTAAAAACATGCATAACCAGACCTCTCAGCTGAGGTCGTGACAAGGGGCCAGGTCGCCTTCAGAACGCGACGCCCTGACCTGTGGCAATAGGAACCTTATCGCGACGGGTCGGCCTGTCGCGACCTAGTCGCGACGGCAGGGTCTGTCGCCTTCACAGGCGCAAACCCTAATCCGGGAGGAACTCCATGGATTACCACTCCAGACCATTCAAACCATGCTTAATTCACGTTTTACATGCTTTAATGGATACCCTAGCATGGTATCTATGGTTTATAAACTAAAAAAACACATCAACCACACCATGCACACAATCCAAACATCAAAACAAGGTGGGTTCTCCCTACCTTCATGAAAAACTTGAAAACCGGAGATCGCTCGGTGTTTCCCCCACTCCACGCGACGTCTGCGCGGCGAGAACACGCCCCACGCACCTCCAGAACCCCGAATCGCCAAGAAACCTCGCAGCAGCTCCCCCATGGTCGAGCAGAGCCTGTGGAAGCTCTGTTCGGCCGGGGTTCTTAAAAATAGTATAACGGTTAAGAACGCGACGCAGTCCTACGTCGTGACCTGAACGTGACGTGGGAGGCCGTCGCCTTCCTACTCCTGACGTCAGCGGGCCACCCAACGCACGACACTTGGCGCGCATGCTGACGTCGACGCTCAACGGCGGCAACAGGAACGTGACCACCAGGGCTGTCGCGTTCAGAATGCGACGCATACCCCTGTCGCATTCACAGGCAGAAAATCTGTGAGTGCTTTGGGCCCAATGGCCGGCTCACCAAGCCTCACAACGCGCGCAAACACCTAAAACACGTACTAATGGGCCACACACTGGCCACCAAATCCACTAAACACGGATCCACGATGATCCGAAAAACGCGCGACGTTACAACTACACCCTCTCCCCCTTAAAATAATCTTCGTCCTCGAAGATTGAGTTATAGCACTTACCGAACAACGATGGATATAGCTTCTTCATCATCTCTTCAAGCTCCCAAGTTGCTTCTTCACGCGAAAAATTCCTCCATAAAACTTTCACGAAAGGAATGGACTTCGACCTCAACTGTTGCACCTTTCGATCTAGAATCTCTATAGGCTGCTCCGCATAGGACAAATCTGGCTGAAACTGCATTGGCTCGTAGCTAATCACATGAGTCGGATCTCGAACATACCTTCTCAACATGGATACATGAAAAATTGGGTGTACACCTGCCAAGGATGGTGGCAAAGCTAGCTGGTATGCCACATTCCCCATCTTCCTTAATACCTCAAAGGGTCCAATGAATCTAGGATTCAACTTACCTCTCTTCCCAAATCTCACTACACCCTTGGTTGGTGACACCTTGAGAAATACATGATCTCCTAGCTCAAAAGCCAAGTCTTTCCTCCTCGAATCTGCATAACTCTTTTGACGATCTTGTGCTGCCTTCAATCTCTGCACAATCAACTGAATCTTCTCTGATGTTTCTTGCACCATTTCCAGCCCAGCCAGATGCTGATCTCCTGCTTCTTCCCAACACAATGGGGATCTACAAGGTCTCCCATACAAAGCCTCAAATGGCACCATACCTACACTCGAATGGAAACTATTATTGTATGCAAATTCCACGAGATCTAGGTGGCATTCCCAATCTCCTCTCCAATCTAGAACACAAGCCCTAAGCATATCCTCCAACATCTGAATAGTCCTCTCGGACTGTCCAACTGTTTGTGAATGAAACGCCGAACTCAACTTCAATTGACTGCCAAAAGCTTGCTGCAAACTCTGCCAAAATATAGACGTAAATCTAAGATCACGATATGAGATAATCGACTTCGGAATACCATGCAACTTCACAATGCCATCAATGTATAGCCTAGCCAAACTGTAACGTTGCGCATTTTTTGGATCCTTGTGGATCCTATGTTTTGTGTTAATGATGGCCAGTGTGTGGCCAATGTGGTGCGTTACAGGTGTTTTACGCAGGTTTCTAGGGCAATGTGGGCCAGAAGGTTGGGCCTAAAGCACCTGTTAGTTCACTATCCATGAACGCGATAGGCCTGGACGTCGCGTTCTAAATGCGACGACACTGAGGGTCATGTTCTGTTTGCCGCTGTGAGGCGGTCGTCATGTGCATGTGCACCGCGTGTCGCGCGCTAGGCGGCATGCTGACGTCGTCCTTGTGAAGGCGACACCCTACACCGTCGCGTTCAGGTCGCGACGAAGGGGTGTGTCGCGTTCTTAACCACAATGTGTTTTTAAGCTGGTTTGGCCAAGCAGAGTTGCAGTGAGCTCTGCTCGGCCGAGGGAAAATGTTGTGGCGATTTTCTGGGCGATTCGCCTATTTAGATGTGCTTTTGGCGTGTTCTCGCCGCAAGGACCTTGCGTGGAGCGGAGGAAACGCCAGGTGTTTGCCGTTCTTCACATTCTTCACGAAGGTAGGGAGATTCTTCCTATTTTACGTCGTGAAATCGCGTGTGATGCATGTACAGGTTGTTATTTGCATGAGAACAGTAGATATCATGCTAGGGCATTCACTAAAGCATGAAAAATGGAAATTAAGCGTGGTTTGCACGGCTTGAGGAGGTGATCTGGGGGGAGGATCCTAGATTAGGGTTTCTGCCTGTGAAGGCGAAGGAGCCCCCTGTCGTGTTCAAAATGCGACAGGCCGGCCCGTCCTGTTCAAGTTATGGATGTGACCTATCGTGGTATCGCATTTTGAAGGCAACACTACCCCATGTAGCGACCTCAGCCGAGAGGTCCTGTTGTGCATCTTTTTAATAGTAAGATTATCTGATTATTGGTAATTTGTGTGCATGGCCAGTGTGAGCGGTGCTTGGGCACCCGTAGTGCTCATGGAGTGTGTCATTTATGAGGCTAGTGTGTTGTTTACGTAGCTAGCGAGATGTTTATGTGGTTAGCGTGTTGTTCACGTGACTAGTGTGTTGTGCTCACGTGGTTGACATGAGGTTTCACGTGGTTTGTGCAGTGTGCACGTGGTTTGTGTCTGCGTGGCGAGTAGTACGATGCCTACCATGGTTACCTCTTCAGTTGGGTGCATCAAGTTCTATATGAGCTAGGCACATATGTTTGTGCTCGAGGTTTGTCCTGGTACTTGTGTACCATTGAGGTCTATGTCATCTGTCCTGGACACCCTCACTCCGTTGCTTGAGTTGTACGTCCGACTGAGGGAAAGACGACAGTGGGACAACGACTAGTGAGAGTTTGTTGTTTGTCGCTTGTAGCGCGCTGTAGTTGGGGGTACGGACACCAGTAGACGTACTGGCCCCAGCTAGTCCTGTTTTCTAGTGCCTCACTCTAGGGAGCTCGGGCCGGAGTCCCTAAAGGTGCCATGCATGGGCCTGCGGCAGTGTGGTTCGCAGGTGTGGTGTTGGTTGGACTCCACAGTTGTTTGACATGTTCTAGTGGAGTGATAGCTGGACCTTTCGTCCGTGGCTGCGAGGCTGAGGGGTAGACCTGTGTGGTTTGTCCGAGTTAGTTGTTGGTGTCGCGAACCAGTTTACGTGACTCGAGTGTGGCGGTCTCTACTTTAGCTCGTACACCTAGTTGTGGTTTGACGTTTATTTATTTAAGTTGGTTTATGTTAACGACAAATGGTAAGTGATATGTATAGTTTAAATATCCTGCTCAGTTTAATCTATCAATTGTTAGCATAGCTTCCTGCTTTTGTACTTGAGTTTGGTTTGCTCGGGTTTTGGGGGAGTTTCCCTACTGAGCCAGTGACTTTCGAGGCTCACCCCTACTCCTTACAAGTGAAGGAGAGTAAGAGGTTTCTCTGTCGTCTTCTAGTTCGGAGCCGCATCACAGCGGTGTTGGGCCGACGCCTCCAACAGTGTAAAGTGTAGACTACCTTTCTGTTGTACATCGGGGTATGCCCCAGGCTTGTGTACTTTAGTTGACTTTTGTTGAAATTTGGCTATGTAAATCCATTGTAAATATATGTGGGATTGCGAATCTTATATAAATAACAATTTATTCCTTTGTGTTTCTACAGACATGTGTGTGATATCCCGTGCGAGGCTACGGCTTGTTCGCGGGAGGCGGAGTCAGATCGAGCTCGTTATTAGGTTAATGGGTTTGAATGATGTGGTCCATCACACAAACTCTCTATGGACTGCTTCTTCTTCATAGCAAGAAAATGAGCACTCTTTGAGAATCTATCAACAATTACCCATATAGTGTCATTCCCTCTAGCTGATCTAGGGAATATCCAGCTTTTGCATCAAACCCGAAAGTCGCTGACGTTCTGCCTTCACCTGCTGACATATCAAACATTTCGCTACTACATCAGCAACATCCCGCTTCATGCCGGACCACCAAAAAGAACACTTCAGATCCCGATACATTTTTCCACTACCTGGGTGAATAGAAAACTGCGACCTATGCACTTCTTCTAGAATCTCCTTTCACAGATCCACATCATTAGGGACACATACCCGATGATTCAAACGAATCACACCATCTTCAACTCTAATTATGCCAGACTTCCCAACCAATTCTTGCAATAGTGGGTCATCTTTTTGCAAAGCAAGAACCCTATCATGCACAGAAGATCTAATGGTCAACTGAGCTAAGAACATGCTGCAAAATTGTGGCTCTAGAACAGCCAAAGATCCTGTTGCATCTTCCAACATCTTCCAGTCTTGCCGCATCATTTGCCTCTTCCTGCTTAATGCATCCGCCACCACATTGGCTTTCACTGGGTGGTAAGTAAGCTCAAAATCATAGTCTTTAAGAAATTCAATCCACCTCTGCTGCCTCAAATTCAGCTCCTTCTGGAGAACAGATATCTAAGACTCTTGTGGTCAAAGAAAAGTTCAAATCTGACTTCATACAAATAGTGCCTCCAGATTTTCAAAGCAAAGACCACTGCCGCCAGCTCCAAATCACGAGTTGGATAATTACGCTCATGCTCCTTAAGTTGCCTAGAAGCATATGCAACAACTCTTCCACCCTACATTAGAACACGGCCAACCCAATCTTCGAAGCATCCGTGTAGATAGAAAAAGAATCTACACAACACAAGCACTGGCGATGTAGTCAATCGAGTCTTCAGCTCCTCGAAACTTCTTTCACAAGCATCGGTCAACTCGAACTTAACTCCCTTCCTAGGCAGCCTTGTCAAGGTAGCCGCAATAGAAGAGAAACCCTCAATGAACCTTCTATAGTAACCAGCCAAGCCAAGGAAACTCCTGATGTCGACAGATGATCTGGGTGTCTCCCAATCAAGGACAGCTTCCACCTTTGCCGGATCCATAGAGACACCATCTCCACAAATAACATGCCCTAAGAAGTGAACCTCCTTCATCTAGAAATTGCACTTACTGAATTTAGCATACAGTTTGTGCGCTCTCAAGACTTCAAGTACAATCTTCAAATGCTCCCTATGAGTCACCTCATCAGGTGAATAGATCAGCACATCATCAATAAAAACCACAACAAAAGAGTAAAGATATCTGGAAAACCCTGTTCATCAAGTCTATGAAAACCGCTGGAGCATTCGTCAAACCAAATGGTAAGACAAGGAACTCATAATGACCATATCTCATCCTAAAAGTCGTTTTAGAAGAATCCTCTGGCTTGATTCGGAGTTGATGATAGCCAGAACAAAGATTGATCTTAGAAAACACAGAATCTCCATGCAATTGGTCAAACAAGTCATCAATACGAGGCAAAGGATACTTGTTCTTAATAGTCACCTGATTAAGCTTGCGGTAATCAATGCATAGTCTCATCGACTCGTCCTTCTTCTTCACAAAAAGTACAGGAGCTCCCCAAGGTGATAATGTAATGACCAGTATGTTCGGATCGAGGTTTACCGGGTTTTGGAGGCCAGTGTGTGGCCATTGTTAGACCATGAAGGTCTATGTGTGTTTTTATAGCTTATTTTGGACAAGTGGTAGGGAGGGGTGTTGGGCAACCTAGCCAAATTCGGGCTTTGTCGGGCTCTTTGAGATCGCGTCGCATACAATGACGCGATTCTTAGGGGCTTATCGTGTCCGATCTTCCAGACGCGATGCTGGTCCTAATCGCGGTCAATATGTAGGACGCGATTAAATATCTTAATCGCGGTCGCTATGCAAAATGCGATTTCGAACTGTCGTTACATGGTTGTCGTTGCATGCACGCCGCGTGGCGCATGCAGGGTGATGGGGGGTGTTTTTCGCGTTAGAAATGTCGGACGCGTTTCTTAACTCGTCGGGTATGTACGATGCGATTTGATTATGTTGTGTTATGTGTATCTCCCCCGGCCGAACATTGCAGTTGCACTGCTCAGGCTTGGGGGAGATGTTGCAGCAGCTGTGAAGGGGATTCTTGGTGATTTGGGGATAATTAGAGTTCGTTTGGCGTAATTTTGACGCGAGGGCGAATTTCAGATCACGAGGAATCCTTTGGTGGTGTCGGAATTGTGCTTCTTGCACTCGTAGGGGACTCTACCATGGTTTCTTCCTTGTTTACATGTGGAATGGGTTGTTTGGTGCATGGATGGAGTTTCTACTTGTGGTAATTGCATGGGCATGTTAGTAAGCATGTGTAGGAACCCATACACATTTATTTCCAGCTTTACATGATTATGGGATTGGGTGGTGTGATTTCCAGATGGGTTTGTGGGTGTGTTCCTGAGCTCTGAAAGGCGTCCGGTACAGTGGACGCATTCTTATCAACGCGTCACTTACACCCGACGCAATTCAGAGTGGAGTGGCATCCTGCATGTTAGACGAGACTTGAAAGGTAATAGCGGCGTCTGTTGTGGATGCGATTATGTAAGTTGCCACCCGAGCTCTGGCGAGCTGTGGCCAGTTTATCAGGTTTGTGCCCCACATTGCTTGGGCAGTGTTACCAAGGCAAGGTAGGGCCTATATGGGTTGTGTGGATCCATGTTGTGATTGATATCAAGGTGTTTTGCGTGGTTTTGTGTGCATAGCGAGTTAGGTGTTACGCCTTCTATAGTTACCTCTCCAGTCGATTACCCTAGCACGGGGTGCTTAGGGATTGTCCTAGTACGGGAGTACCGTCGAGGTTTGTGTCGTCTTCCTGGACACCCTCACTCCTGTCTTGAGTAGTACGTCCGACTGAGGGAAAGACGACAGGGGACAACGGCTCGTGTTTGTGGGTGTGCGGCCATTTGTAGCGCACTCTTGGTTGAGGGACAGACACCGGTAGATGTACTGGTCCTCAGCTAGTCCTGTTCCAGTGCCTCACTTTAGGGTTCTCAGCCGGTGCCCCTAAAGGTGGCAGGCCTGGTCCTGCAGCATTGTTGCCTGCAGGTGTGGTGTAGTTTGTTTCCATAGTTCTTGTCTTGTTGAGGTGGAGCGGCAGCTGGACCTTTCGTCCGTGGCTGCGAGGCTGAGAGGTTTACTTGTGTTGTTTGTCTGAGTCTGTGGCTGGTGTCGCGAACCACTCTCCGTGACTCGTGTTCGGCGTACCCATTCTTTAGCTTGTGCACTTGACGTGTGTTACTGTTTATTTATTTATAGCAATAGTATCATGTTTAGGAGCTCTCATGATTTACAGCTTTGATATTAATTGTATTTCTTGGCTTGGGGGAGTTACCCAACTGAGCCAATGACTTGTGAGGCTCACCCCTTTTTCTTCCAGGTGAGGGAGAGTAGGAGGATTCACGTCCCTCTTGTAGTTCTGGTCAGCACCATAGTAGAACCGGGCCCTCGCCACCAGCAGAGTGAAGCCCTTACTTGTGGAGCCTTGGGGGTTTGTCCCGGGCTGTTGTTTCTTTCTGTTAGCCATGTATGGAATCTACTACGTACTTTTCATATGGACATATATGAGCAATGTATCTTATATGTGCTTATTGTGGTTCTTTTATATTTTCACGGACATATGTGATGGATATCCCTTGCGAGGCATCGGCCCAATCACGGGAGACGGTGTTGTGTCAAGCTCGTTATTGGGTTAACGGGTTTGATCGGCATGGACCGTTACAGTTGGTATCAGAGTGAATGTCCGTGTAGATATGAAAGAATGAGAAATGTACATAGTTGTTCCTTATCATGGTATTCTGCTGGTAGTTGGCCCTGTTTTTTTTTATAATGATATACTTGTGTGTTATGTGAATAGAATGTATATGTGCAGGTTTATAATGATTGATAGGAGAGATTGGGGAGGAGGAGGTGATGATCCTGAGGAGTCTACTCATCAAATGATAGAGAGAATGTGGGAGAGTATCACGCATATCCGGACAAGGTTGGATCAGTAACTACCAGGCCAGTCTTCCGGGGGAGCACCACCGGTGACGGAAGAGATAATGCTGGCACCATTAGTACCACCTTATGGAGTAGAGGCACCTTTTATGGCACCTTTACCTTCAATGGTACCAGTGAGGCCAGCAAGTGTGGAGGAATCCATGATGATGGTGGAGAGGTTTTTGCATTTGCAACCACCAACATATTCAGGAGGTCCAAATCTGGATACAACGGAACATTGGATTCATGAGATTGAGAGGGTATTTGTCACAATGAGGTGTTCTCAGGCGGATAGAGTTATCTTGGCAACCTATCAATTGAGGGGTTTTGCACAAGAATGGTGAGACTTAAGATGCAGACCGTGTTCACCGGTAGAGCTGAAGAAACAATCACTTGGTCCGAGTTTCTGGAGGTCTTTAACAATACTTTCTTTCCGATACAAGTTCAGCAAGCAAAAAGGAGCAATTTAGAACACTTCAGCAAGGGAACTTGTTGGTGTTGGAATATCAAATGAGGTTCATGGCCTTGAGTAGGTATGCCCCGTATATAGTAACCAATAATGCAATAATGATTGAGTACTTTACCCGGGGATTGAGGCCGGAGTTGCAAGATGTAGTTATTCCTTTGATGTGTGGTACAGTGGAAGAGGTAGCACAAAGAGCAGCAATACTTGAAAGAACCATTCAAGCCAGGCAGTCTAGTGGATCGGGATCAAGTGGTGGTAGTTTTCGACTTCCATAATAATCCGCGGGTGTTAGTAAGGGAAAGGCACCTTCGAGAGGATCATCTTCTTCGGGCTTTGGCAAATGGGGCAACAAGTTGAAAATATATTTAGAGGCCGAGGAGGTGGCAAGCAGCAAGAATTTCAGCAAGGGCGCAGTTACAAGCCGGAAATGGAGGAGTCTCAACAAAGCACGACAAGGCAGCCTGGGGAATTCCGGTGTTTCAATTGTGATCAGCTGGGGCACTTAGCGAGAATTGTCCATACCCAAGAAGAGCTATCTATGGTAGAGGGGCACCACAACAGCAGCAGCAGCAGCAACCACAACAACAACCTTCAGTAGGGCAAGGAAGAGGTGCACCTTACCAAAGGGGCGGAGGACGAGGACGAGTAATGGTGATTACAAGGGCCCAAGCAGAAGCATCAAATCTGATTGAAGGTATAATACTAATCTTTGAATTTTCAGCAAGAACATTAATTGATCCAGGTGCATCACATTCTTTCATTTTCGAAGATTTTCTTGATATTATGGTGCATCCTTTTGAGGAGAGGCAATGTGAGCTTATGGTGGAGGTACCGTCCGGGGATTTCATGCTTACCACATGTTACTTGGATGAGGTACCTATTATGATTCAGGGTAACCAGTTGCCGGCTAGGCTTTATGCATTGTAGTTAAAGGAGTATGATATGATATTAGGTATGGATTGGTTAGAGGCATATGGAGCAGTGGTGGATTGCAGGAAAAAGAAAGTGAGGTTCAGCTATCCAGGAAAAGATTTATTTGAGTTCTAAGGTATCCCATTCTACACCCCTAAATTCATTATCTCTGCCTTAAAGGCTAGGAAATTGATTAATGCAGGATGTGTAGCCTATTTGGCATCTGTTAGTTTAGTTGAGGCAGAAAAGGCAGTGGATATGGTACCTGTTGTTAGGGAATTTGTGGATGTGTTTCCGGAAGAGTTACCGGGGTTAGCACCGCATAGAGAGGTGGATTTCACAATTGAATTGCAGCCGGGTAGTATGCCCATTTCTAAAGCACCATACAGGATGGTGCCTGCAGAATTGAAGGAGTTAAAGAAGCAATTACAAGAGTTACTTGAAAAGGGATTCATTCGGCCGAGTCATTCACCATGGGGAGCACCATTCTATTTGTAAGAAAGAAAGATGGTAGCATGAGGATGTGTACAGATTACCGCCAATTGAATCAAGTTACTATAAAGAATAGGTATCCACTTCCATGTATTGATGATCTATTTGATCAATTGCAATCGGAAAGGGTGTTCTCCAAGATAGATTTGAGATCGGGGTACATCAATTGAGAATCCGGGAGGAGGACATAGACAAGACGGCATTTAGAACAAGGTATGGGCATTATGAGTTTGTGGTTATGCCATTTGGGCTAACCAATGCACCGGCAGCATTTATGAACTTAATGAGTCAGATCTTTCATCCTTATTTAGATCAGTTCATTGTGGTGTTCATTGATGATATTTTGGTATATTCAGCCTTAGAAGAAGAGCATGTAAATCATTTAAGAATTACATTATAAACATTGAAGGAGCATCAACTTTATGCAAAGCATAGTAAATGTGAGTTTTGGCTTAAGGAAATTCAGTTTCTGGGGCATATTATCTCAGGTGAGGGTGTTGCTGTAGATCTAGCAAAGGTGGAGGCTGTTATGAAATGGGAGGAGCCAAAGACCGTGTCGAAAATTCAGAGTTTCCTTGGTATGGCCGGGTATTATAGGCGGTTTATCAAAGATTTCTCTAAAATTGCAGCACCACTGACTAGGCTTACAAGAAAGGGAGTGCCATTTGAATGGTCCTCCAATTGCAGGCATAGTTCATGAAGTTGAAGAAATGGCTCACTTCAGCCCCAATATTAAGATACCGTCAGGTCGAGGTGGTTTTGTGATTTACACAGATGCGTCCAAAAGAGGACTTGGGGCAGTCCTTATGCAACATGGAAAGGTGGTAGCGTATGCATCTAGGCAATTGAAGCGTCATGAAGAAAAGTATCCTACACATGATTTGGAATTGGCAGCAGCTGTCTTTGCATTAAAGATTTGGCGGCATTATTTGTATGGAGAAAGGTTTGAGATATTCACGGACCACAAAAGTTTGAAGTATATTTTCTCTCAGAAAGATTTAAATTTAAGGCAGCGCAAGTGGATGGAATATCTCAAAGATTATGATTTTAGTTTGGCATATCATCCAGGTAGAGCAAATGTGGTGGCAGATGCTTTGAGTAGGAAGGTGACTGTGAATCATATTATGATGAAGGAATGGAAATTGTATGAGAGTGTGGCAGAAAGTTCTTTGTTTGTACCAAGCAACCGACGGAGAGCCGTGTTGGCTAATAGTGTGGTGGAACCGTCATTGTATTGGCAAGTTGTGGAAGCTAAAAAAGAA
This sequence comes from Colocasia esculenta, assembly GCA_014218235.1. NCBI lineage: Eukaryota > Viridiplantae > Streptophyta > Magnoliopsida > Alismatales > Araceae > Colocasia > Colocasia esculenta. Next base: position 83,995,090 of record CM024762.1, read on the forward strand.
GATGAATATTTGGCCGACATTGTGAAGATGGAGGAAGTTTCAATTGATGATGATTGTGTTGTGCGATTTAGGCACAGATTATATGTCCCAAATGAAGCAAATGTTAAGTAAAAAGTGTTAGAAGAAGCCCATCGATCTAGGTACACCATACATCCGGGAAGCACTAAAATGTACCAGGATTTAAAGAAATATTTTTGGTGGCCAAGCATGAAGAAGGAGATAGCAGAATTTATAGCAAGATGTGCGGTGTGTCAGCAAGTCAAGGCGGAGCATCAAAGACTAGGTGGTTTATTGCAACCACTACCAATACCACAATGGAAGTGGGATGATATCACAATGGACTTTGTTGTAGGTTTGCCTAGGATAGCAACGGGTCATAATGGTATTTGGGTTTTTATTGATCGGTTAACCAAAGTGTGTATGTTATTACTGGTTAGCATTTCATGGGCAGTAGATCGGTTGGCGAAATTATATATTGAGAGGATTGTGCCATTGCATGGGATACCGGTTACTATTGTTTCAGATCCGGATCCCAGGTTTACATCGGACTTTTGGAGGAGTTTGCAAAGGGTTGTGGGCACACAACTGAGGTATAGTTCCGCATACCATCCCCAAACCGATGGACAAATGGAGAGAACAATCCAAACCATTGAGGATATGCTCTGAGCATGTTGTTTGGCCTGGGGAGGTGGATGGTAACATCACCTTGGCATGGTTGAGTTTGCCTACAACAATAGCTATCATTCAAGTATCGGCATGGCACCTTATGAAGCACTTTATGGAAGACCTAGTAGAACACCGTTGAATTGGCATGAAGTGGGTGATATGTAGGTAATGGGACCGGAATTAGTTCAGCAATGTGCGGAAGTGGTCAAATTCATTAAGGAGAAACTCCAAACAACACAAAGTAGACAAAAGAGCTACGCGGATGTCCGGCGTAGGCCTTTACAGTTTGAGGTTGGAGAGTATGTGTTTTTGAAAGTTTCTCCGACTAAAGGTGTTCTAAGGTTCAGTAAGAGGGGCAAGTTGAGTCCCAAGTTTGTGGGTCCTTTTCAGATTTTGGAAAGGATTGGGGAGACAGCTTACAGGTTGGAGCTTCCGGCGAACTTCACGGATGCTCATGATGTGTTTCATGTCTCCATGTTGAGGAAATATATCCGAGATCCTTCTCAAGTTGTAAGCTATCAAAGGGATGATTTGAAGCCAGATATTACTATGCCAAAATATCCGGTAATGATCACAAGCAGGCGGATCCAAAGGTTGAGGAATAAAAACATCGAATTGGTAAAGGTTCAGTGGGAGAATCGGAAAGGTGGTGAAGATACTTGGGAGTTGGCTGAGGAGATGTTCAAAACATATCCATACTTGTTTGGGTAAGTAGTGTTTTTCTTTTTAGGTGATAGTTGTATATGTTTTGAACTATGTTTATGTTTACCGCTTAATTTCGAGGACAATATTCTTTTTAGGTGATAGTAATGTAATGACCGATATGTTCGGATTGAGGTTTACTGGGTTTTGGAGGCTAGTATGTGGCCATTGTTAGACCATGAAGGTCTATGTGTGTTTTTACAGCTTATTTTGGTCAGGTGGTAGGCAGGGGTGCTGGGCAACCCAGCCAAATTCGGGCTCTGTCGGGCTCTTTGAGATCGCGTTGCATACAGACGACGCGATTCTCAGGGGCTTATCGCGTCCAGTCTTCCAGACGTGATGCTGGTCCTAATCGCGGTCGATATGTAGGACGCGATTAAATATCTTAATCGCGGTCGCTATGCAAAACGAGATTTTGAACCGCCGTTAGATGTTGTCGTTGCATGCACGCCGCGTGGCGCATACAGGGTGACGGGGGGGGGGGGGGGGTTAGTCGCGTCGGCAACGTCAGACGCATTTCTTAACGCGTCAGGTATGTTAGAGTGTGGAGTCAGAACTTTAACATGTGGATCAATAAAGGGAGTCTGGGTTGCGGATCGACCTACGCGGTCAGGTCGCGGTGGTCTGGGGGCAGCGCCCCCTGCGGGGGTCTCTAGGTGCAGTGCCCCCGGAAGCTAAATTTGGCTTACATAAGTGAATGAGTCAAAGTCTTCAAGGTAGTCGACTTCAGCAGTCAACTTCAGCATTCGACTGCAGCAGTCGACTTCAGCAGTGGGAGTCAGCAGTCGACTTTAGCAGTGGGAGTCAACCTTTGACTTCAGTAGTGGGAGTCAGCATTCGACTTCAGCAGTGGGAGTCAACAGTCAATTAGCATTCGACTTTAGCAGTCAAATTTCTCAAGGCAATCGACTTCTCAACCCCAGGACAGGCGACTTGCGTGAATCTGAGTTAGGGGCAATTAGTCCTTGTAAATCTCGATTATGGCGCCCTAACCTTCCAGTATATATAGTAGGGTTGTCTCTCCTTGTGTGTGGTTGTTGGATGATTGTTCCTGACGTATAGTATTAGAACTGCTGCTGTGGCCGTGGACGTAGGAAGGCCTTGCCTCCGAACCACGTAAAAATATGGTGTTCTTGTGTTCTTCTTCTCCCTTCTTCTATCTCTTCTCCAAACTCTACGTGTGAGTTGTGCGAGAGAGGGCTGCCGATCGGGGGGACGATTCCCCAATAGGGTATGTACGACGCGATTTGGTTATGTTGTGTTAAGTGTATCTCCCCCGGCCAAACAATGCAGTTGCATTGTTCAGGCTTGGGGGAGATGCTGCAGCAGCTGTGAAGGAGATTCTTGGCGATTTGGGGATAATTGGAGTTCATTTGGCATAATTTCGGCACGAGGGCGAATGTCGAAGCATGAGGAATCCTTTGGTGGTGTCGGAATTGTGCTTCTTGCACTCGTAGGGGAACTCTACCATGGTTTCTTCCTTGTTTACATGTGGAATGGGTTGTTTGGTGCATGGATGGAGTTTCTACTTGTGGTAATTGCATGGGCATGTTAGTAAGCATGTGTAGGAACCATACACATTTATTTCCAGCTTTACATGATTATGGGATTGGGTGGTGTGATTTCCAGATGGGTTTGTGGGTGTGTTCCTGAGCTCTGAAAGGCGTCCGGTACAGTGGACGCATTCTTATCAACGCGTCACTTACACCGACGCAATTCAGAGTGGAGTGGCATCCTGCATGTTAGACGAGACTTGAAAGGTAATAGCGGCTTCTGTTGTGGATGCGATTATGTAAGTTGCCACCCGAGCTCTGGCGAGCTGTGGCCAGTTTATCAGGTTTGTGCCCCACATTGCTTGGGCAGTGTTACCAAGGCAAGGTAGGGCCTATATGGGTTGTGTGGACCCATGTTGTGATTGATATCAAGGTGTTTTGTGTGGTTTTGTGTGCGTAGCGAGTTAGGTGTTACGCCTTCTATAGTTACCTCTCCAGTCGGTTACCCTAGCACGGGGTGCTTAGGGCTTGTCCTAGTACGGGAGTACCGTCGAGGTTTGTGTCATCTTCTTGGACACCCTCACTCCTGTGAGTAGTACGTCTGGCTGAGGGAAAGACAACAGGGGACAACGGCTCGTGTTTGTGGGTGTGCAGCCATTTGTAGCGTGCTCTTGGTTGAGGGATGAACACCGGTAGACGTGCTGGTCCTCAGCTAGTCCTGTTCCAGTGTCTCACTTTAGGGTTCTCGGCCAGAGCCCCTAAAGGTGGCAAGCCTAGTCCTACAGCAGCGTTGCCTGCAGGTGTGGTGTAGTTTGTCTCCACGATTCTTGTCTTGTTGAGGTGGAGCGGCAGCTGGACCTTTCGTCTGTGGCTGCGAGGCTGAGAGGTTTACTTGTGTTGTTTATCTGAGTCTGTGGCTGGTGTCGCGAACCAGTCTTCGTGACTCGTGTTCGGCGTACCCTTTCTTTAGCTTGTGCACTTGACGTGTGTTACTGTTTATTTATTTGTAACAGTAGTATCATGTTTAGGAGGTCTCATGATTTGCAGCTTTGATATTAATTGTATTCTCGGCTTGGGGAGTTACCCTACTGAGCCAATGACTGTGAGGCTCACCCCTTTTTTTCCAGGTGAGGAGAGCAAGAGGATTCACGTCCCTCTTGTAGTTCCGGTCAGCACCGTAGTAGAGTCGGGCCCTCGCCACCAGCGAGTAAAGCCCTTACTTGTGGAGCCCTGGGGGTTTGTCCCGGGCTGTTGTTTCTTTCTGTTAGCCATGTATGGAATCTACTATGTACTTTTCATATGAACATATATGAGCAATGTATCTAATATGTGCTTATTGTGGTTCTTTTATATTTTCACGAACATATGTGATGGATATCCCTTGCGAGGCATTGGCCCGATCGCGGGAGACGGTGTTGTGTCAAGCTCGTTATTGGATTAACGGGTTTGATCGGCATGGATAGTTACATATAAACTTGGCCAAATAAAACCCTTGTCTATCAATTCCTACAGTTGCTTCCGCAATTCTGCCAATTCTACTGGTGCCATACGGTAAGGAGCAATAGATATAAGTGCAGTACCAGGTACTAACTCAATACCAAACTCAATCTCCCTTACAGGGGGCAAATCAGACAAGTCCTCGAGAAAAACATCACTGAAATCTTGGACAATCTCAATATCTTCTACGGTCAAACTCTTCTTCGAATCCTCAGATATCACTACACTAGCAAGAAGACCTCTACAACCCTTGCTCAACATCCGGGTTGCCTTCAGGGCTGAAATCACAAACTTACCATCATGTTCTGAGTAAAGGTTGAAAAAATTCCTCTTCGCCAAGAATCCGGAAAATAATAATCTTCATAATGCTCCTCGAGCCAGTCGAAGCCCAAAATAGCATCGTAGTCCTTCATCTTCAATAGATAAAAGTTATCGAGCAAATCTCGCTCTTTTATACTCACATGAAGAGAAGAAAAACACTACCCAGTTAACATAGTTCCGGCTGGAGTATGAACAGATAATGGAACCTCCAACTCTTCAGGAACCAAATCACTCTCCTTCATCAAGACCTTAGCAAATTTCTCGAAGATAAAGCTATGCGTAGCACCAGTATCAAATAAAACATAAGCAATCATTCCCATAATCAAAATCGTACCTTCTGTGATGTGCTCTGCCAACTCTGCCTCATCTCTCGCCAAAGCAAACACTCGAGCATGAGCCCTCGGTCTCCCTATTGCTCTCGGTGCTGGTCTAGCTGCTGTTGGTCTGCTACCACTGCAAACTGTTGTGCCATCTTCGGACAATCACAAATCTTGTGGTTCTTGTCACCACACCTCAAGCATCTACTAGAAATCACCCAATAAACATCTCCTCCGTGATGCTTTCCACACTGAGAACATAAAGGCTTCTCTGCAACTGTGCCACCACTCGTAGTCGGTGCAGCCACTCTCACTGGTAGCACTACCCTGGGCGAAAACACAGGAGTCTTCATCTTCTTGTCCTGCCACTGAAACGCTAATCCAGGCCTCTTCAAAGAAGCCCTCTTCTCCTCCAGATATACCTCCATCTCAGCTTCCTACATGCATGCCGCTGACAGTGCCTCCTACGTCGATCGATGCCCAAATGTCACCAGTCTAGTCAAGGATGGCTTCAAACCCATGATAAATTTCTTCACTTTCCTCCGCTTATCGGCCACTATGTGAGGTGCATACTTTGACAGCTCTGCAAATCTAGCTGCATACTCTAGTACACTCATTGACCCTTGGGTCAGTCTCAAGAACTCCTGCTCCATGTGATCCTGCACATACTCTGGAATATACTTCGCCCTGAACAGATGAACAAACTCGGTCCATTAGACCTCAACAGCACATCCTCAAATTGTGTGTGTAGTACTGACGACCACCACACATCGGCATGCTCCTGCAAAAGAAGGTGGATACATCTAAAGGTGTACAAGTAACAACACACAAAACACTTCTAGAATTTTCATTACCTGTAGCATATAGGTGGCTAATGTCACTCTCTCCTCTTCCGCGCATATTATAGCACAAAAAATCTTCTCCGTCTCCCGCAGCCAACTCTCCGCCATGATGGGATCACTCTCCCCCTTAAAGAAAGGTGGGTCATCTGCCTGAATCACTCCATCATCGAAACACCTCCAAGGCCTACCTCGTGAGCAGGTGCCTGCGCCTACATCCAAGTCGAGTTCTTAGATGGATCCTTCCATTCAACACCTTGGTAACACCTCCTAAGTACTAACCTGAGCCTGCACTTGCGCTTGTAAAGCAGCAGCCGTCTGTGCCTGAGTCTGCATCGCGTGCACAAGTCCTTGCATCAATGTTCCATAATCCACAGGTGGTGGTGGGGGTGGTAAAGTTACGCCTGTCTGATCTGGCGCCTGCTGTGCTGGAGCCTACGAACCTCCCGCTGACTCATCAGCTCGGGTCGAGCCTGCTCCTCTATGACCACAGGTAGCCATAGTCTGCAAAACAAGTATTTATTATAGTAACCTATTATTCTACATAAATCTTGGACTAATTCTTTATGCAGACTTACGGATATGAACACAGTGTTGATATTTCGTTTCTGTACATGCTCAACCTGGAACACTCTGATACCAATCTCTGTAACACCCCTCTTGGACCCAGTACAGTTGTTCCAACTCACATTGGATCCAATAGAGGTATTACAGTGGAAAATATCCAACAATAATCGGTTCAGATTGAGATATACATAAATGACAATTTAAATTCCAACAAGCTGCAACGAAATATGGAACTAAATTTTTCAATCAACATTGCATTCAAATACCAAGTCCAAAGCATAAAAGAAGGATTACAATAGTTCAAAGTAAAAACAATTCGTAAGTCCAAATAGCATAAAGTTCAAATTACAACTTATCCTCACATACATAATCTCTCAAACACACTCAAAGAAAAGCACTAGGCCTCCACGTCCTCATGCTCTGAGTCAGAGTGTACTAACTCCTAGGTATCCTCAGTCTCTCCTAAAATGTTAATCAAGTATGAGTCTACAAGACTCAGCAAGCTACAAGGTAAAACAGTTCAAGATTTATTATACTAAATTTTAAAACATGATAGCGTAATCCTTTTTCTTATCCTTGATACCATATAGTTTTCCTAACATCATGCACTAATTCATTTGGCAATCACTCTTTACATTGCGTTTATTGTCATGAAGATAAAAAACAATTCATGTAACATATGGCTTACATTTCATAACAAAACAATGATTTAAACATTTTCATGTGACATGAACATATAGTCAAATCCTATAATATGTGTTCAGTGTCATGTAGCATGTAATCTATTTCATGTAACATGTATCCATATCATGTAACATGTAGTTCATATCTTGTAGCATGTAGTCAATTAACATGTAGCATGTAGTTCATTTGTCATGTAGCATGTAGATCATTTATCATGTAAGAATAGTTGCCAAGACATAGCCCCACTATTAATAGAGATCATGTAGAGAAAACATTCACTTATCACCTAGGCAAAACAGTGATGGAGTCTTGGTTATTGCGCAATACCGGGGAAAGTCCTTCCCACCTTAACCAGTAGAACATGTCTACCTCCAGGATTTCAATCCGTTGCCTACGGATTTATGTAGTCAATATCATGTAGGTGAACCATTACCATATGGGCATTCCATGGTGTAGTTCTATGTAGGTATCTCTATAATAGCAATGTCTCATTGGCCATATTATTTCAAAAATGTAATATACACATTTTTATGCAATTATGAAACTACCACATGCAATTTATAAATTCATGCAAAATTTACTAAACTATAATACAAGATTCATAACATAATTTCTCTTTTCTAGAGTCATCATTATACTGTATAACAGTAACCTAACATGACACTATCCATACTGATTTCATCATGGTTTATCACTCATGCTCTTTTCTCCATTAATTGATTTCTATGCACATTTCACCACTCAGAAAAATCATAATAGTGCATATATTGCTAAAAAAATCGAAATTTTGACAAAAATTCTATTTTAAATCATACTTTACACATGTAAAGTTTCATAATTTTCTGAGTTCTATATCATTTTTCATGATTAATTCTCATAAACTTAAACTAAATCACATAGTACAACAGTGAAAGAATCATGCAAATTACTACGCAAAACTGAGCACAATGGGTCTGAAATCTCATCCAACAACTGTACGAATCCTAGTTAAAACAACACATCATAGATCAGCTTGTAACTAATTCATTTTCTATTTAATTAAATAAAGAGAATGCTTTTAGAATATTACACAACTTCCATACAACATTATCACTACTTCCTGCTGCGTAATAGTAACAATTCATAGTTGACAGAGTCTAACCGACACACCTACTCATGCATAGATTACAGAAAATCCACTAAACATCAGAATCTTGGTAGAAAACAACACTGATGAACTTAATGGCAAGGTATATGACGTTATACTGGTTAACGTCAACATGCTATGTCGTTAACATCAGTTGACGGCGGCACATAGCGTCGTTAACATATAGTAGGCGTCCAAAATCTTGACGTTTACATGAATTAAACGGCGGTCGATGTGGACGTTTAGTTCATCAAACCAAAAAATGCAGAAAACACACATGAAATGACAGAACTTTAACCCCATCCCACGTGTTATTTCATGGGTTTAAAAATCCGTAAAAATAGCAAATCTATAACATATAGTATCCTAAACCGTCCCCCCATGCTACTTGCCTCTAACCCTCCTTCTGGAGTGACGAAGAAAGATTTGAAGATGCCCGCCTTGGCAACAAGGAAGTCCTTCACTCTGTCTTCAATCGCCTAAAATCGGCCTCTAGCACAGCTCCCATGCTTGGAGATCCTTCTGTTCGCGAACCTTGAAGTTATTCCTTGGTCCAGCTTGCTCTAGATTGCACGAACAAAGCTCTGCAACCCTTTCCTTCGGCCCTCTTTTCTCTCCTCCAAGAAAACGCAAAACCCCCTCCTAAAGGCTAAATCCGAGTTTTATAAGGATCTCTACGGATTACCTTAGCCTCAATCCTCGCCCTTGAACTAGAAACGCACAGATCTCCCCATTAAATGCTTTGGAAACGGCCGATCTTTTCTCCCTGGAACGGTATCAACAAAAATGGGTAAGTCAGGTTAACGTCAAGCCCTGTTGCCATCGACCATGAAGTAGACGTCCATCGATCATGTCGTCAACTTGATTGCCCGAAAAACCAAATATCCAAGAAATTTATAAACGGCAATATCCCCTATTGTTAACAGGCAGTAGACGGCAATCAATCATGTCGCTAAATGTAGTCAACATCAGTAGATATTGACGTCAAGTTTATCAAGTTACAGTATACTGTTAAATGCAGAAACACATACACAAATGCATCATACACTCCAGTAAAATTCTAGAGCACTACATGCAGAAGCATGGAAAATATTGATATTCCTCTATTTGTGTTTTTGATGTGACATTGATAAATAATATAATAGCTTTCAGAAATAAGAATTAAGGATGAATGCCCTGTGGTGGGGTAAGACTATGAGATCTCAAAGAATGTACAGAATAAGACATAAATTAAAAGGATAGGTGAGGAATAAAGTCTCGAAAACAATGGGAGAAAGGGCACATATTCTGATCAAACATGGAAAGGAAGGAATGGTGGAGAGAACTTGGAGAGTCCGAAGGTTCCGAAGGAAGCAAAGAGGGATGGGGGCGATGCCTAGTAAGAGAAAGAAAATCTAGAGGTTTTGGAGGAAGCAGAGAGAGATGGGATATGCCACATGGGGCATGAATGGAAGATGTGCCACGTGGGGCATGAGCAGGAGAAGTGCCGCATGGGGCACAAACAGAAGATGTGTTGCGTGAAAAACGGAGGGTGAAAACAAAGTGTTGTGCCACGTGGGGCATGATAGGGAGGGCGCAAGTAAGGCAATGTGCCCCGTGGGGTAGGACAAGGAGAATTCAGTGGTCCTGGAGAAGAAATACAAGGGGGTGCGATGCCTAGTACATAGTACAAGGAGATAAGTTAGAGAAAAGATGATAGTAAAAAACCTCCCATGGGGAGGGGATGTGGAGAACCCACAGGGAGGTGCTGAGGAGAACAAAAGAGAATTGAAATGGAGAGGAAGAGGGAGTAGGTGTGGTTCCCTAGCCTTTAGCCTTGCCAAGCACCTCTTCTTCCACTTGGGCGATAGCCTCTTGACTCTCACGTACCTTCTCATATAGCGTGCCCAGTGGGCAAATGACCTAATTCTTCTCACATAAGTTGAATTTCTCTCATAGAGTGAATTGTTGACCTCTATTGAAATTTCAAGTAAGAGTGATAACTCCCTTGGAATGTAGTCAACAAAAATTGTGGGCAGTTCCACCGGCAAAGTAGAAGTCAAAGATAATATCATCATGCCCTAGTGGTTTGAAATATGCAACTAGAAAGAGTTAAGAAAATGGACTATTGGTGTATATATTACTTCAAGGATGCGTTCACGTCGTCGGCTCTCTAAGATAACTTTTCCATAGCACTAAATACAAGGATATAGAAAGATTTTATTTAAAATAATCTTTTCTTTGATAACATGACTAGGGTTCTGAAATGACAAATCATATAAAAATATTTTGGATTATCAATTTTAGAAACAATAGTCATGTAGATGATACTTTATCGTGAATGGAAATTCTTTTGTACGGAACAATATTTTTATCAGAAAATTTATCAATACTTATTGAAAAAAAAAGTGATAATATTCCCTTAATAAAAATATTAAACATTAAATCTATCGTTAAAAAAATATTAAGAAAATAATAACTAATCTTCGACTGACATAATTATACAAATAAACAAATTAACTTTGATTAGAGATTCGACTTCAGAAAAAAGTCACAACATCAGTTGAAGTGAAGTATCGATTGTTGTCAACTTCTTCTTCAATTGGAGTGAATATTGACTACTAAAAAATATATACCAGTCAAAGTGGAACTTCGACACAACTACAGTCCAAGTTAGACTTCGACTAGTGAACCAAGTCGGAGTTCGACTTTGACTTATGTCTAAGTCTTTTTCAATCGGAGTTAAACTTCGACTACTGAAGAATTTTATATTTCAATCAAATTCAGACTTCGACTCCTAAAGCGACTTCAACTTCAAAGCAATAGACAGTCGATCTTACATTTAGGCGATTTTAGTATGTTTGCTTGTATACTGTTTAGAGTGATATTCATGTCTGATAAAATATAATATTTGTAAAAATATTTTTAGTCATGAAATATTCTTTTTGTCATTAATAAAAACTTGAACATACATACATTTAAATATAAATTAACTTTTTTGTCAATAACATGTAATTTAGTACAATTTGTCATCATCAAAATTAAGAAAAATAGAACATAATTAAAATGCAGAAATTAGCAAGTAATAAAGCAATTAAATTCTTAACTACACATGCTCCCAAATGAAGTTCGAGGGGCTTTTAGATTGGATAGAGCTGGATGCTCATACATTAGGATATAGGTTTTACTTCTGGCTTATTTATATCTATAAGGGCATGCCCTCATGGTCCATGTAAAGTTTTCACTCTTATCAATAAAAATGGCCTTTAGTTTAAATTTACCCTTTTATAATGTTCTCGGGGAAGCCAACAATACTGCCTAGTAAACCATGCTTGCACTATCTCTGTCCGGTCATCTTGGGTGACCATGTTGCATGAAATTCGAGGAGCTTGTAGGCTGGAAAGAGTTGGATATGTCCATCGATTAGGACATAGTTTTTACTTCTGGCTTACTTACATCTGTAAGGGCATGCTCTCATATGGTCCATGCACAGTTTTCAGTCTTATCAGCAAAATTGGCATTTTGTTTCATTCGGTGGAGTGGGAAGATGCCCCTTCTTTGAAGTGGGAGTGTCCTCTCCTAAATAAAGTTTAATTGCCATTGTTTGAATAAAAAAGGACAAAATGGTTAGTGCATCCTATGAAGGTTATTTAAATGAGCTGTGCACCTAGTTCATGTGTGTGACAATTATTTTCAACACTCCATCCCAAGCGCCCACATCACTTGGCATGGGGATGTGGTGGATAGAATCCCAACCCCAACCGCTCTTCTTCAACAATTCTTGGTACAAGCCAAGCTTGGTTTACAAATTTCTCCATCGTCTAGCCAATTGGTCCCTACGGTAGTGTAAACCTAAACCAATGTTGAAAGACTTGGACAATATGGATTGTGCTGAGTGAAACTTGCATGGTTTGGTTGTTTCCACACATTTCTTTAAGCATGAGATATTCCACACACACACACACAAAGGGATCCATTTGTGAATCCCAATTTGAGACCGGAAATGACCCACATCCTCCTCCTTTGATGAGGTCCTAGCTCCATTGCTTTCTATATTCAAATCACATTATGTTGGGGGTAAGCAAGACATGCAGAGTGATGTACATTGCAATGGTGTTTTATGTAAAATAGGTGGGATACAAGTTAATTATAAGAGAAAGGTTTACTGTACGTGAGGAAGTACAGTAAGTGCAATACATCTAGGATGACAGTTCATGTGGCGTCTTGTTGGGCATCACGTCATATGATTTTTTTTTTTTTAAATCCAGCATTTTTATTTTGGAGTCCAACTCATCTATTTTGAAGTCCAATTTTTTTATTTTGAAGTTTAACTTTCTATTTTGAAGTTCAAAAAATGATTTGGCTCCAAAACAGAAGATAAGTTGAGCTCCAAAATAAAAAAGTTGGACACAAAATAAAAATGCTAGATTAAAAAAAAAGTTTGACTTCAAAATAGAAGACAAATTGGGTTTTAAAATATAAAAGTTGGACTTCAAAATAGAAAGGTTGAGCTCTAAAATAAAAAATTAGATTTTAAAAAATCTACATTTTTTAGGTTCCAAAATAAAAAGTTAAGCTCCAAAATAAAAAATTGGGTTCCAAAATAAATAAGTTGAGCTCCAAAATAAAAAGACTAGATTTCAAAAAAAAAAAAACACACATGACAGCTCACGTGGTGGCGCCTAACAAGACGCCACATGGGCTACCATCCTAAGTGGATTGTACTTACTACACTTCCTCAATATATATAGTAAATTTTTCTCTAATCACAAAAACTTAAAATTCAGTATGAACAATATACGTAATTTAAATAATATTTTTACATACAAATGGGAATGGGAATAGGATTCCCCCAATGCTAAGAGCAGCATTGATCTGTTCCCGCATTTAAGAACAAAATCTTCTGAACAATTGAAATGTGGGGGGGGGGGGGGCTAGATTTCTGGGATGGCGAGCCAAATTTGTTGACAACTTGTGTTGACCTAAAGCAGTCAACGATGATTAAAAATCCCTAAACTATGTTTGATATTTGGATAGAGTGAGGATAAAGTGAGATTATTCTTAAAATTGTAAAGTTATCTTCAACACTTTATCCTCAGTCTATCCAAATATCAAACATATATAATCTTAATTCATTACAACCTCATCATACTTTTCTCGCATGACACGTTAGAAAAATTAAGGAACATATTGTTATATCATAATATGCTCCACACAATACAGTTAATCACAAAAGCTTGAAAGTCAATATCAACAACATATATACCTAGTTTATAATATTTTTAGATACAAATGGGAAGTCTGGTGCATGCAGGATTTAAGAACAAACTCTTATCCCCTCGAATGTGGGGGGATTGGGATTGGATTTCTGGTTGGTCATTGTAGAATCTAATGGCCGGCAAATATGTTGACGGGATTAAAAACCACCTCTATTTCAATTTAATTACAACCTTATCACATTTTTGCTTCGATCCCCTTGACAATAGAAAAAAGAAACGCATTGGTATATCCGAGGTACTTCACACTACACGAATCACAAAAAAAGATTCGAATTCAATATCAACAACATATATACCTAATTTAAAATTATACAGGATTCCCCCAATGCTATAAATCTTTACTATGACAAACACACAGCCAATACATGTTCATGTTTGCAACATTTAAGAGCAACATCATAAAACCTTTGAAATTCAATATCAACACCATACGTAATTTATAGATGCAAATAGGAATACGATTCCCTCAGTGCTAAATCCAAACTATGACAAAAACATAGCTTTTCAGTTGAAGTTTGCTGCAGCATCTTCTTAGATTAATTTCTAGGTGGTCACTGTGGAAACTCCTGATGTTGGCCAGCAAATATAAACCCTTCTGCTCACCGGAAAATGTGGGGGGAATTAGATCAGGAAATTACCCTAATCTTCTTTAATTCCTATATATGGTCATTGCCCACTCAGTGAACCCATTTTTCTACTTCATGTACCTCCATCATTTTTTCTACTTACGACTTTTAAAGCCATCTTACCATTTTCATTCAACGTTATGATTAATAAACACTTGTTCGTTACAACCTGTGAGAACCATTTTTTTTATCTCTTTAATTTTTATTTTTGGTTTTAACAATATCTTTCGATTATGGGTTTCTTTATCTGTTTTTATTTATTTACATTTACATACTTTTATGAGTTCGTTTGACCTCTCCGGCCCACTGATCAAGACCAGTGTTAATTACATCAATGCAAAGACTGAATATTCTTAATTATGATGACCAAACTTTCCCATATAAATTAATTCATTTATTTATATATTAATTTTGATGATCAACAAAACATACTAATAAATTAATAGAGTCTTGAGGACAGGAAATAAAAGAAAAAGGAAGTTCAAGACATTCAGGTAAAACTTTCACTTCATATTTCTCTAAGTCATCACATCAATTTCTTCATACTCTGTAACGATTTCTTCACACACTGTAACGATTTGCTTGTCGCAACGATTTCTAAGTTGTCATAACGATTTGCTAAGAGCTCGTAACGATTTGCTTTTTGCAACGATTTCTAAGTTGTCATAACGATTTGCTAAGAGCTCGTAACGATTTGCTTGTCACAACGATTTCTAAGTTGTCATAACGATTTGCTAAGAGCTCGTAACGATTTGCTTGTCGCAACGATTTCTAAGTTGTCATAACGATTTACTAAGAGCTCGTAACGATTTGCTTGTCGCAACGATTTCTAAGTTGTCATAACGATTTCTTAGAACTCGCAACGACTTGCTAGCCGTAACGATTTCTTTAGTTCTCGTAACGATTTCTTTGAAACTCGTAACGACTTGCTAGCCGTAACGATTTCTTTAGTTCTCGTAACGATTCTTTAGAACTCGCAACGACTTGCTAGCCGTAACGATTCTTTAGTTCTCGTAACGATTTCTTTAGAACTCGCAACGACTTGCTAGCCATAACGATTTCTTTAGTTCTCGTAACGATTTCTTTGAAACTTGTAACGACTTACTAGCCGTAACGATTTCTTAGTTCTCGTAACGATTTCTTTGAAACTCGTAATGACTTGCTAGCCGTAACGATTTCTTTAGTTTTCACAACGACTTATATATCACAACGATTTGTTAAGGGTTTCTTTAGTTTTCACAACGACTTATATATCACAACGATTTGCTATGACTCATAATGATTTCATACTTCTTCTGTCTCAGAACGATTTGTTATGACTTATAACGATTTCATAAGTCATTGAGCCATCGACTTGTATATCTCTCATCGACTTGATTTTATCTGTGTTGACTAGTCAAAGTCCACGTATGCATCTCTCTGAAGCACCTGCATTTAATGTGACCTGTACGTATCTCTGCATGCATGCAGAAGATATCGTCCATTATCGTGCCTATTCTATAAACGTCTTTTAGATTCAGCCATTGGTCTTACTATTTCCATGCTATTCTTTCTAACGTTGACTGACATCAGAGACAGCTTAGCTGTTTGCTATCTAAGTTTGATAAGCGTGTAGATAACAGATCCAGCTTTACTTTGCAACGTTAATTCAAATAGAAGACAAAAGATATCTAAAAGATATCTTCTCTTTGCGTGTTCAAAAGTTCAAAGACTGTTGACTGGAAGCTTCCAAGATTCCAGACCTCTTTCAGTCTAACGACTACTTCAAGAGAGAGACAACGGATCCTTCAACGTTCAAATTTCAATTTGAAGATATATATACAAGTCTGAAGCTAAGAAGAAAATGAAGGGGAATGAATTCAAGTGAACGAACTCAGAGTTTTTCATAGAACAACCTTCTTGAGAAGAAAGTTTGTAGAAACACTCCTGAGAGACCAACACTCATCTTGCTCAAGCTTTCAAGTCTCGAGAAGAGAATTCGAGAAGCCTAGATTTCCATTCTCTTGGCTGTATCTCTTTGCTCTCCATTTGTAGTGAAAGATCTTTTGAAGAGAGCTTGTGTAGTTCTGAGAGTGAGCTTAGATTTAGATTCTTTGCTCTCAGTACTTGGTCATTTAGATCATTGCTTTTTGTATTTTGATCTAGGGGCTTGTCCTACAATCCTTTCTTTGTGTTGTTCCCTTCGTTGTGAAGGAAGACCTGTGCTAAGGGAAAGCACACAAAGAGTTCCTTCAAGTCAAAGACAGTGATGACCACCTCAAAACCCTTAGAGCTCCTACATATGGATCTATTTGGGCCAATGAGGACTACCAGTCTTGGAGGAAAGAATTTTGGATTTGTCATAGTAGATGACTACTCAAGATTCACATGGGTATCATTCTTAGAGCATAAAGATGATACTTATGATATTTTGTCAGTTTCAGTAAGAAGGTCCAGAAAGATCAGAAGTTCAGTATTGTGTCCATTCGATCAGACCATGGTGGTGAGTTCCAAAATGAAAAGTTTGCTAGATTCTGTGATGATCAAGGAATTCAGCACAATTCTCAGCACCAAGGACACCACAACAAAATGGTATAGCTGAAAGGAAGAACAGAACTCTCTTGGATATGGCAAGAACCATGCTCTCTGAATATGAGCTACCAAGATATTTTTGGGCTGAAGCAGTCAACACAGCCAGTTACATTGTCAACCGAGTAATGATCAGGCCAATCCTGAAGAAGACTGCATATGAGTTGTTCAAAGGAAAGAAGCCAAAGATCAACCACTTCAGAACCTTTGGATGTCCTTGCTTTAACACAACAACGGAAAAAGGGACATTGGTAAGTTGGATGCCAAGTCAGATGAAGGCATCTTTATGGGGTATACTTCTAAACCCAAAGGCTATAGAGTTTTCAATAAACGCTCATTATTAATTGAACAAACTGTGCATGTTATTTTTTATGAAACTAACCCTTCTTTGAGAAAGGAAGTAGATAGTGATAATGATGATACAGATGAACTGTCCAAGAAGCTTAAAGATACATCAATTGAGGACAAGGATGATCCACCTCTAAAGAATTACAACAAGAAGAAATTACTCATGAAAATCTTCCAAGGAATGGAGATACAAGAAAGATCACCCACTTGAGAACATCATTGGTGATCCATCCGTAGGGTAAGAACAAGAGGTAATGTCATCCCTTGTGATTATTTAGCTTTTGTTTCTCAAATAGAGCCTAAGACAGTCAATGAAGCTTTAACTGATGAATCTTGGATAATAGCCATGCAAGATGAATTAAATCAATTCAAGAGAAACCAAGTATGGTCACTTGTTCCTAGACCATCAGATCATCCAGTTATTGGCACCAAATGGGTGTTCAGAAACAAATTGGATGAAACTGGTGTAATCCTAAGAAACAAGGCCAGATTGGTAGCTTAGGGCTATTCTCAAGAGGAAGGCATATATTTCGATGAAACCTATGCACCTGTAGCTAGACTTAAGGCTATTAGAATTTTACTTGCATATGCATCAGCTCTAAACTTGACACTATTTCAAATGGATGTTAAATCAGCATTCCTAAATGGTTTTATAAAAGAGGAAGTTTATGTGGAACAACCTCCTGATTTTGATGACACAAAATTTCCTAATCATGTTTTCAAACTCCATAAGGCATTATACGGTTTAAAACAAGCACCTAGAGCCTGGTATGAAAGGCTTAGCTCTTTTCTGTTAAATCATGGTTTCAATAGAGGCAAAGTAGATAGCACATTATTCATAAAGTCAAAGGTCAATCACATACTATTAGTTCAAATCTATGTAGATGATATCATTTTTTGTTCTACTGACAAATCTCTTTGCAAGTATTTTGAGAAGCTTATGTAGGGAGAATTTGAAATGAGTATGATGGGGGAGCTAAACTACTTCCTTGGATTGCAAATCAAGCAAGGGAAGGAAGGCACCCACATCTGTCAAGCCAAGTACACCAAGGAACTCCTGAAGAAGTTTGGATTTGATAATGCCAAACCACTGTCAACTCCAATGAGCACATCAACCAGAATGGACAGTGATCAAAATGGTAAAAAGGTAGATCAAAAGAACTATAGAGGTATGATAGGGTCTTTACTTTATTTAACAGCAAGTAGACCAGACATCTTATTTAGTGTATACATGTGTGCTAGGTATCAAGCAGACCCTAGAGAATCACACTTAATTTCTGTAAAAAGAATATTTAGATATTTAGCTAGAACTCATGATTTAGGTCTTTGGTATCCGAAATCATGTGAAATAGATTTAGTAGGATATTCTGATGCTGACTATGCTGAATGCAAGATAGATAGAAAGAGCACCAGTGGTTGTTGTCAATTTCTTGCAGGATGTTTGATATCATGGACTTCAAAGAAACAAAACTCAGTGGTACTATCAACAGCTGAAGTTGAATATGTAGCTGCTGGAAGTTGCTGTACACAACTCCTTTGGATAAAGCAACAACTTGAAGACTTTGGATTAAATATCAAATCAATTCCATTGTTGTGTGACAACACCAGTGCCATTAATCTGACCAAGAATCCAGTTCAGCACTCAAGGACAAAACATATTGAGGTTAGATATCATTTTATTCGTGATCATGTTGCAAATGGAAATATAGAAATATCTTTTATTGATACAAATAGCCAACTAGCAGACATTTTCACAAAAGTCTTACCTGAAGAGAGATACACATCTCTTAGAAGGGAATTAGGCATGTGCAATTTATGATAAAAAGCTGCTTACAACTGGCATATTAATTTTCATATTTAAGCTATTTTTCCTTCATGTCTTTAAGCAAAAGAAATTCATCAATTATCCTTGTAACCGCTCTTTCATTGAAGTCGGTTTGAATAGTCAACAACCTTTGTCGTTTACCTCCGCCTTTTGGCGCCTCCTTTTTCAATAAAGAATTATTATTTAATCCAATTGTGTGGGAACGACTCTTCTTCCACCTTTACCCTTCTCCTTTATCTGTTCGCCCAAAGCCGATGCCCTAACGATTCCGGCATCGACTCTCTGCAAGATTTGAAGTCTTCTCCTCTTCCCTCGAAGAATCTCTTGAGGGCTTTCTTCCCTTCCATCATTTCCTCCTCCAGAACCTTTCTCTCCTCTCTACTCATGGCCGCTCCAGTAATCTCCGAAAGTGTCGGGGGCTACAGTGCTGAGTACCTGTCCGCAGAGCAGCAGGAAAGATTCACCTTCGTGAAGACAAAGGTATGCGGAAACAAGGCAGTGGATGTTCCAAATCTCGAGAAGAATGGCATGGGAAGTATAGCAGAAACTCTGAGAAGGATGCAGTGGATGGAAATTGCCACTTTCACCGAGGTAAGCTATCCCGACCTGGTGAAAGTATTTTATGTGTTTTAAGGTCAGAGGCAGATGGGTCCCTTGTATCATCGGTAAAGGGAATCCAAATTAAAGTCGATCATGAGTTGTTGCACATGTTATTTGGAGTGAAGACGTTTGGATTCAGTGGGGTTCACACAGTGAACGATGAAGCAAAGGGCCTTGGCATTATAGGTCCAGGTTCAGGCTAAGAGACGGAAAATTGGATATTAATCAGATGAATGCATACAATCGTCTTTTTCATTTCATTATCTGCCAAACTTTACTTCCTCGCAGTGCCACCTTCTCAACATGCACTAGGGCAGATTCTAATATGATGTTTTGGGCGATTCAACAAAAGGAGATTAATATGGCCCAAGTCATGTTGGAAAGGATGAAATTTGCCCGAGATCAAATATGGGACACAAGAAGTAAGTTGAATGTCTCATTGCCCTATGCTCATCTACTTACAAGGTTTTCAAACATTTTGGAGTAGATTTATCTGGGGCAGTTGTGGAGAAGATGGGCCAGTGTATAAGGTCCAGAAATCTCAAGAAAAGTGGTTTCTCAGTAATTGAAGGTGTATGGTCTAAGACCACTGTGGCCGAGGGAGAGGCCATAATTGGTGATGTAGAAATTCCTGATGTTCAGGAAATGGCAGTAGTAGCACCAGCGACAGAACAATAATCAGTAGCACCAGCAGCAGAACAACAATCAGTAGCACCAGCAGCAGAACAGTAATTAGTAGTACCAGCAGCACAGCAGTAAGCAGAAACACCAGCAACTGAGCAGCAAGCAGTAGAGTCAGCAGCAGAGTAGCAAGCAGTATCACCAGCAGTTGGAGAGCAGGCAGTAGCACCAGCAATTGAGCCAGAACCACTTACAGCTCCAGTAGTTGAGGAGGAAGTGGCAGATAAAGCCAGTGATCTGCCTACCTCAATAATTGGTTCAATTCTTAGGAGTTTGGTTGAATCAGGTCTCACCACACCAGTCCACTCACAGTCTGGTGAAATTGAAATGGAAGAAGCTGTGGCAGAAGGCCACATTGAAGAATCAATTCCTGTGGAGCAGTCCAGTGCTCCAGTAGATCCGGTTGAAGAGGAAGCTCCTGCTCAGGGGAAGCAAATGGAAGTTGAAGAGGAAGCTCCTGCTCAGGGGAGCAAATGGAAGTTGAAGAGGAAGCTCCTGCTCAGGGGGAGCAGTCTATTGAAGAACCAGCACCTCAGAGGAAAGGCAAGAGGATAGTTCACAGAAAGCACAGAAAGAGCCACAGAAAATCAATCTGAAACCTGTTTTGGAATTGTTGAAGGCTCAGGGAGAGATTCTGTCAGCAGTGCAGTCTAGTGTCCAAGGAATAATTGCCAGCCAAGCTTCGACTACTTCTGAACTATCCTCAGTCAGAAATGCTATGAGGTGGTTCAACAAGGAAATGGCAGATATGAAATGGATGTTATCTGTGTTTTCAAGGACAAGTGGTGGATTGTCTCCTTCTGCTACTCAGAACAGACCTACAGCTGTTCCTTGGCCAACAGGGCCACCTGCTCAAGAGTCAGGGCCATCTGGGCCATCTGTGCAAGCTTCAGGGCCAACAGGGCCATCAGCTCAGGAATCAGGGCCATCAGTGTAGGAGTCTAGGCCATCTGGGCCATCTGAAGGTGCCAAAGAAAGTCAGGATAAAGGGAAAGAGCCTGTAGCATCTACATTGGCCCCTGCACCTTCTACTCTTGCAACTCCTCCCATCTCCTCACCTCCTTCATCTTCTTCAGCCCCTCCAGCTCCAAAAACCTTCAAACAACCTCTGCCTCGCACCCAAACCTCATCTTCTATCATTCCCTCTCAACCTTCCTTCTCTCCCATTTCTTCTCAAACTTCAGCTCCATCTTCACCCTCACCTTCTTCACCTAAAACCACTCCAATTCACCCATCTACCTCTTTCAATCCCAAACATCTCTTCCATCCTCCTACTCCTCCTTCTTCTGTCACCTTCATCCCGAGAAATCTCAAGTTCATAGTGTCTTTGACACTAATATTCCGGATGACCTTGAGAGAAGTACCCTCATCTCCATCTTATCCTTGCCACTCATATCCACAGGACTGATCCTCCCAGTCCTGTCCAGAAAAAGAGGAAACTTTCTTCCTCTATCAGCATTCCATCTTCACCCTTATTCCTCCTCTTTGGTACTCTCTAACCCTTGAACCTCAGAGAAGGTGTATCTATAAGGAATACCTTCAGAAATGTATTCTTTCCAACCTCTATGGTATCCCTTTCCTTAACCTCTCTGAACATCTCAACATTGTTCTTCCTCTGTGCCAGTTGTCCCACCTGCAAAAATCCAAAATCTTTGAGGGCACTGAGTTCAAGACTGAAGACCAATGGGCCAATGTAAAGGGCAACAAGTCTCAATATTCCAAGTTTTTGACTGCCCGTGCAGAAACTCTTACCCATAGAGATCACCCACTCACCCTTTCTGAGTGGTTTATCCTTCAGCACAAGACTTCTTGGGATCCATTTATATTGCAAGAGATCAGGATAGCCAAGAACTTTCAGCTGTACAGTAATTACTGCTACTGAACAAGATCTCAGAAGTACAGCACTCTTAGTTTCATTCTACCATTGTGATGATAAGGTAAGAACATCCAGTTAATCTTCCACTCACAGTCAATTTTGCTTCCCTCAAAATCACATCCTCAGTTTTGCTGCCAAAGCTTCACTCCCTAGTTTTTGACTCAGATGCTGGCTCACAAGCCCTGGATATGTTTGCTAAACAGATGGCAGAATGTCAGCTAAGCAAGGCAGATTACCTTCTTTTTGGCGTTTATTCTCAGAGAATATCACTCTGGCCGCATTTCTTCCCAGACTTTAGCTCCACTCATCTCTGAGTGTGAGAGGCTTTTTCCCTCCGAATGGGAAAAGCTCTACAAGGAATCACACCTTCAGCTGCAAGCCATCAACAGTTCCTTGTTTAGTCAGAACAAGCCCTCTCTGTCAGTAGAAGCATTCTTGGATCTAAACTCAATAAATCCTATTCAAGATATCTATGTGCAGTGGGCAGCCAGATACACTGCATTCTTTGCCTTGAAGAAGGATCTTCTTGATTAGCAGATTTTCTATCCTATTTCTATTGACAGATTTCTGCACAGAGCAAGTTTTGGAAAAAGCACTTACTTCCGATTCATTCTAGACAAAGTTCAGTATGGAGAATTCATGGAACAGCAGCGGCATCCTTACATTCAGAGGCTCATTCCATCTATGGGCTCTTCTTTTTCAGTTGATCCTGGTGTTTTCCACCAGTTGTTTGAAGACATGGAGCTCAAGGCATGGACTGTTATTTCACAGCATGCCTCTCTTCTGTCTCCCTTGTATTATCTGTCTTCCACAGAATCCAAATCTTCTCACTTCTTTGTCTCATAGACTATCTTTTTACTTATTGACAAAAAGGGGGAGAAAAATACAGCAACTCTGAAAAACATTTTTTGTTGTTGTTGTTTAAGATAGCACCTCTGAAAAACATTTTTATGCTGCTTAATATTTGTAGAAAAATCCGTTTAATATATTTGGAGAAAAATACAGCAACTCTAAAAACATGTTTATTCTATCATGCTGTTTAAGTATATTTTGTCATCATCAAAAATGGGGAGATTGATGACCAAACTTTCCCATATAATTAATTCATTTATTTATATATTAATTTTGATGATCAACAAAACATACTAATAAATTAATGGAGTCTTGAGGACAGGAAATAAAAGAAAAAGGAAGTTCAAGACATTCAGGTAAAACTTTCACTTCATATTTCTCTAAGTCATCACATCAATTTCTTCATACTCTGTAACGATTTCTTCACACACTATAACGATTTGCTTGTCTTAACGATTTCTAATTGTCATAACGATTTTCTAAGAGCTCGTAACGATTGCTTGTTGCAACGATTTCTAAGTTGTCATAACGATTTGCTAAGAGCTCGTAACGATTTGCTTGTCGCAACGATTTCTAAGTTGTCATAACGATTGCTAAGAGCTCGTAACGATTTGCTTGTCGCAACGATTTCTAAGTTGTCATAACGATTTCTTTAGAACTCGCAACGACTTGCTAGCCGTAACGATTTCTTTAGTTCTCGTACGATTTCTTTGAAACTCGTAACGACTTGCTAGCCGTAACGATTTCTTTAGTTCTCGTAACGATTTCTTTAGAACTCGCAACGACTTGCTAGTCGTAACGATTTCTTTAGTTCTCGTAACGATTTCTTTGAAACTCGTAATGACTTGCTAGCCGTAACGATTTCTTTAGTTCTCGTAACGATTTCTTTGAAACTCGTAACGACTTGCTAGCCGTAACGATTTCTTTAGTTCTCGTAACGATTTCTTTGAAACTCGTAATGACTTGCTAGCCGTAACGATTTCTTTAGTTTTCACAACGACTTATATATCACAACGATTTGTTAAGGGTTTCTTTAGTTTTCACAACGACTTATATATCACAACGATTTGCTATGACTCATAACGATTTCATACTTCTTCTGTCTCAGAACGATTTGTTATGACTTATAACGATTTCATAAGTCATTGAGCCATCGACTTGTATATCTCTCATCGACTTGATTTCATCTGTGTTGACTAGTCAAAGTCCACGTATGCATCTCTCTGACGCACCTGCATTTAATGTGACCTGTACGTATCTCTGCATGCATGCAGAAGATATCGTCCATTATCGTGCCTATTCTGTAAACGTCTTTTAGATTCAGCCATTTGGTCTTACTATTTCCATGCTATTCTTTCTAACGTTGACTGACATCAGAGACAGCTTAGCTGTTTGCTATCTGAGTTTGATAAGCTTGCAGATAACAGATCCAGCTTCACTTTGCAACGTTAATTCAAATAGAAGACAAAAGATATCTTCTCTTTGCGTGTTCAAAGTGTTCAAAGACTGTTGACTAGAAGCTTCCAAGATTCCAGACCTCTTTCAGTCTAACGACTACTTCAAGAGAAAGACAACGGATCCTTCAACGTTCAAATTTCAATTTGAAGATATATATACAAGTCTGAAGCTAAGAAGAAAATTGAAGGGGAATGAATTCAAGTGAACGAACTCAGAGTTTTTCATAGAACAACCTTCTTGAGAAGAAAGTTCGTAGAAACACTCATGAGAGACCAACACTCATCTTGCTCAAGCCTTCAAGTCTCTAGAAGAGAATTCGAGAAGCCTAGATTTCCATTCTCATTGGTTGTAGCTCTTTGCTCTCCATTTGTAGTGAAAGATCTTTTGAAGAGAGTTGTGTAGTTCTAAGAGTGAGCTTAGATTTAGATTCTTTGCTCTCAGTGCTAGGTCCTTCAGATCATTGCTTTTTGTAGTTTGATCTAGGGGCTTGTCCTACAATCCTTTCTTTGTGTTGTTCCCTTCGTTGTGAAGGAAGACCTGGTGGTATCCAGGGTATTTTTCCCTTCTGTGTGAAGGAAGACCTGGTGGGGTATCTAGAGTGTTGTTCCCTTCGGGGGTGAAGGAAGACCAGCTGAGCTGGGTGTTGTTGTGTCCTTAAGGGGGACTGTACCCTTGTTAGTGAAATCCTAAGATATTGCTCAGGGACTGGATGTAGGTCTCCTGTGGATAGGAGTTCCGAACCAGGATAAAAACCTTGTGTCTTGTGGTTGTGAGTTGGTGTGTTTGCTGTTCATTTCCTCTAACTCTAACTCTCGTTTAAGTTGTGTGCAATCTTTTCAGTGAACATGTATCAGTCTAAGATGCAATTTTAATAACCCATTCACCCCCCCCCCCCTCTGGGCTAGCTAGCTGGGCAACAAATTAATCACCAGACAATCCCTTTAAAATAAAAGAAAGTAACCCACAATTAAAGAGAATGAATTACACATGAAGAGAATAGGTTGCAAGCACATAATCTATTTTTTTGAATTTTTTTATATTTTATTTCTTTTTTCATTTATTTTTATTTATTTTCATATTTTTTGTTTAGTTTAAAATTATCTATTTCATTTATTTAATTATTTTCATCATTTATTTATCAAAATTATGATCATGTGAATTAAATTGATGTTTTCACTTATTTATTTGATTTAAAGAGAGATGAACTTAGGGTGGATCAAAAATGATATGAAACATGACTTGTTTGTTGTTTTTAAGTTATTGTAAATTAAATAACAATATTTGTGAAATATTTATTAAAGTTTGTCGAAAAATTAGTTGATTTTAATTAAAAATTAATTGGTGAAGAATATGAAACAAATGTTACATAACATGTAATTACACATATTGAACATGATTAAAGTAGTGAGATTAGCCCAATATACCCATTAATGTGTTAAGCAAAAGAGCATATGTGGAGGTACATCAAATGTTGGCCCATTAAGCCCACTGGCCCCATTAAGTCTTAAGCAATATGAACACAGTCATTTAATAAATCATGTCATAAAATACACAAGTTTGGCGCAATAAGTAAATCCAGCCCAATAAACAAGTCCAATGAATCTTTTAAGACTTTAAAAAATTAATATTATGTCTTACACAATTTTCCTTAAAACTGTCTTACAGATTCTTCTTCCTTAGACAGCTTTGCAATCTTTTTTAGAACCTTGCTCTTTTTTCCCCTTCAAAAATCTCTCTTTGACCTTGGGCGCCCCTTCCTTTTATAGTGAAAGGAGGAGAGACCCACTCCCACAAATGTGTGTACTTGCTCTCGTACCTTTGTGTAGCCGCACCGACAAGTTTGGTGTACCTCTCCGACAAATTTTACTTCACATTTTGTATTTTCTCTCTTTTCTTTCTTTTCTCTCCCCCCCCTCCCCCTCCACTTCGGGGCTTAGGGCATCGGGAGAGAGAGGCGGTTGGGAGGGAGGTGGCGCGCGACCTCCTCCTCTCTTCTTCCTCACTTGGCCGGCGGCGAGCAAGGGCAGCGGCGAGCAAGGCGGCTGGCGGCGGCGAACAAGGAAGCAGTGACGGCGACGTCTTCCTCCTGCGGCGACGACGGGAAGAGCAGCAACTGCGGCGGTGGGGGAAGAAGTAAGAAGACAGCAGCAGCAGCGGCAAGGTCCTCCAACGGCGGCTCTCTTCTCCTTCCCCCGGCAGTGCCCACAGGTGGCGGTTGCGGCAGTTGAAGCAGGCGACGGCCAGAGCAGGCCAAGGCGGCCCGACAGGCCTTCCTCCTCCTCTTCCACCAGCGGTGGCGGCAGAGGTGAGGTTCTCCCCTCTTACTTCTTTTCTTCTTCTTTTCTTTGGGGAGCCGGGCACACACAACCTTATCACATTTTTCACCCATCACATGAAAAAAAGAAGGCAAAACTTAAACCTGTGGTATCATAACAAGCTCGTGCAATTAATCACAATTATAACAGGCTTGACACAGTGATACAATTAATCACAATCACGCAATTATCATACAATCTCCCATCACGTTATGAAATGAGAAGAGAACAATCAAATCCGAACACAAGAAATCACAACATCTCGAGTATAAGTTTAATTTGCTCAAGAAATCACAACATTACTTAGATAAGTTCAGTCGCCTCCTTTTCATTTGAAAGTTAACAGTTTTTGGCCAGCAATGACTCCCATCTCTTTCTTAATGTCGCTCTATGTACTCTTTCTTCCCGAAACCCTAGAGAGTGAAACCCATAGACAACTTCCCTAAATACTTGCTGCAGACAACTGAACCGTACAAGGAAGAGGACAGACATAATAGTTGGAGGAGGAAGAAGATGCGGTTGTCGTCGATCTGGGTGAAGAGCCACCACCCTGAACCTCCAACGACCTCTGTAAAAAGGGAGCCATTTGTGAAAGAGGGAAGAACACACAACTCGAATGACGGAGGTGTCTACTCACTCGTGTAGTACTCGTTGGAGCATTCACCCTACTCCACTGGGATTTTGTGCGCAAACAGTCGGCACTCTACGAAGGCGGACAAGACGAGTTGCATAGACAAGGAAGCAACTCCAAAGACTCCACGCTGACCTGTGCAGTGCAGTGCTACCCCCCCTCGTTCGAATGGACACCAAACAAGTTGAACAATGAAATGACATTGGTTGCCATCCGGAGTTTTACATGGATATAACTAGTTCATCCCTGACAAGTTTTATCCCCGACTGAACTGGAGTTATCCTTGGGCACTCAAAGCAATATGACTTTTATAACGATCAATTTATCCCCTAATCAGGCCTCATCATCACCCCTGCTAAAGCGGCCATGCAAGCTTAGTCATATCTATCGGTTGAGAAATGTCCTTAGGGTGGACAATTCGCTGGTTTCTAGACGAGCCTCTGTAACTCTCTTCTTCAGGAATGGACATGTTTTCCTCTGCAACGCGCGCGAACATACCAAATTCAAAATAATATTTTGTACCCTAAAACGAAGGGGCTCGATAGAGGGCAAGAAAGGAAAACCCCAACAATGAAGTAGATGTTCCTATTTGTCTATTACAATAAGAGCAACAATCGTGTGATTGATCCACAAAAGAGTGATAAGCCATGAGATATATATGTCTTGTCATCCCGTGTGGATTAATTACATAAGAGTTGAAGAAGTTGCATCAACATTGGTAATTTGGTACACACACACACACACCCACCCGGACCCAGTTATGCATACAAATACTACTCTTTCCAATAGAATGGAATAGACGTTGAGGCATATTGATACACTCATGGCCAATTGAGAAGCCACCAAGGAACACTAGAGCCAAGTAATTACCGGTTATTTACTGATAGGTGCTTTCTCATTAGCAACATTGAAAGGATAAGCACATTGTCATATGACAAGGGAACAAAACGCAAATAAAAGTTTTAAGTTCCTCGGCCGGCATTTATGTGGTGGTATATACTCTTTTAACCAGCACGTTTAAGCAAAACAGTACTCTCACTACTATAGGACTAAAAAAAGCTTCCTTGTGGGGGCTTCATTCAAACAGAGAATGACGATGTCAAAGTCTTCAACCCGTGTTCTGCATGCCGGCGGCGATACCCTTCATGGTCAGGATAAGTGTGTCCTCCAACCCAGGAGCATAGTCGCTTGTGGGGTTCAACTTTACCAGTTCAGCAGCTGACTTGCTAGACTGCAATACCTCCTTCGACAGGTGGGGTCTTAAGTTCACATGGAAATCGGGATCGCGAATACGCTTCAGTGTGTATGCTTGGCAGGCATTGAGGGTTGTGATATAAGCATCGCGCAGCCCCAGCCTCTGCTTCAAGTAAGGGTCGCCTTCGAGAAGATTTTGGTGACGAGCAACCTGAAGAGTCCAATCATGGTGGTCAAACAGTTGAACAGTGCTTTCTCCAGTACATAGAAAGATTTGTGCAAGAGTTAAACAACGTGAAACATGACAACTAGATTTTTCATCAGTGGTAAAAGAAAGCAATGACCCTTATTATCTCTTTCCTCTGAAGCATATGGATGAATACATAACTGATACTTGTATATTTCCGGGAAGGTTGCAAATCAGCACTAATATATATTAGGAGGAAAAGTATATTTGCATTTCTCTTGCTAAAACGGTTCGCCATTCCATCCATGAGCAAGCTATTGACTAAAAAGCCATTAAGTTACCATCTACTAACAGCTTTCGATGAATATGTGAAAATCAAATATGACTTCAGAGGATTTTCACTTGGATCTCACAATGTTTATAAAAAGATGTGGTACTTGGAACATATTTAAGAGTCTGGGTTTTCCAAAAAGACATTTAAGATTCCAGGATTTCCTGCCATCTCAGTGTCATGTATTACCGACCACCCCAATCGACAAAACCTAATTAGACCATCACTCCTCAGTAATTAGACCTGCTAACCAAAGGAAGAATTATGCATACTGCTTAACATTTTTTTTTTTGGGCAACCTGTTAGTAACCCATTCAACTTGTTGAATCATTCGCCAATTTTTCAGACAAAAAAAAAAAACTAATGAACTATATTTGAAGACTAAAACTCTTTTTCTTCTTCATGACGAATTACAGATTAATTCAAACAATAAATATCTAGTTTTGTAACAATTGAAAAATGCAGATATGGACGAACTTCACCTGGAGTAGAAGACGCTTTGTTTCCTCATAATTTGCTCGCAGACGCTCTCCAAATGGCCACAAATCTTTTGACACCAGCAATTTATCATATAAAGCAGCAATACCTGGGTCTCCCTTGGCAAAAACCATCTCGACCAAGTCAATCGTGACCCTGAAAAATGGCCATTCATTGTACATCTGCTGGAGAACCTGGAGATTATTGATATTCTTGGCCAAAACATGCTTGAATGCTGCACCAAAACCAAGCCACACAGGAAGATGGAACCTTGTCTGAGTCCATGCAAAGATCCATGGAATAGCTCGAAGGGATTCTATGCCTCCACTAGGTTTTCGCTTTGATGGCCGGCTGCCAATATTCATCCGACCATATTCCATCTCCGGAGTGGCCTTCAAAGTTGGAAAGAGACATTTAATGGAAGTCAAGCAATGATGAAAGCAGAAATAGAAAACAAGGGAGTTCAAATTTCAATAAGAAAAACTGATTGCTTTTGCTTTTGCTTTTATTGTGAGAAAGGGGTTTTTTGGGCTACTCATTGTTGTAAGGTGGCTCTCCATAACTCCTCGCCTTTTGTCTTTGGGGAGTTAAAGATGACACACTATCTTGGTGTGGAGATTCTTTGTATACGGGCTGTCATTGGCCATCCTTTGTACATTCCTTTTTACTTTAATATACCCGTGGTACCATCCACGTTTCAAAAAAAAAAAAAAAAAATGGATTGCAGAAGAAATCACATTCAGGCCCTTAGCACAAAGTATAAAAAGTCTAAAATGGCAATTCATGTCTGGAAAAATGTTGGCAGACAAAAATAGGAAAAGGAGAAGTTCTCTAGTGCAACAGTGGTCCAAAATGAGGAACAGTCAATTCATGAACCACTTGCCTTCTATCATATTTATAGGTGACAAGGAAAAGAAGGAATTCATAATGCACTTGAATAAGTGATAACCAGATATTAACCTGACATCGACACAAACAGCTTATTTATCAACGATCATTTCTTGGCTGGTAAATGGGGGTCCTCCACCCAGAAGTTGGAAAAATGTTCAAAAAAGTAAAGAAGGGTAAATTATGATTCCATTAATTTGTGCGACATAAAAAGGCATGAAAATACAAAACAAACCAATGAATGGTTGAAAAAGCACAAATCATGCCACACAAGCCCCTTCTATTTGACAATTAGAGAATAAACTTTTGGCTTCACTGGGACAACGAAAGGAGGGTTGCAGCCAAGGTTTACCTGGCACCAGCAAGGGTTATCCTTTGACATACAAGGGAAAGAAAATGAAGTTACTTTTCATTTTGAAAAAAGAAATCACTTGCATTTTTTTTTAGATCAAATTAATCTTTAAAACAAGAATATCTCCCAACCTAATGATTATCTACAACAAGCACAATGTAGGATAATGACTATGGTAGAACTAACTAGAAGCCACCCATTATCTGTGACAAGAATAATGAATTCCCAAGTAAAACTTCTCTCCAAATCAGGGATAGCTACTCAGAGAACATTGCCAAATACAAAGCTTACATGAAACACCAGACTGTATGAATTTTATTCAGGACTATAAGCACATCAATGGCAGGCCACAGAAGATCCAAATATGGAAGAGAAATGAGGACAAAAATGAAATGATGATGGATTATGAAGTGGACGTAAACAATCGTGATAATAAGTTGGATAAGCATTATTTGGTAACAGAAAAGCACCTGTCTTACAAAGATTTTAAGAAAAAACAAACTCACAGTCAGTTGTTCACATGTAAAAGTAACAACAAGTGTCACCATACTCATGTCCCAAAAGTAGAAACTATGAGAAAAAGAAGAGAGTCTACAGTACAGCCAAAATTTTAACCGCACAAACTCTGAGGAAATAAGACACTTACAAGGCGAAAATATTCAACAAATCGTGGTTCTTGGAAGACAATCGATCGATATTCCTTAGTAGCAACAACAGCCATTTCATCCATAAGGGCACGCCATTCAGGCTTTGGAGAGACGGGGGGGTGCATGCCATGTTCAAGAGTAGCAGCTGTGAAACGTTGAAGTGTTCTGAAGCACAAATGCTCTTCACCAAAAGATTGCTCAATAACTTCACCTTGAACTGTTACACGAAGAGATCCGTGTATTGTGTCTGGAGGCTGAGATAGTATAGCCAGATGAGTAGGACCACCACCCCTACCAACAGTTCCTCCTCGCCCATGGAACATTGTCAACTTCACTCCATATTGCTTTGCAACCTTTATAAGCTCTTCTTGAGCTTTAAATAACTGCCATGCTGCAGACAGACGGCCAGCATCCTTTCCTGAATCAGAGTACCCAATCATGACCTCCTGTTTACCATCAATCCTGTTCTTGTACCAGTCTATTGAGAAGAGACGGGCAACAGCTGCAGGGGCTGCCTCAAGGTCTGCTAGTTTCTCAAACAGTGGTACAACCCTTAGTGGTTCCTTCACACGGCATTCACGCTGCAAAAGCTCAACTGCAAGCACATCAGAAGGTGCAGTTGCCATTGAGATGATGTAGGCTCCAAAGCTATCCGAAGGAAGTTCAGCAATAACATGAAAAGTTTCCAGCACATCAGCTATTTCCTCAGTTTGAGGAAGGTCAGGACCAAACAGGGGACGTTTTCCACGGAGTTCAGATAACAGCCATTCCTGACGTTTCTCCTCAGGCCAATCACGATAAGATCCAATTCCAAGATGTGTAGTGATAGCATCAATAACATCAGTATGCCGATCAGATTCCTGCCTGATATCAAGTCTAACAAATGAAAGGCCAAAGGTTGATACTTGACGCAAGAAATCAAGAAGACTCCCATCAGCAACTGGACGATCACCACAAGCACATAGCGATCTATAACAAAGCTCAAGTGGTTCCAGGAACTGCAGAGAATGAATTGATGCTCAGTAAAATCCGATCAGCAGTGAAAGCAGTAAGAAAAGGAACAAATGAAAGGACATGTACAAAAGGAGTTCCCCTATGAGTGCCTCTAGGCATAAGAAAGGTTTATTGACAAGACCTTTCACCTATGTCTTACTTTTTCACCAATTCTCCCAAATCTTAAGTTAACGAGGATTAGCATTTTGAGGATTTTAAAAGAACAGCACACAGTCAGCAAGGTGAAAGAAAGTTTTGACGAGTCAAACCCAACAGTGTAAGAAAATAAGGCACTCCTTATGTTCTATTACTGGGAAAAATCGAGTTTCTAACATGTTAGAGCAAAACAAAAAGTACAGGTTGACATAAGCTCTAAAAAAGTTAAAAACCTCAGAATGCATATCCTTTGGGTATAATTGAAATCATGGTGGTTACAGCATTTGCACTTTCTCCCCAACTACTCCTGGTGGGATTCATGGCACATGATAGAAATAGCTTCCAAATGCTAATCCACGTCAATTGCTCTAGAGAAATGGCAGATAAAAAATATTTAGTGAAGTAACAATATGAATTTTGAATCATCTCAGGCCTCCTATTTCCAGACAAAGTTCAGCATGTAAGCCCTACCTAACAATGAGTTCATCATGAACTTTCTACATTACATAATACTATAGTCACAGAGTCCTCGAGCATAAGTAGAACTAGAAACCAACCTCTTCGACATTGGTGAAAGTAGATTCCTCGGGAACATCAGAGATTCCATTAGACAGCAACTGTCGAGAACGCTCACGTGTATTATATAACTTATCTCTCACATCACCAAGTATAACACGATAAGGTTCATTTGGTGGAATTTTTTTCCAAAACTCTGCACATGAACAAAGAAGGATCATCTTTCTGATAACAAAACTATCCACACAGGCAGTAGAAGATCATCAGCTCAATGTTTAAAAACAGGAGTTTCATTTCGGCAAAGGGAAATCACTAATTTAATGTTTAACACAGGGTTCCCAGTTTCCTTATCTAGTTATCTTTGCATCTAAATCTGTATCATGAAAGAAAAATCAGCTGACTTTTAAGCTCGTGATTCCATGTTAATCTTTTATCACTTATTCATTAGCAGAAATGTTAATACTAACTGTATGGGACACTTAAGAAGGATGCCACACCACATTTTTGAATAATAGTTTACTTTATTTATCTCCTACTCAGTAAACAGCTATCAATAGTAATAAACAGCAATAGATACTGTCAAATACCTATGTAATGCTTTGCATCTCTTTTTGAAGAGCGATGCAGTTCATTTGCTCGATCTCTGAGTTCGTCACTACATCGCCACATAGACAACTGCAAGAAAATAGACCAATCATCAGAACTATACAAGTAGGTTAGTTAGCGGACTCTTCTAATATGACCATGGTCCTAAATATATCAACCGTCAATACCTCAAACATTAGATCCTCTATCTGTGAAAAGTACATGTTTGCAGCCATCATCCGAGCCAACAAGCATACATCCCTAGTAACCTCAGGAGTTACTCTTGGATTTCCTGAAATCAGTGTTAGCTATCACATTAGTAACACAAGCATACAGATACTATGCATGTTCTGTAAACAACGTATTACTTTCAGAAGATGATATGCTGAAACCTGTCCATCAGCATTTGGCTCATGCTAACCCCTGAAGATCTCTAGTACTTTGCAGAGAATAGATAATAGAGGTTGTTTTCATTCCTTCAACATAAGAAATGCAGACAACCTCACTTTAGCATTTATTTTCTTTCAATGGGTGTCAAAATCACGACATGACATGGGTTAAATGCTATGGTCTTGCCACCCAATGCACATGTTCACGAGGTTCTAGAGGCGGTGTCCTGACATAGCATTGATGCAGATCCCATGTATACTGACAAACATCCAACGGGGAAAGGTGTTCCTCATCACCCATTAAAGTTGAAAAAGACCCTGTCTGAAATGGCTAACAATCGTATGAACCAAACAGACAAAAAGAGACATAATATTTTGAAAATAATGTTTTAGACATTCAGGTGAAATATATTTCTTGACATGCAACAAGTATGAAACCACAACTTTCAGAGAAGTAGGATAGTAAGTAGTAACTGCTACTAACACATGCATAAACTAATAGTATGAGTGGAGCACATACCATCACGATCTCCACCCATCCAAGAAGAAAATTGAATAAGAGGTGCATTGTATGGAACACGCTCATTAATTCCAATATTCTTCAAAGCTGTATCAACCCTCCGCAAGAATTTTGGAACCCCCTTCCAAATTGTTTCATGAAAAAACTCATCCCAGCCCGCATTTCATCCTGTGGAGTTGGTTGGGTTCTTCTAATTTCATCTGTTCGGAATGCAGCTTGTATCTGCATAAAAAAGGACAGATAGACCTAAGCAGTGACTTCATATGTGTGCATACATTGGAGTGCAAATTTCACAATACACTATGGATATAGCTAAGTCTATGGAGGTATATCTACCATCAGATAATGGTGTGAACTAGAAGAAGAAAAAAGTGTTGTAAAAAATCATCAAGCTAATGTATTATTTGCATTCCTTCCTGAAGATAGAACTTATGCATAAGAAATTGTATTGTTTTTGTATAATTCAACACACCTTTGAATTGTTGTCAAGTAAGTGATGAATATATGATGTTGCAAGAGACGAATATGATGGAATCTAGATTCTCTTTCATGTTTTCCCGTCCACATACTATCATGGAAGTCCTGGTCTCCTCTCCTAACATATACACAACTGGCTCGACAATTGGACCTCTGCCTCCCTTTCCAGATGATAGATATCTGAGATTCTGAAGCCCAAAATCCCAGTTCTCCAATTGAGTAAATGAAGATATAAAGGACTTCCTAGGGCTCTCGCTTTCAAAATTTCGCTGTTTGTCATGGAAGCCTATGATCCCATATAGCTATTATGAAGATTTGTTGACAAAGAAGGGACACAAGTGAGCAGAACTAGTTTCTGATGCCGAGTATAAGTTCAAAGGAGCATAATCCTAAACTTGACCAACTCAGATGCTCCAATAGAAAGAGTGGACTGAGGCTGACCTGGTATGAGTGTACCTTTGGATGTTTAGTTATACAGAGAAGTAGAAATAAAGGAGCTATAAGGATTCTTTAGTTTCTTCAGGCTATTATGGTTTCTATGATTCTGTGAAATATGTATTTGCTTAATACAAAGAGCAAATGGTTAATGTTTGGAAATGGTTATTATGTCACCAACTGAAGCGGACCATGTTCAAAGATTAGCCAGTATGTGAATTGTAGATTTTGAAATTAGGATATGAAATGGTGATACACATCCCAGTCTCTGTATTAGAAACTATGATCAGAAATGAGGTTGATTAAGGTGATACTTTTTAGATATCAACAACTATTTTAACTTCTAAAATATGTATCTTCAAAATGGAAATATTACGACAAACAAAAAATAAACATAAACTGGAAGGAGCAAAAGGAAATAAAATGCCAAAACCAAGAAAGCCATGCCAGAGAACAGAGCAAGAGACTAGTTGTCATCATGCCCTTGCAAATATAAAATGTGAGAAGAGCAACATTTTCATCAAATGGCTCATGCATCATGTACCTAAATAAAAGAAATAAATAGATGACTTACCTCCCTTTGAAGGGCTTCATCAAGCTCCTGTTTGTCATCAGGAGTGATGTCTTTTGCATATAACTGTGCCAAACAATCCCGAATCCTGAAATATTGCAAGTTCCATTATCATGTCAATTTCCTTTCTTTCGGATATCATGATGTTGTGACTATCAAATGCCACATACTATGGACTAAAGAAACTGCAGCTTGTTAAAGGTAATCGGGCTGATTGATGGGTAAGAAGCAGATAAATTAATCGCAAACCTTCCATGCTTCTGCAACAATGATCTCCGGATTGATTGCGTTGGATGTGCAGTTAAAACCAGATCCACTGTTTGGCTCTTCAGTGCATCAAACACTTCCGCAGGGGACTTCTTCAGCTCAAAAACCAGCCTTTTCAATGTTTCTTCAATGTCTGATTCAGTGGCAGCAGAATTCTCATCAGCAAAATCTCCCTTCTTCAGCTTGATACGTCTCCTGTGAGCAATCTGGACTTCCTCGGCCAAGTTGGCCAAGTTAAGCATGTGAGAGAAGGAGCTGGCAACAACGATAGAGTCCCCAGGATCCAAACTTATAAGGACCTTGCCAAGCTCATCCAACTTCTGTGCGTCATTCTTTCCCTCATACTCGGCCGATAGTTCATAGCATTCTTGGACCTAACCATACAAGTTGACCTAGATATTAACAGATCTCCTACTATTGAGTTCATGTAGACAGACAATTATGAAAAGAAGACCGAACCCTGTCGTCTTCTATGAATTCTAAAGTGCATTAAAATTTCCCATCTCGACCATAAACCCATGTGGAGAAAAATGACATTCTTCATTCAAAAATTAGGGAATGTTAACCGGGATCTAACATCTACTTAATGAAGCACAGTCCTCATGGTCTGAAGTGTCTTTCCTAGAAAATCTCAAGGTGAACCACAACGAAAAGACGGCATAATGAAAACGCCACGCCACATATAAAACCCATCAGAACCTATGATCAGTGAGAACCCATAACTCCGCTGTAAGATTCTCATTTTCGAGAAATCCAAGATCGAAAAAGAAGCGAACTTTCCAAGTAGGCAAAGCTAACTTAGTCGAGAAAAGCGAGGATTTCACGTACCGTTTCCCTGAGGTCTTCGCCATGCAAATCCTGGAGGATGTCCAGAAAGCGATCTAGCAGGAGGGCGTCATACTCCACGAGCTTGTCGTCCTCGGAGACCTTGGAGGGCGCCAGGAGCCGCAGCTGGGCATCTATGGACGCCATTTTCTCCAGATTGTTCGCATTACGAGACATCTCCCCCGCTCTCCCCAACACCCAGACAATCAACAGAAATCTCCAAACTTTGGGTATCAGCGGAGGGTGTGAGAAGAAACAGATGAAGACAAAGTCGAAGCAGAGGAGAACAACCGGGCGTAACGACCTCTAGAAGGCTAGAAACAAGGAGAGAGATGGATCCAGACACGGCAGGCCTCCTTCAACCTCAGATTTATTTTTCCTCCTTTTCCTACTGCTCTTCTCACTATATTTTTGTTCCGTAGCCAAAAACAAAAACAGAGAAAAAAAGGAAGAGCAATCCACGTAGAAGGCTGACAAGAGAGAGCAAGAGGGAGAGCCGATGATCCCCCCTGAAACCCACACCACACCAACACAGACACAGAGAGAGAGAGAGAGAGAGAAGCTCGCGATGTGGGTAGCAAGGAATGTGAGGGGGAGACCGTATTTATAGGAATCTGGTGCCCTCCCCTCCCCTTCTCTGCTTCAGTAGAGGCTGGAGAGTACGACACCTCTCTCTCTCTCTCTCTCTACACCTCTGCTTTCTCACCCTACGACGTCTCTCATTCTCTCTCTTCCGCCAAGTGCGGAGTTCCTAATTTTCTTTCCCCAAGAAAGCAAAAGGAGAAGGTGGGGGGCCCACGGAATATGCCGGCAGGGATCTTCCCTCGGCGACTCCGTCACTCTCCCCTAATCGCCACCCGATTCGGTGCCAGAAACAGAGGCGCCGGTGGAGGCGGAGGTGCAGCTCCACTCGCTTTTTTGCTCCGCTCAATTCCCGTCCTGGCTAGCGCCCCTGGCCACATCTGGCCGGACACCGCCCGCCGTCGCTGTCAGCTGCCGTGGGAAGGGCGAAATCCAGACGGCAGCGGGAGATGCGTGGGACGGCTGCCGGCGAATCTCAAGCAGCACCAAATGGCCCTGCATTTATTTATTTCTTTCTTCAAAAGATATTTATTTCTTCTCGTAGTAGGGGACTCGGTCGGTATCACGAGTGAGGTGAATATTTTTTTTTAACCTTCATTTTAATTGCATTTTTGTATATACATAGGGGAGGGGTTAAAAAAATAAAAAACTATCCCACTCATGAATTCCCCTCCTGTGAGTGTGAGGGTTTTAGAGGATCTTAATTCCGTTCTATCTAGCCTAACAAAATCTTATTCTGGGAAATAATTTTTTTTACAAAATTAAAATAGTAAATATATATATATAATAAAAATGAGGAATGACGCCATAATATTTCTCCGATTAAATATCATAAGCGAGAGAGATCTTGAACTACAAATCCCTGCAATCGTTAAACACGAAATGGGAAGCGACTCAGGAACCCATGTAAAAGTAAAAGGATATTATTGATTTCTGCTGGGTCATCTTGAAAGATGCCACAATTTTCTTTGATGAGAAAATGACGTGCAAAACCAAGCTGAAATAATGTGTAGCAAATAGCAATGCAACTCCTCTTCCCTCTCTTAACTCGTTGTGGGGGCACAAAGTTTGCACTTTTCCCCGTTCTGAAGTAATTTGTCGTTTGTTTGCATTTTACGAACTGTTCTCACACACATATAGTGGGGGTTCAAATAGACGTCCTGTGCTGCGTTGTCTGACAGAGAAGCCCACCACTAACCCCACACCAAAATCCAATTCCTCCTCTTTTAATGTTGATAGGGCGAGGAAGAAAAGTTAATTTCCTAAAATTCTTGGTCTTTTGGGTGTAGATATTACAAAGCTGCTTGACAAACTTTTTTCTTCTTCTTTCTTTTTGGGTACAAGTCACTTTCAATTTTTGTTTAACAAATGAAATATATGGAAAGAGATAGACGTTATAACATCTTTCTTTTTTTTTTTTTTTGACAAAGATTTTAACACAATTAATTATGATTCAAAATGGGACATCCTTGAGTTATTTGATATTAGAATAGATCGAAAAAATTATTTTAAAAATATTTTTACTCTATTCTCGATCTATTTTGATATCAAATATGACATTAATGATTAAAAATTGAGTTTTAATGAGATTGTCCTAATTATATAAGAGAACTAGCTTTTATTTTAGATAAATGGCACAAGTCAAAACCTTTTAGTTGAAACATTCTAATAATGCATCGCTCATACTTTTCCTTTGTGAATGAGTTCAAATTTAGGGGGGTTTGTTTTTCCAATCAAGAACCAAAACGTTTGCACAGAAAAGTTCTCAATATATATTGTTCTTTTTTCACAAACGAATAGAATTTTATAAGAACAAATATATATATATATATATATATATATATATATATATATTATATATATATATTTTTTTTTTTAAAAGAATACTTCCAATTGAGAGAACCAGGGCGTGGGGGGTATCGTTGATTTATCCGTTCCCTAGTATCATCCATCAGATACATGCCAAGAAAGCCGACCAGCCATCAGATGATCGAAGATCTGAAACAGCAGCCCTACGAAGTTTGTGCTTCCTATATATATTTCTTGATCGGCCATTAAAAGATGATTCAGAAGGTGCATTCGAACGGGAAGAATATCTCAGAATCACACATCCAATTGAGCAATACTTTAGACAGGGACCCATCACCATGGGTGATTTTACAAAATTTTATTGCTCGTGTTAGGTTTAGGGGTTTTGTTCTTTATTATGGGAGATAAGGAGGCGTGATGCATGACGTCTCCTCACCTGATAAGCTATGTTTAGTGCAGTTGGCCGTGCCGCTGCGGTTCTCACATGTGGGCCGAGGGTGACCAAGGAGGATGGAGACCCATGACCTTTCCACCATCTCCAATTACACAACGCATACAAGTCAACTGGAATGACCTAAGTTGGCAGTAGCCGCCTCCTTCTTCTTCTTCTTCTTTTGGACCACAGCAATGCCTTTGGAATTAGATTGTGGTGTACGTTTTGTGGCAGACTGTTAAACGATGCTCTTCATTTCTTAGTTGACGACCTTTCTCTCTCTCTCTCTTCCCCTTTAAATTAATGTGGAAATCC
Source organism: Colocasia esculenta (assembly GCA_014218235.1). Lineage (NCBI taxonomy): Eukaryota > Viridiplantae > Streptophyta > Magnoliopsida > Alismatales > Araceae > Colocasia > Colocasia esculenta. The sequence goes on from CM024762.1 coordinate 84,035,289, forward strand.
AACATTCTACTCCACTCTCTTCTTTTCACTTTCCATGTTTTCGTGCATTTCTTAGTTGTCCTTGGAACTGGATTGTGGTGAACATTTTGTGGAAGAATGCCAAACGGTACTCTTCATTTCTTAGCTGCCCTTTCGTTCATTTTCCAAGAGATTCAAAAAAGTAACAAAGAAGTCATAGCTAATATTTGGGAAATATGCTATCGCAGCACTTAATTTGCATGGCGTATCTTTTTGCATGAACTCTTCTTCACTTGATTGTCCTATCGTGAAATCAAATGTTTGAGTTGAATGACTTGGCCTTATTAGTATTATCAAGGTCAAGAGATCTAAATAGAATGTACGTAAGCGGAGAAATACTTACTACCTCTTTAGATGGGTAGAAAAATTATTTTTCAAGACCTGATCATTGATGAATGTAGATTGCATGCAGACTCTATTCCATGGTGCATGCCTTTAATCTTCACTCTATTTCTTTATAAATTTTATTTATTTTACTTATTTAACTATTTATCCTCATTAATTAGTGATAAAACATCTTATATATTTAGTTTACTTATTAAAAAATTGATCTTGATGCACATCCCCACAATTAAGACCTGTTATAAGAGGTTGGGAGGGGAATGTCTCCTCTCCCTCCTCCACGCACCACATCTCAACTAGATGTACTGTGTCTGAGACATTTCCTATTAAGAATTGGATATGTATGCGAACCTCTTCTTACGTCTAGTGACTGATTAAGATGACTGCTTATTATTATTATTATTATTTTTTGGTAACGAGGAAATCCCACCCCGTGTGATTTTGTGGGCTCAAGGATTGGTGTTCGTGAACTCCAAGATAAGGACTTGGTAGCTCCTACTTTCCGTATACCTGTATTGCCCTTACCCCACTTGATCGGAAAAATCTCAGATCTACACACCTCGAGGATTGCATGTAAATCAGGTAAGTCCCCCCAGGAATCGAACTCGAGACCTCCTGCTTTTAAGCAAGACTTCTAATCGATCGACCCAATCGGGGTCCTGTTTTTACCAAAAAAAAAGATGACCACTTATTGATCTCCCTCGTCGCAGAACTTGGGCGGCAATGTCTAAAAGGTAGCAATGGAATATTCGGGGCATCAAACCATATCCCGTTTTCAACATGGGCTAGCTATATGTGATGACCAAACTGTCCCCATAATAAATAATTCATTTATTTATATATTAATTTTGATGATTAACAAAATAGTACTAATGGATTACTTGAGCCTTGAGAACAGGAATAAAAGAAAAATGAAAGTTCAAGACAATCAGGTAAGTCTCATCTCTCATTCTGTCCAAGTCTTTGTATCGACTTCTTTGATAAGCAGAACGATTTCCTCTTTGACCGGAAAACTCAAACAATCGATATCGCAACGATTCCTTAAGACATCGCAACGATTTCTTTAGAACCCGTAACGACTTGACTGTCGTAACGATTTCTTTAGACCTCGTAACGATTTCTTTAGAACTCGCAACGACTCTCTAGCCGTAACGATTTCTTTAGACCTCGTAACGATTTCTTTAGAACTCGCAACGACTCTCTAGCCGTAACGATTTCTTTAGACCTCGTAACGATTTCTTTAGAACTTGCAACGACTCTCTAGCCGTAACGATTTCTTTAGACCTCGTTACGATTCTTTAGAACTCGCAACGACTCTCTAGCCGTAACGATTTCTTTAGACCTCGTAACGATTTCTTTGAAACTCGTAACGACTTGTTTGTTGTAACGATTTCTTTATCATCATAACGACTTGATTGCTGTAACGATTTCTTTAGAGTTCATAACGATTTCTTTACAGTTCATAACGACTTGATAAGTGTTCATAACGACTTGCTATAACTCATAACGATTTCATAAGTCATGAAAGCATCAGGATTATTTATATCGAATTTCTTGCTGTATCAGTATAATGCTTTTTAATAGCGTTGAAAAGTCAAAGTCATATCTTGTCTGTTGACTGCTACGCATTAAATGCTCTCTGATCGTATCTCCCATGCATGCAGACAATATCTTCTATTTCCATGCTACTCTGTCTACGTACTTTTTAGACAGAACGGAGCCTTGCTATATATTGCAATATATGTTCCATCTGTAACTAACAATCAACGACAGTCCTAGCTGTCCTCTATTTATTGTTGATATGCTTGCAGATATCTGACAAGACTCATCTGTACAATGTTAGATACAAGATACAAGATTCCAAAACATTTCTCTGGCGTGTACTAAGGATAAAAGACTGAAGATCAGAAGCTTCCTTGGTGACCAGTCTAACGTACACCAGGATAAGAGACAACGGACACTTCAACGTTCAAATTTGAATCAGAAGTATAAATAAAAGACTCAAGACGGAGAAGATTAGATAGATAGAGAGAACAAGACTTGCATTTCAAAAAGGAAAGAATACCATCTCTTCGAGTCTTCAGAAGATTGAAAGAAGCGAAGCTTCCACTCCAACTTAGTTCTTAGCTCTTAGCTCTCAGTGATCAAAGGAGATTTTATTTGTGAGAGCTTGTGTAGTCCTTGGAGAGAAAACCTTGCTAAATCTATTTCTCTCTCGGGCCTTGGTAGCTTCAGCTTGTAGCCTGTTAAGCTAGAGTCTGAAGCCTGTTCACACATTTTCTTCTTTAGTTGTGTTCCCTTCTGGACGAAGGAAGACCTGGTGGTATCCAGGGTGGTCGTTTTCCCTTCAGGTTGAAGGAAGACCAGTTGAGGCTGGGTGTAAGGATCCATAAGGGGGATTGTACCCTTGGTAGTGAAATCCTGAGGTATTGCTCAGGGACTGGACGTAGGTCTCCTGTGGAGAGGAGTTCCGAACCAGGATAAAAATCCTTGTGTCTTGTGGATGTGTTTTGTGTGATTGTTGTCTTATTTGCTCTAACTCTAACCTTGTTATTAAGTTGTGCAATCCTTTCAGTAAACAGGTTTTAATCAGAGATAGAAGTTTTAATAACCCATTCACCCCCCCTCTGGGCTAGCTAGCTGGGCAACAAGTGGTATCAGAGCCCGTCTCTTCGACAAAGAAGAAGATCCAACGATCTGAAGAGCAAAGATCTATGGCAGCCCAAAGCAACTTCGAAGGTCAGTTAGTCAACAGGCCTCCCTTGTTCGATGAGGAGACTACACCTACTGGAAGACTAGAATGGAATATTTTCTACAAGGTCATGATTACACAATCTGGTCCATTGTAGAAGAAGGTGATCTTTTGGTCACAAACGCTAAGGCTCAGTGGACAGATGATGATAGGAAAAGAATATCCTTAAACTGCAAAGCCAAGAGCATATTATGCTGTGCCCTAAGCAAGAAAGAATTCAATAGAGTCTCAGCCTGCAAATCCGCAATGGAGATGTGGGAAAAGCTCAGAATTACCTATGAAGGGACAGACAAGGTAAAGGAAACGAGAATAGATATTCTAGTAGCTCAATATGAAAGATTCCAGATGCAGTCAGGTGAATCAATAACTCAGATGTTCAGCAGATTCACAGACATTACAAATGGATTAGCTGGATTGGGAAAGGTTTATGATGTACCAGACATGGTTAGAAAAGTCCTCAGATCTCTACCATCTTCATGGACTCCAAAAGTAACAGCCATTGAAGAAGCCAATGATTTAAAATTAATGTCATTGGAAAAGTAATAGGATCTCTCATGGCTCACGAGATAAACATGGAGAGATTAGGAGAATCCTCCAGCAGAAGGAAGCAATCTAATGCTCTCAAAGCGAATGATGAGATATCAGAAGAATCTTTGGATAACAGTGAAGGTAGCAAAGACAGTGATGATGAAGAAGCCATGCTGTCTCGAAGACTTCAGAGAATATTAGCAAAGAAAAAGAAGTATCAGTCCGGAAGAAGATTTTTCAAGAAGAACAAAGACTTCAGAAAACCAGAAGTAAAGGATCTAAAGAAAGGAGAAGTAATATGCTATGAATGCAAGAAGCCTGGACACATCAAGGCAGATTGTCCAATGCTCAAAAGAATGATCATAAGAAGAAGGACAACTTCAGAAGATTCAAGAAGTATAAAAAGAAAGCAATGGCAGCTGCTTGGGAGAACAGCAGTGACTCAGACAGTGAGTCAAGCTCAAGCAGTGAAGGTGAAGAAGTCAACTTGGCTTTCATGGCCAACACCGAAGACAAGGTAACTTCTGACTCTTCCTTTGATTCATACAATGATTCAGATTTGATAATTAGAAAGTGCTTTTAATGAACTTTATGAAAAATATAAAGAAGTATGTAAATTACTTAAAATTAGTAAGAAAAATATAACCTGTTTAGAAAATACAAACTCAGACCTAAAAACAAAATGAAGAACTTGAAAAAAAAATAACTGAACATAAAAGAAGGAGTGAATTATTATGTGAAGATAAAAGAGAAGAATAAGAAAATAAATCATCTAGAAAAACAAGAAGACTTGAGTGAACTTAAAACAGAAATAGAAAATAAATAAAGAAAATGAACATTTAACAAGCACCATAAACAAGTTCACAAATAACAAACCTCTTCTAATGATGAGTGGAGCTAAAAGATCAACCAAGAAGAAACATGGTTTTGGTTATACTCCCTCGAAAATGAAGAAACAAAAGTCTTTCCCAACATTTATCCAACTCCTGAATTTATATCCGAAAAGAAAAGATAAAGACATAAAAATTTAAATATACTCCAGTTGAAAGAACAACTAGAATAACCTGCTGTACCCATTGTAATAAACTAGGACATAACAAAGCAACATGTCCCACTAAGAACAAAAATGGATAATAAAGGAAAATAAATGGTACTAACCTCTCAGGACCCAAAAGAACTTGGGTACCTAAAACTTAGTGTTTAATTTTCAGGAAAATCAAAAGCATCCAAATGGTATTTGGATAGTGGATGCTCAAGGCACATGTCAGGGAACCAGAAGCTTTTTGTTAATCTCCAAGATGAAGAAGGAACAGTCACATATGGAGATAATGGAAAAGGCACAGTAATAGGAAGTGGATCCGTAAACATCAAGGAAGATCATAATTGAAGATGTGATGCTGGTCAAAGGGTTAAAGCATAATCTCATCAGCATCAGCCAGTTGTGTGACAAAGGCCATCAGATTCAGTTCCAAGAATCAAAGTGCAGTATATTAAAGGATGGAGCAGTCATTTTTGAAGCTTATAGAGAAAGAAATCTGTATGTACTCTATCTAGAAGAACTCAAGGATCAAGACGTGTGTTTGGCAGCTAACAAAGATCAATCAACAGAGTTGTGGCACAGAAGATTGGGCCACTGCAGCTTGGACGGTTGAATAAGCTCAGAAAAAGAAAGCTAGTTGAAGGATTGCCAAAGGTCAATTCTAGCTTGGACAGCATTTGCAAACCTTGTGCAAGAGGAAAGCACACCAAGAGCTCTTTCAAGTCAAAGACTGTAGTAACCACCTCAAAGCCATTAGAACTACTTCATATGGATTTATTCGGGCCAATGAGGACTACCAGTCTAGGAAAATTTTGGATTTGTAATAGTTGATGATTATTCAAGATTCACTTGGGTATCCTTTCTAGAGCACAAGATGACACATTTGAAAATTTTGTCAGCTTCAGTAAGAAAGTTCAGAAAGATCAGAAGTTCACAATTGTCTCTATCCGATCAGATCATGGTGGTGAGTTTCAGAATGAAAAGTTTGCAAAGTTCTGTGATGATCAAGGAATCGAGCACAACTTCTCAGCCCCAAGGACACCTCAACAGAATGGAATTGCTGAGAGGAAAAACAGAACTCTTTTGGATATGGCAAGAACCATGTTATCATATGATTTGCCAAGATACTTCTGGGCCGAAGCTATCAACACTGCATGTTACATCATTAATAGAGTGATGATCAGGCCGATTCTGAAGAAGACTGCTTATGAACTCTACAAAGGAAAGAAGCCAAAGATCAGCCACTTCAGAATATTCGGATGTCCTTGCTTCATCCACAACAATGGAAAAAGGGACATTGGTAAGTTGGATGCCAAATCAGATGAAGGCATCTTTATGGGGTACTCTTCTAAACCCAAAGGTTATAGAGTTTTCAATAAACGTTCCTTATTAATTGAACAATCTGTACATGTTATTTTTGATGAATCTAACCCTTCCTTGAAAAAGAAGAAATTAGTGACATTGATGATGCAGATGACTTGTCTGAAAAATTAAAGAATACCTCAATTAAGGACAAGGATGATCCTCCTCTGGAAGAACTGCAGCAAACTGAAATTCAACATGAAAATCTTCCAAAAGATGGAGACATCAGAAAGATCACCCTCCTGAAAACATTATTGGTGATCCATCTGTAGGGGTAAGAACAAGAGGTAATGTAATTCCTTGTGATTATTTAGCCTTTGTTTCTCAAATAGAGCCTAAGACAGTCAATGAAGCTTTATCTGATGAATCTTGATATTAGCCATGCAAGATGAACTAAATCAGTTCAAGAGAAACCAAGTATGGTCACTTGTTCCTAGACCATCCAATCATTCAGTTATTGGCACCAAGTGGGTGTTCAGAAATAAACTGGATGAGTCTGGAATAATCTTAAGGAACAAGGCCAGACTGGTAGCTCAAGGCTACTCCCAAGAGGAAGGCATAGATTTCGATGAAACCTATGCACCTGTAGCTAGACTTGAGGCTATTAGGATTTTACTTGCTTATGCATCTGCATTTGATTTAAAACTATTTCAAATGGATGTCAAATCAGCCTTCTTAAATGGTTTTATCAAGGAGGAAGTTTATGTTGAACACCTCCAGGTTTTGATGATCTCGAATTTCCAAATCATGTATTTAAACTACATAAGGCTTTATATGGTTTGAAGCAAGCACCTAGAGCCTGGTATGAAAGGCTCAGTACTTTCTTATTAGATCATGGTTTCACTAGAGGTAAAGTAGATAGTACATTATTTATAAAGTCTAAGGATAAACATATACTTCTTGTGCAAATATATGTAGATGATATTATTTTTGGATCTACTGATGAATCTCTTTGCAAGTACTTTGAAAAGCTTATGCAGGGTTCTTGATGGGGGAGCTAAGCTACTTCCTTGGATTGCAAATTAAGCAAGGGAAGGATGGCACTCATATCTGTCAAGCCAAGTACACCAAAGAGCTGTTAAAGAAATTGGATTTGAAGATGCAAAGCCTTTATCAACCCCATGAGCACATCAATCAGAATGGACAGTGATCAAAAAGGTAAAAAGGTAGATCAAAAGAATTATCGAGGTATGATAGGATCATTACTTTACTTAACTGCAAGTAGACCAGATATTTTGTTTAGTGTGTGCATGTGTGCTAGATATCAGGCAGACCCTAGAGAGTCTCATTTAATTTCAGTAAAAAGAATATTTAGATATCTGGCTAGAACTCATGATTTAGGTCTCTGGTATCCTAGATCTTGTGAAATAGAATTAGTAGGATATTCAGATGTGATTATGCTGGATGCAAAGTAGATAGAAAAAGCACCAGTGGTTGTTGTCAGTTTCTTGCAGGATGTTTAATATCATGGTCATCCAAGAAACAAAATTCAGTAGCTTTATCAACAGCTGAGGCAGAATATGTTGCTGCTGGAAGTTGCTGTACACAACTTCTTTGGATAAAGCAACAACTTGAGGATTTCGGAATTCACATCAAATCAATTCCACTATTGTGTGATAATACAAGTGCCATCAACCTCACCAAAAATCCAGTTCAGCACTCAAGGACTAAGCACATTGAGGTAATATCATTTTATTATTCGAGACCACGTAGCTAGTGGTAATTTAGAAATTTCTTTTATAGATACAAATGGTCAATTAGCAGACATCTTCACAAAAGCCCTACCTGAAGAGAGATTTACATCTCTTAGAAGGGAATTAGGGATGTGCAATGTGTGAAAAGATCTCTGTAATTTATTGGCATAAAAATTTTCAGATAGAAATGAAATTTTCCCTCTTTAACAATGAGCAAAATTCAGTTTGTCTACATTCCTTGACCGCTATCGTTTAAAAGCTGTTTGACCCGTCAAACGATTTTGTCGTTTTCTGGCTTTACTGCCTCTGGCGCTTCACTTTTCGATAAAATAGTAATAATTTATTCAAATCGTTCTGAGAACGACTTGTCTTCTACCTTTACCCTTTTATCCTCTATCCGTTCACCCAAAGCCGATGCCCTAACGATTTTGGGATCGACTCTCTGCAACTTTCGAAGCTTTCTCCTCTTCCCGCGAAGAATCCCTTCGAGAGCTTCCACCTCTTCCGTCATTTCCCTTCACCAGAATCTCCTTCTCCTCTACCCATGGCCGCTCCGATGATCTCCGGAAGCGTAGGGGGCTACAGTGCTGAGTATTTGTCCCCAAAGGAGCAAGAGAGTTTACGTTTGTGAAGACGAAGATTTGCGGAAATAAGGCAGTGGATGTTCAGAATCTTGAGAAGAGTGGCATGTCCAGTTTAGTCGAAGCCTTGAGAAGAATGCAGTGGATGGATGTTGTTACTCTCACCGAGGTATGCTACCCGGACCTTGTGAAAGCCTTTTTCATTTGTTTGAAATCAGAGGCAGATGGGTCCCTTGTCTCCACAGTAAAGGGCACCCAGATCAAGATAGATTATGATCTTTTGCATGAGTTGTTTGGAGGACATCAGGCTTTAGTGGTGTGGACTCAGTAAATGATGAAGCTAAGGGACTTGGCATTATTGGTCCAGGGTTTAAGCTGAAGGATGAAAATTGGATATAAATCAGATGTCAGCTTTCAATCGTTTGCTCCACTTTATTGTCTGCCAAATCATAGTTCCTCGGAGTGCTACCTTTTCTTCATGCACTAGGGCAGACTCAGACTTGATGTTCTGGGTAATCCAGAACAAGGAGATAAATCTGGCCGCAGTTATGATTGAGAGAATGAAATTTGCCAGTACTCAAATCTGGGAAACAAAGAGCAAGCTAAATGTTTCCTTGCCTTATGCTCATCTACTCACCAGGATTTTCAAGCATTTCGGAGTAGATGTGTCTGGAGCGTAGTAGAGAAGATGGGCCAGTCTATAGGTCCAGAAACCTGAAGAAGAGTGGTTTTTCAGTGCAAGATGGAATTTGGTCAAAATCCTCTGTGGCTGAAGGAGAAGCATTATTGGGATATTCAGAAGTTCAAGAAGAAGCAGCAGCAGAAGAAGAAGTAGCAGCAGAGAGCAGCACAGTAGCAGAAGAAGAAGTAGCAGCAGCAGAGCAAGCAGTAGCAGAAGAAGAAGCAGCAGCACAGTTGTTCAAGAAGCAGCAGTACCAGTTGTGTCCAGCCAGGCAGAAGGTTCAGTCTCACCTGTTGTGGAGATTATCTCTCATTCTCCAGAAGTTCAGTTGGAAGAAGGTGCCTGGTGTGGCAGACTCTTGCCCACCACCTTAGTCGCCTCAATCTTAAGAGAAGTATTGGATTCCATTCCCTCCACCTCAGCTACTTCTAAAGAAGGTGGATGTGTTGAAGAAGAAGCTATGGCACCAGGCCATACAGAAATTCTGTCTGAAACAATTGCTAATGTTGAGGTACAAGCAGGTACTCAACAAGATGTGGTCATGGACGAAGCTCCTAGCCAAGGGGAGCAAAGTCTCTTGAACCTGAAGTGCCTGAATCCGTGGCAGAAGGCCACTTGGAGAAAGTTGTGTTGGAAGAAGCTCCTGCTAAGGGGGAGCAAGAAAGTGTTGAACTCCCCGCTCCTAGTCAGGGGGAGCAAGTAGGCATTGAGGAAATTCCACCTCCTGCCAGTGTTCCTGTTAGTGAAGGCCCAGGTGCAAGCAATATCAATCTTGAGGAGCCTGTCATTCAGCAAGGAAGCAAAAGAGAGTGGCTCACAAAAGGCCAAGAAAGAGTCACAGAAAAGTCAATCTGAAGCCTATTATGGCATTGCTGAAAGCTCAAGGAGAAGTCTTGTCATCCGTTCAGACAAGTGTTCAGGGCATTATCTCTAATCAAGCTTCAACCTCCTCTGATCTATCCTCAATTCGAAATGCAATGAGGTGGTTCAATAAAGAGATGTCTGATATGAAGAATTTGCTGGCTAATCTTTCAAGGTCTAGTGGTGTCCCTCCTGCACCCACTCAGAGCAGTCCAGCTGAAGTTCCTAGGCCACCAGGGCCTCCAGCAGAAGTCTCTCGGCCAACAGGGCTACCAGTTCAAGCATCAGGGCCACCAGGGCCATCAGGGCAAGCTTCAGGGTCATCAGGACCCTCTTCAGTTGTCAGAGAAGCCAAAGGGAAAGAGCCCATGTCAGCTCCTTCGCCCCTGACACTTCAAATCTTGCAACTCCAATTTTGTCCTCACCTACCTCTCCTCTCACAGCCCCTCCTGCTCCACCAACTATAAAACACCATACCCGCTCGCACCCAACATCATCCTCTATCATTTCATCTCAACCTACCTTCTCTCCTACTCCTTCTCACACCTCAGCCCCATCATCCTTCTCACCCTCATCACCTCAAACTCAAACCACTCCAATTCAACCCACTTCATCCTTCAATCCCAACACCTTTTCTATCCTCCTACTCCTCCTTCCTCTGTTACTTTTATTCCAGAAAATCCTCCTCTACTTGGTGTCTTTGACACAAACTTGCCGGATGACTTTGAGAGAAATACCCTTTCCACCATTCTCTTCACTGCCACTCATATCCACAGGACTGATCCTCCCAGTCCTGCCAGAAAAAGAGGAAACAATCATCCTCTGCTTCCATCTCCTCCTCCTTATTTCCTCCTCTTTGGTACTCTCTTACCCTTGAACCTCACAAAAGATTCCTTTATAAGGAATATCTTCAAAAGTGCATCCTCTCCACCATTTATGGTATTCCCTTCCTCAACCTTACTGAGCACCTAAATATTGTTCTTCCTCTTACCCAGTTATCCCACTTTCATAAATCCAAAATCTTTGAGGGGACTGAGTTCAAGACTGAAGATCAGTGGGCAAATGTCAAGGGCAACAAAGCTCAATACAACAAGTTCTTGACTGCCAGGGCCGAATCCATTACACATGGAGCTCATTCTCTCACTCTCTCTGAGTGGTTCTTTCTCAAGCATAAGAATTTGTGGGGTCCTTTCATCTTGAAAGAGATCCGCATTGCCAAAACTTCCAGCAGTACAGTGACTTCTGCTTCCTGAACAAACTGCCAGAAGTCCAGTTCTCTCAATTCCATTCAGCTATAGTAATGTTAAGATCCGAACGTCCAGTGAATATTCCCCTAACAGTGAATTTTGCTGATATCCGGTTTGACTCTCTAGTCCTTTTGCCAAAGCTGCATTCCCTAGTATTTGATTCAGATGCAGGATCCCATGCATTTGACATGTTTGCCAAGCAGATGGGTAGAATGTCAGCCAAGCAGAGCAGACTGCCCTCCTTCCTGCGGTTTATCTTCAGAGAATACCACTCTGGCCGCATCTCCTCTCAGGTTTTGGCTCCACTCATTTCTGAGTGTGAAAGGCTTACACCCTCCGTGTGGGGCAATCATCTACAAGGAAACCCACCTTCAGTTAGAGGCCATCAACAGTTCCTTGGTTCATCAAAATAAGCCCTCTCTCTCAGCTGAAGCCTTCATGGATCTCAACTCCATAAATCCTATTCAAGAGATTTATGTTCAGTGGGCAGCTAGATATACAGCTTTCTTCGCTCTGAAGCAGGATCTGATAGATCAGAAGATCTTCTATCCAATCTCTTTGGATAGATTTCTCCATCGTGCCAGCTTCGGAAAAAGCACTTACTTCAGATTCATTCTGGACCCAGATCAGTATGCAGAATTCTTGGATCAGCAAAGGGCTTTGTACATTCAAAGGGCCACCCAATCCATGCCTAACTTCTCTGTTGCTTCTGGGGTTTTCCAACAGACGTTTGAAGACCTTGAGATCAAGGCATGGGCTGTCATCTCACAGCATGCCTCCTTGTTATCCCCTGTACTACCTTTCTCATACTTAATACAATGATATCTCTCTTCTTTCTCTCCCTATCTTTTTGCTTATTGACAAAATGGGGAGAAAACTAAAGTCAATCTGAAAAACATGAAGTCAATCTGAAAAACATGAATGTTTAATTTTTTGTATGATGTTTAGTATTTTTGTCATCATCAAAAAGGGAGATTGATGACCAAACTGTCCCCATAATAAATAATTCATTTATTTATATATTAATTTTGATGATTAACAAAATAGTACTAATGGATTACTTGAGCCTTGAGAACAGGAAATAAAAGAAAAATGAAAGTTCAAGACAATCAGGTAAGTCTCATCTCTCATTCTGTCCAAGTCTTTGTATCGACTTCTTTGATAAGCAGAACGATTTCCTCTTTGACCGGAAAACTCAAAACAAATCGATATCGCAACGATTCCTTAAGACATCGCAACGATTTCTTTAGAACCCGTAACGACTTGAACTCATAACGATTTCTTTAGACCTCGTAACGATTTCTTTAGAACTCGCAACGACTCTCTAGCCGTAACGATTTCTTTAGACCTCGTAACGATTTCTTTAGAACTCGCAACGACTCTCTAGCCGTAACGATTTCTTTAGACCTCGTAACGATTTCTTTAGAACTCGCAACGACTCTCTAGCCGTAACGATTTCTTTAGAGTTCTAACGATTTCTTTAGACCTCGTAACGATTTCTTTGAAACTCGTAACGACTTGTTTGTTGTAACGATTTCTTTATCATTCATAACGACTTGATTGCTGTAACGATTTCTTTAGAGTTCATAACGATTTCTTTACAGTTCATAACGACTTGATAAGTGTTTTCATAACGATTTCTATAACTCATAACGATTTCATAAGTCATGAAAGCATCAGGATTATTTATATCGAATTTCTTGCTGTATCAGTATAATGCTTTTTAATAGCGTTGAAAAGTCAAAGTCATATCTTGTCTGTTGACTGCTACGCATTAAATGCTCTCTGATCGTATCTCCCATGCATGCAGACAATATCTTCTATTTCCATGCTACTCTGTCTACGTACTTTTTAGACAGAACGGAGCCTTGCTATATATTGCAATATATGTTCCATCTGTAACTAACAATCAACGACAGTCCTAGCTGTCCTCTATTTATTGTTGATATGCTTGCAGATATCTGACAAGACTCATCTGTACAATGTTAGATACAAGATACAAGATTCTAAAACATTTCTCTGGCGTGTACTAAAGGATAAAAGACTGAAGATCAGAAGCTTCCTTGGTGACCAGTCTAACGTACACCAGGATAAGAGACAACGGACACTTCAACGTTCAAATTTGAATCAGAAGTATAAATAAAAGACTCAAGACGGAGAAGATTAGATAAGATGGAGAGAACAAGACTTGCATTTCAAAAAGGAAAGAATACCATCTCTTCGAGTCTTCAGAAGATTGAAAAGAAGAGCGAAGCTTCCACTCCAACTTAGTTCTTAGCTCTTAGCTCTCAGTGATAAAAGGAGATTTTATTTGTGAGAGCTTGTGTAGTCCTTGGAGAGAAAACCTTGCTAAATCTATTTCTCTCTCGGGCCTTGGTAGCTTCAGCTTGTAGCCTGTTAAGCTAGAGTCTGAAGCCTGTTCACACATTTTCTTCTTTAGTTGTGTTCCCTTCTGGACGAAGGAAGACCTGGTGGTATCCAGGGTGGTCGTCTTTCCCTTCAGGTTGAAGGAAGACCAGTTGAGGCTGGGTGTAAGGATCCATAAGGGGGATTGTACCCTTGGTAGTGAAATCCTGAGGTATTGCTCAGGGACTGGACGTAGGTCTCCTGTGGAGAGGAGTTCCGAACCAGGATAAAAATCCTTGTGTCTTGTGGATGTGTTTTGTGTGATTGTTGTCTTATTTGCTCTAACTCTAACCTTGTTATTAAGTTGTGCAATCCTTTCAGTAAACAGGTTTTAATCAGAGATAGAAGTTTTAATAACCCATTCACCCCCCCTCTGGGCTAGCTAGCTGGGCAACAATATGGAAGGAGTTGAAATCCCAAGGTGTCCATACCATACCCTAACACAAAAAGTGCTCAAAGAAACCATCCCCCCCTCCAATTATTTCTCCCTCTTCTATACTATATTAACAATACTCATTTTTAGAAGTACACTTGACAGTACCAAAATAACTTATTTTCTGCCCAAACTTCCTCTCTCACCTCCTTTCTTTATAGTTGTCTTTTGTTTCTCTCTCTTTACGTCCGCTTCGTTTAAATTTTTCTGTGAAATCTTGCTGCCATCCAACTTCAAATGGAACACTGCGACATTCCAGTGTTCAAGAAAAATTGAACACGACGCTGTAACTGAAGGACTCCTCCACGGTGCACATTTGACCAGTTCAGCAGGGCCGCCTTCCTCCTCTCCCGCTTCCGCGACCTCTCCCTGAGGTGTTAAACACCACTCCCCTGCCGCTTCGCCCCCAAGGTCGACGGTCGCGGCCTAGCTGACAAATTTGTGCTCACGGCTTGGGAGGAGTGTCAGCGTCCCCGGGAGTACTCAGCCTTGGCTAACGCCCTCTGTCGCGTCAAGCCTCTCGAGGCTTCCATGATTGGGGAGGGTGTCTCAGCCGCCGCCAAGGACGCCATGAAACGGACCATCTCCAACATCCAGTCGGCGTTTCGCGGCAGCCCCTACACCGACTTCTTCTACATGCCAGATCTACGCCGAAGAAGGAGGTGAGTTTCTTACCAACGGCGGATCCTGCGTCCCCAACCATGGTGCAACTCCTCCAGCGGAGGCAACGACACTATTGCCTACTGCAGCTCCCCCCGGAGTCAACGGCAACAAGCGGCGGCAACCAGAGCGGCTGCTCCCCAATAGTGACCTGCAACGGAGGTGGCGGCAGCAATAGGCGGGGGTAGTGACTCCAGCGGACCCCGGCAGCGGCGAGACGGCGGCTCATAACAGCGGCAGGCTGATAGCTCCCTCTCTCCCCGGTGTAACCTGGAGCAGGGGAGAAAGGAGGCGGCGGCGGCGGTGGCAGCTGCACCTCCACAACCCCCAGGCGACGATGGCGTGCCTCCCTCTCCTCTCGACGGTGTAGGCTCCGCACTGCGGCGGCGGTGCAGGCTTCGGTCTTGGCTCCTATGGCGGACGTTGCTGCTCCCGACGATGACTGCTATTGCTGCTCCAAAATCCCAGCTCGGCGGCGGCAGGATCTGCAGGCAGGTAGGGCTCGGAAGAAAAAAAAAAGTGAGGAAGAAGGGGAGGGGCGGGGTTGTGTGCAAAGGGGGAAAGGAACACTACAAGAATAAGCAGTAATACCGACGGATATTTCTGACGGAAATATTCTGTCGGTATTACCGACGACTATACAGACCGAAACATTTTAGTCGAAATATCGGTCGGAAATTCCGACGGCTATAAATCCATTGAAAATTTTCGTCGGTAACCTAACATTCCGACGGCCATTCCGACAAAACTATTTCCGTCGGAAAATTTTCCGACGGATATTTCGACCAACAAGCATCGATCGGAATATTCGTCGAAAACTCTCATTTTCCTTCCCCCCTCACCCCGCAAAACCAGTGTCTCGCTCTCTCTCTCTCTCTCTCTCTCTCCCCTGTGACGACTTCGCTCTCTCTCTCCTCCGACGACTTTGCCGGCCACCGTGACCTGCACTGCCCTTGGGAGCCGTTGTCGCCACTCCTGGGAACTGTCGTCGTCGCTCCTGGGAACCTACACCGCCGCCGCTCCTGGGATCCGCCACCACCGTCGCCGCCGCTGCAGCAACAGGTAACCCGCCCCTCCCCCTCCCATCCCCTGCGCCGGCAGCCTCCTCCCCCTGCCAACTACACCCACCCCCTCCCCGGCCCCTCACCCTCCCATCCCCGATGACCCCCTCCCAGCTACCCCCCACACCCTCCGCCTCCCATCCCCGGCGTCTCACCCCTGCCGCCCCCTCCCCCTCCTGCCGGCGACCCCTCCCCCTCCTATCCCTTCTGCGCCCCACCGCCACCGCCACCCCCTCCCCCTCCCCCCTTCCTGTGCAAGGACCTCCCACACCCTCCCCCTCTCATCCCCGACCCCTGTCGCCCCACCCCCTGCCAGCCCCTCCCCCCTTCTTGCGCAAGGCCCCCCCACCCCACACCCTTCCTCTCTCATCTCCGACCCCAAGCGCCCCACCCCTGCTGTCCCCTCCCCCTCCTGTCGGCAACCCCATCCCCGTGTGACTTTGTGGACTCAGAAATTCATCAAGATCAAGACTGACAACTTCTATTTTCCGTGTACCTGTGTTCTGTTCCCTTTGCCCTACGAAAAAAATATCGATAACATTTTGTAATATTTAATGCTTTGACAATGATATGTGTAATAATATTTTAATAAGGTTGCCAGATTTGTAATATTTGTTCTAAAAATAGTTTACATGAAAATATTCTTAGTTTTTAATCAATGACTATAGAAGGTCCAAGGTAGTGGCAAACCAAGAGAAAATGTGAATTGAGTTTGCATTTAAATAGATTTATAGATGTAGAAATTTACTACTTAAACAACCAAATTCAATGAAAAGTTAATGAAAACACCAAGAATGAGGGTACAAGAGAAGGATATCACATCATATTGATATCATGATTTGTAAGGTGGTTTAATCTCATGCAAGTGAGATTTAACCTCTACCTAGCTACCACGATAAGTGAAGTTTAACACATTAACTTTTTCGAAGGAGAGGAGATCCTCTCAATACTGTGTTGGAGAGAAACTCCTCAGTATTAGAGGGATATTTTATGAAAAAACTTCTCGTGCTGAGGTGGGGTTGAGTGTGAAATTTTTTCATAAAATACTCTTCTAATATTGAGGACTTCTCTCCAACTCGGTACTGAGAGGATCTCCTCTCTTCTTGAAATTACAAACACATATCTACACACAATCCAAACACCCCATGGTGCCGTAACATTAAGCACACACATGCACACAGGATAAATAGATACAAAAAACTATGCTATAATGCAGTGGCTGCCCCCTCTACCCAAAATGAGGGGAGACAGTCGGAGGGTGCGAGTTCAAACCCCGCCCTCTCCTTACTTTCCCTCTCTCTATACGAACTTACCTAAAAAGAAGAAAAAAAAGACACATTATCGTTCAGACACATTATCGCTCAGAGTTCAGATCTAACACAATTTAAGCTCAGAACACAAAAAATGGATTAGAAAACAAGGCCCGATCCAATTCTTTGCTCCCCCTGTCAAAATGTGTCTTAAAATCCTCTTATCATCTTATGCACATCTACCTTCAGATACAACTAAGACTCCTTTGAGAATTTCTTGCAAGCCTTTAGGTTTAACGTCCATCAACACATCATCTACACAGAGATAGACATGAGAAAAAAAAAGCAAAGACTATGGGAAATATATAAAGCCTTTAGGTTTAAACTTGCCCTAATATATATAAAGTCATCATTTTAGATGTTGAAAGGGAGAAGGCGGTTCAGAAAATTCATATGCATCTTGTTGAAGAACAATTCATAAATTGTTGCTACACCTTGTAATAATCTAAAGTTTCTGATCAACACATCTACAATATTTATTCTTCAAGTTTGTAATATCTTTTTTATAGAAACTTATTATTTTAATTATTTGATTTAGAACATGAGTGTGAGTTGTGCACCTTTTATCAATATTTCTTGTACTTGTGTGCTGTTTACTTTCACATATTTCACACTGCAAGTTAATCCTTCAACATTCATATGTTTATTTGTAGCCATTTGATTGATTCTTTCATATTTACCATATTATGATTTAATTTCATATTTTAAATTACTCATGAATAAATTGTTATCAATTTTTTTCTAATTAGTGACGAGAGTTCGCTATTGGAAATTAGACTCAAAGAAGAATAAATGTCCAACGTATCAAAGTACGTGTTTGTTTGAACGAAAAATATTATCGATGGATATTCGAAGATTGCATGATGGTTTACTTTTGGTGAAAGAGAAGATGAAGAAAATCATAAAGATTATTCGAAAAGAAGAAAGACAAAGTTTAGAAAACAAAAGTGGATTATATGTTATAGTTCACTCCGACACGACTGGGTGGGTTAAATTGACGTGTGCGAACTGACGGAATCCGATTTGGATTCCCGGATTGGGTTGGGCGTTGAAATGACGAATCTAAAAAAAAACTCAAGTCTAAAGGGTCAAAACACACAACCCGGGGGTCCAAAATTCCAAATAGGGATCTGATCGGCATGCAGTTCACTCCGAGACGATCGGGTGGGTTAAATTGACGTGTGCGAACTGACGGAATCCGATTTGGATTTTCGGATTGGGTTAGGCGTTGAAAAAATGGATCTAAAAAAAACTCAAGTCTAGAGGGTCAAAACACACAACCCGGGGGTCCAAAATCCCAAATAGGGATCTGATCGGCGTGCCGTTCACTCCCACACGACCGAGTGGGTTAAATTGACGTGTGCGAACTGACGGAATCTGATTTGGATTCCCAGATTGGGTTGGGCGTTGAAATAACGGATCTAAAAAAAACCCAAGTCTAAAGGGTCAAAACACACAACCCGGGAGTACAAAATCCCAAATAGGGATCTGATCGGTGTGCCGTTCGATCCAACACGACCGGGTGGGTTAAATTGACGTGTGCGAACTGACGGAATCCGATTTGGATTCCCGGATTGGGTTGGGTGTTGAAATGACGGATCTAAAAAAAACCAAGTCAAAAGGGTCAAAACACACAACCCGGGGCTCTAAAATCCCAAATAGGGATCTGATCGGCGTGCCGTTCGCTCCGACACGACCAAGTGGGTTAAATTGACGTGTGCGAACTGACAGAATCCGATTTGGATTCCCAGATTGGGTTGGGCGTTCAAATGACGGATCTAAAAAAAACCTAAGTCTAAAGGGTCAAAACACACAACCCGGGGGTCCAAAGTCCCAAATAGGGATCTTATCAGCATGTCGTTTGCTCTGACACGACTGGGTGGGTTAAATTGACGTGTGCGAACTGATGAAATCCGATTTAGATTCCCAGATTGGGTTGGGCGTTGAAATGACGGATCTAAAAAAACCCAAGTCTAAAGGGTCAAAACACACAACTCGGGGGTCCAAAATCCCAAATAGGGATTTGATCGGCGTGCCGTTCACTCCGACACGACCGGGTGAGTTAAATTGATGTGTGCGAACTGACGAAATCCAATTTGGATTCCGGGATTGGGTTGGGCGTTGAAATGACGGATCTAAAAAAAACCAAGTCTAAAGGGTTAAAACACACAACCCGGGAGTCCAAAATCCCAAATAGGGATCTGATCGGTGTGTCGTTCGCTCCGACACGATCGGGTGGGTTAAATTGAAGTGTGCGAACTGACGGAATCCGATTTGGATTCCCAGATTGGGTTGGGCGTTGAAATGACGGATCTAAAAAAAACCCAAGTCTAAAGGGTCAAAACACACAACCTGGGGGTCCAAAATCCAAATAGGGATCTGATCGGTGTGTCGTTCACTCCGACACGATCGGGTGGGTTAAATTGACGTGTGCGAACTAACGAAATCCGATTTGGATTCCCGGATTGGGTTGGGCGTTGAAATGACGGATCTAAAAAAAACCCAAGTATAAAGGGTCAAAACACACAACCTGGGGGTCCAAAATCCCAAATAGGGATCTGATCGACGTGCCGTTCACTCCGACATGACTGGGTGGGTTAAATTGACGTGTGCGAACTGACGGAATCTGATTTGGATTCTCGGATTGGGTTGGGCGTTGAAATGACAGATCTAAAAAAAACTCTAGTCTAAAGGGTCAAAACACACAACCTGGGGTCCAAAATCCCAAATAAGGATCTGATCGGCGTGCTGTTCACTCTAACACGACCGGGTGGGTTAAATTGACGTGTGCGAACTGACGGAATCCGATTTGGATTCTCGGATTGGGTTGGGCGTTGAAATGACAGATCTAAAAAAAACCTAAGTCTAAAGGGTCAAAACACACAATCCGGGGGTCTAAAATCTCAAATAGGGATCTGATCGGCGTGTCGTTCGCTCCGACACGACCGGGTGGGTTAAATTGACGTGTGCGAACTAACGGAATCTGATTTGATCCCGGATTGGGTTCGGCGCTCAAATCACTAATCTAAAAAAATCCAAGTATAATGATCAAAAATAGTTTCTAATTAAACTTGAGAAATAATCACATATTCTAAATTTAATTTTGAAAATAATGTATGTATATTAATTTATTAATGTTTCTCATATTATTATTTTTAATATAGGATCCACCTCTGGCACCTGACGATCATGAGGCGGGGATAGCAGACGATCCAGCAGACCTGTCTTGATTTTTAGTATTTATTTGTGTATGATTTTATATTTGTTATGTTTTATGATTTTCTGTTGATTGTGAGTACTTGTATGAAATGTATGAATATTGTATTGTAGCAGGTTTGAAAGATCATTGTTATTTTTTTTTTTAAAAAAAATATAGGATTTTTCGACGGCTTTTCCGATGGATAGATGGCCGTCAGAAAATGCAGTTTATCGACTGAACAAAACCGTCGACATTTCTGTCTAAAGTGCCGACAGATAATGTTCTGACGGATTTTCCTGTCAAAATTTACCGACGAAAATTCCGACGGATTTTTCGACAGTGGTTGGTCGGCAAATATTGACCAAATTTTCGACAAAATTTTCTGACGTTTTTAGTCGGAAATTACTGACGCCAATTTCGACGAAATATTCGGTCGGTATTTTTCGACAGATTGCCGACGGATTTTATTATCGTCGGAAATTTCTGACCAGATATTTTTGACGGATCATTTCGACGACTGCTCGACGGAAAGCTGTCGGAAGGTGGTGTTTCCGACGAATTGCCGTCAGATTTCCGACGGATTGTGTCCGTTGGAAATGCCGCTTTTTCTTGTAGTGGAACGAAAAAGCACGGTTGTCCAAACCGCACTGTACCGGTGCAGTTTGGCCAAACCGCACCGTGCCATGGTTCATCGAGCCATGGCACGGTTGGGTCACCCAATGAGGTGACCCGAGCGTGCCGCAGTGGCACACCGCGGATCGGTACGGTCCGGCCCGCGGCAGGCCATTTTAATCTTTTTTTTCCTTCCCCTCTCACATTCGATATATCTAAGAGATCTAAATGGTGTCTAATTTAGGTTAAATTTCAAACATAAGCTAATTAAGAGATGATACAAATTATAGTAATTTTAGTTTAATTTTTTAAATTAATTTGTAGTCAAGTAAAAATTGTCCCAAAAATCATTAAGTCGACTTAATTTCAATATCTAAGGGTCTAAATGGTGTCTGTGGTGGTATGATCCTGTTTGGGCCTGAGCCAAACGGGCCTCCACTAAACAGAGAGGGAAGACGATCGCTGGTGAGGACGAACACCTGTAAAACCAGAAAAGGATCAGGGGGCCCGGTGAAGACCGGGAAAACCCTCCGATGCCTAAGTCAGTGAGGAACTTGAGAGGCAGGGGGTTTTGGAGTGAGAGAATGTATTCGCGAGGGATAGAGAGCGTACCCTTGCATGGTACTGTACCTGTGCTTTTATAAGCGTCGGTGTCGAGGCCAACGTGCGTAACGTTCGGCGGATCGTGCCTGAAGAGGCGCCTTGACGCACGCGCATAACGGGAGGAGTTATGACTCTGGTGCCCGTTAGGCTGCCAGGCAGCCCACGCCCCTTGATGGTGGAGAACGTGGCTTGGGACGGTTACAACCGTTCTGCGAGTCAGAGAACCTGCTCGGAACCCTTTGGGAACGCTTTCCGAGCAGGTGACCCACGCGGGGGCTCGAACATGCTGTTCGGTAACATCAAGGGTAGTTTCATGCAGCGGAGTTACTGTTCCTGTTCGGAAGCCGTTATAGTTGTTCGGTAAGGGAAGGCGGGTGATCTGCTCGGAGGTATGCCGCGGCGAGAACTTGACAGCTTCCGATCACGAGGGTCACACAATGGAGGTCTTCGAGCCATCCTGGAGAGGGCGTGCCCTTCGATGACGGTGTGCCACGTAGTTGACAGGACGTGAATGGGCCGTAACGAGCCATCATGGGCCTAGGTGACCAGATTTGGCCACCACACTTCCCCCCACGCCCTCGAGTGGCTCGGTGAGACGAGGGCTTCGAGGGCGTCGCTTCCGCATTTAATGCGATGGCCCGTTGCGGGATGCCGCCGCTTAGGGTCCTGTCAAACGGCTAACCCATCATGATGGGTGCAAAGCCGCGCCATACCTGAGGTGCCGCCGCTGCGTTCGGACGGTCGCCAACGCTGTACCCGAAGGGGCGTTTCTAAAAATGGGTAGGAGCGGCGTTTTAGGGCCCGCCTCGAATTTCGTTCCCTCCTCTTTCCTTATAAGGAGGGGACGAGACGAGGGCGGGAGCTACGCTCCCAGAAACCCTCCATCTTTGAGACCTTCGTGCTTCCTTGCCTTCTCCTCTCCCTGTCTTCTGCTTCGTCCTCTCGCGCCGTTGCCGCTTTCTGCAGTCCTTCCGGCGATGGCGAGCAAGGGGAAAGCCGCTGCCGGAGCTAGCGGGGTGACTGTCGCAGCGTCGAGCGGACCACGATACCGCCACTTCAGTGGTCTTCGTGAGCGCTTCCGGATCGGGGACGAGTACGAGATCGTCGACGCCAGGGAAAGCGACACGATCCTGGTAAATAAACCAGGTTGCCTGCTCCTGTCCGTGGACCATCTGGAGGCAGGCTTCCGGCTGCCGTTGCCGGAGGTGGCGAAGGCGCTCCTTAACACTTGGGGCGTTTCGCCAATACAGCTGACGCCCAACACCTGGAGATACATCTGTATCTTCGGTGTTGTCTGCAAGTTGAAGGAGATCCGGGGTTCGGCGGACGTCTTCCGAGCACACTTCAAGCTGTCAGCTTCGCGGGCATCAGGAGCGGACGTCTACTATGCCAAGCACCGAACAGACCGGATGCACATCGGCCTGTCCAACAAGTATTCCAACAACAAGGGTTGGATGGACAGGCTGTTTTTCGTGCGCCACCGGTGTGGTGCTGAATGGGGGTTCCCCACAGTCATTCGCCCGGCACAGAAGGATAGCTTTCCGAAGCTTATCCAGGATGAGGCGAGGGCATCAGACGCACTTCTCCGAGCAGGTGTTCGGAATGGAGAGGGGTATGTGACCGAGTTCATGCTCGTTAAGTATGGGCTCAGCAAACCATGGAGTAAGTATACTGTCTCTCAGTTGTTTACTGTTAGGTTTGGTGACCTCATACTAACCTTTCTTCTTCTTATCTTCTTTGTGCGCAGCGGCTGCAGAGCTGGAGGCAGGAAGGGATGAAGAGGCGAATGATGAGTTCGCCGAACAGATCCCTGTGGTAGCGCACAGGGTGTACGAAGATGACGACGTCGCCGCTGTTGTTCGGGTTCCTTCCGCAGTGAGGGTTGGTGCGCGGTGACAACGGCACTTGTTGCTCCATCAACTGCCGAGGGGCCCACAACAAGGCGCAGGCTCCTGAGAAGGGGCCTGGAAAGATTCGTTTGAAGAAGAAGGCCACTAGAGAGGTGGTACCGGCTGGAGCTCGGACTCCCCGGGAGAAGGATGACCAAGCGAGCCGGCCTTCTGCGAAGAAGAGGCCCGTTCTGGTTGACGAGAGCGCGGAGGAAGCAGAACAACTCCGTGCTCGAAAGAAGCAGAAGGCGGTCCAGGCTACTCCTCCACATGACGAGGAGGGGACCGAAGAGGAAGAGGAAGGGGCGCAGTTGCTGCTGCGCAAAAAGAGTAGGGCCGTACAATCGGCCGATGAGGGAGTGCCACGGGTGGCCTCCGCGACTCGCCCCGAGGTCGCACAGAAGATGGCGACCGAGCTGGGGCTCATTTTTGTGAGCGAAGGGTCCGAGAGTCCTGCCGGTGGAGAGGCCGGGGGCTCCACCTGCGCGAGAGATAGGGAGCCCTCGGTGCTTCCAATGTTGGAGGTGCCGAGCGCGGTGCTCCCAGCGACATCGCGGAGGTATCCTCTAGGAGGAGCAGAGAAGTTGTGGCGTCTCCTGTTCGGCAGGAGGAGGACACTGGTGCAACAGGAGTCTCCGCCCCTGCTGGGGTGATCTCGAGCAGCGTGGTGGCGACAGCGCCAACCACGATTCTCTCTTCGGAGCAAGAAGTGGTTCCTGCAGCAGGGGCCACTGCAGAGGCGGCCGCGACGGCGAGGGCGCCCGAAGAGGTTGCCACTTCCATGGGGGAATCCTGCCCCCCCTGCCCCCCTCCGAGGTGGTTGCTAACACAGAAGCAACCTCCAAGGGAGTCGAAGGTACTGGGGGGGAGGCTGCGGGTGCTGCCCAGGATGAAGGGTCGAAGACGACCGAAGACCTCTTAGTGAGGCGCTCTTGAAAAGACCTCTTGGAGCTCCTTCGGTGGCAGCATTGGAGGCGACCCTTCGTCGGATGGAGGAGGCGCCAAGAGAGCTGCCTGCGAGCCCCACTGCCTCTTGTCTTGATCGGTTGGCAAGGTGCCTGGACCTTCCTTCCGAACAGACTCCGGAGAAGTCAGTGGAAGGTTACCGCCCGGAGTGCCAGGTAGAAGACGGTCTGAGCGACGTTGATGTAGAGGCGCTTGTGGACGAAATGTCCAAGTCGCTGGGCACTCTGAAGGCTTTAGCTGTTCGGGGCCAGAGACAGAAATATCTCTACGAGGCGCAGACAGCCTTCTGCAATGAGCTTTCGGCGAGGCATAAAGCTCGCGAGGCGGCGCTGGAGGAGGAGGTGAAGAACCTCAAAGCTGCTCTCCAGGCTGCGAAGCTGGATATTACCCTGGCACGAGCCGAAAAGGATGCTCTGGCCAAGGTAATGGTGAATGCAGAGGCCCGAGCCGTTGCCGATTATAAGGCCGGGCCGGAGTACAAGGAGGACTTAGAGCAGTATGGGGCCCGCTGCTACAGGGTGGGCCTCAACGCTGGGAAAGAGGTGGGGGAACAGCTTTCCTGGGTTGAACGCGCCCGGGAAGCCTTCGAGGCCGCTGTTCGGGAGTGCCGGCGTCGCACCCAGGACGCCCGTCTGGATGGTGTGCGGTTCGCACAATTCCAGTCTGGGCGGATGCCCCCTTCAGATGACGGCGCTGGTCCTTCACAGCAGGCTCCTTGATCCTTCTTGTAATCTCCTTTTTGTAACCATGGCCAAAAGAAGGGGTTTGCTTATAAAAAGAAAACTTTTGCGAACGAAGTCTTCTGTTCATTGTATTGTTCTTGTAGCTTCACTTTCTCTATCTTCTTCCTTTCGTGATTACTCCTGTTCGGATCGAAATCCGCTAGGCGCCGTAAGCATTGCATGTATAACGCAGACCGTGGGGAACCGTGAAGGGGATTCCGATCAGGTATGTATGCTAAATGCTCGTATGGCGTCAGGAGTTGGGAGAAGAGAGGTAGGATGCTGAAAAGAGGCTCTTATACATGATAAGCCTTAAGGTTAGACACATGCCAAGTCCTGGGAATGGCTTCGCCACTAGGAGTAGTTAGCTTATATGAGCCCTTCCCGAGGACATGGGTGACCTGATAAGGTCCTTCCCATTTGATGGCAAGTTTGCCTACTGCTCTTCGGGGGTCCGAAGCCGAACAGCGGCGCAGAACCAAATCTCCCACATTGAACCGCCTTTCCCGAACTCGCGCATTATAATATTGTGCGAGTCGTTGCTGATAGGAAACGAGGCGGATGCTGGCGTCGGTCTGTCGTTCGCCTAGCATGTCCAAGTTTTCCCGAAGAGCGCGGTTATTGGCGGCTTCGTCGAAGTGGGTAGTTCGGTAGTCGGATAGTTGGGGCTACCTCCAAAGGTACAACTGCTTCCGAGCCGTAGGCCAGGTGGAAAGGTGTTTCCCCTGTAGCTACCCGAGCAGTTGTTCGGTGACACCAAAGGACGTTTGGGAGCTCATCGATCCATGATCCACCTGCAGCCTCCACTCTGGTTCTGATCCCGTGCAGCAATGTTCGGTTGGCGTTTTCGACCAGACCGTTAGCTGGGGGATGAGCGACGGAGGTGAAGTGGTTGTAGATTCCGAGCTCGGCGCACTTCTGCTTGAAGAAGGTGCTGTCAAACTGTTTCCCGTTGTCAGACGTAATCACCCTTGGGACGCCAAACCTGCAGAGGAGGTTCTTCCATACGAACTTCCATGCGGCTTGTTCGGTGATTGTGGTAACGTGGTTCGGCCTCGATCCACTTGGTGAAGTAATCGATGGCTACGAACAGAAATTTCTTCCGACCTTGGCCTCTGGAAAGGGACCCAAGATATCAATGCCCCATCTGGCGAAAGGGCGCGGCTCGAACAGACTGTGAAGCTGTTCGGCCGGTTGTTTGATGAGTACTCCGAACTTTTGGCATTCTGGACATTTCCTGACGAAGGTCATGCAATCCTTCTGAAGAGAAGGCCACCAGAACCCTGCTCGGATGATGCTGCGCGCTAGCGTTCTGCCCCCAGATGGCTTCCGCACAGCCCCTCGTGGACTTCCTCTGTGGCCGCAAGGGCCTCCTCAGGGTTGAGGCAACGCAGAAGAGGTCTTGCAAGGGACCGCCGGTACAGCTTGCCTTCTACGAGGGTGAAATGCTGCGAGCGCATCCTGACTTTCCGAGCTTCGTCCTGTTCGGGCGGAAGCTCGCCTCGGAGGAGGTACGCCACGAGAGGGTCCACCCAACTTGGGGTTGGTGGGCCCGTTTCTATGGCGGCTACATCAGTCTCCGTGCTCGGCAAGGCGAGCTCTTCAATGAACACAGAGCGAGAAGGGGTGATGTCACCTGAAGATGCCAATTTGGCCAGTGCATCAGCTCGCGCGTTCTGCTCCGTGGAACATGTATGACCTCGAAGTATACGAGGCCCTCTGTCTGGCTCTTGACCTGTTGGAGGTATTGAGCCATGCGAGGTTCCTTACTCCGAACTGTCCGTTCACCTGGCTGGCAACCAACTGGGAGTCACTAAAGACTCTAAGCCGAATGGCCCCAAGGTGCCTAGCCATGCGGATACCGGACAGCAAAGCTTCGTACTCGGCGACGTTGTTGGAGGCTGGAAAGCGGAAGCGGAGGGCGTATTGGAACTCTAACCCCTCCGGGGAGGTGAGGACCAAACCTGCCCCGCTCCCGGTGACACAAGAGGATCCGTCAACATAAAGCTCCCATGGGGGCTCGTCTGCCAACGGTGGATCCTGCTCGGCCGGAAGGGTACATTCCGCCACGAAGTCCGCCAACGCCTGCGCCTTGATAGCCGTCCTCGGTCGGAAGCTGATGTCGAATTCACCAAGCTCTATCGCCCACTTAACCAACCTACCGGAAGCCTCCGGCCGCTGAAGAATGGATTTCAGCGGTTGATCGGTTAGAACTGTAACAGAATGGGCCTGAAAATAGGGCCTAAGCTTCCGAGCAGCTGTGACAAGAGCAAGGGCAAGCTTTTCTGCCCTGGGGTACCTCCTTTCAGCTTCTTGGAGGACCCTGCTGATGTAATATACAGGATGCTGCGCCGCTCCTACTTCTCTGATCAAGACCGCACTGATGGAGTGTTCGGTGACCGAAAGGTACATGAACAGAGGTTCTCCAAGCACAGGCTTTGAGAGGACAGGAGGGGCTGCCAAATATGCCTTCAGCTCGGTGAAGGCAGCTTCACATTCGTCAGTCCACGGTACTTGCCCCCCTTGCTTCGAGGAGCTTTTAGGGCCTCGGAGCAACTTGAAGAAGTTAAAACTTCTTTCTGCTGCTCGGGACATGAACCGATTCAGTGCCGCGAGACGCCCCGTCAGGCGCTGGACGTCGCGCACCGTCTTTGGACTGCTCATTTCAAGTACTGCTTGGATTTTTTCCGGGTTCGCCTCTATTCCCCTGTTTGATACGAGGAACCCGAGGAACTTGCCCGACCGAACACCAAACGCGCACTTGGCAGGATTGAGCTTCATATTATACCTTCGCAAAGTTGCGAAAGTTTCCTGGAGGTCGGAAATGTGATCAGTACTCGGAAGTGTCTTGACCAACATGTCATCAACGTAAACCTCCATGTTGCGCCCGATCTGCTGCTCGAACATCTTGTTGACCAGTCGTTGGTAAGTCGCGCCTGCATTCTTAAGACCAAAGGGCATCCTGGTGAAACAGTATAAGCCTAGGTCTGTGACGAATGTCGTGGCGTCTTGATCCGGGGGATGCATGCTGATCTGGTGGTAACCAGAGTAGGCGTCCAAGAAGCTGAGAAGCTCGTGCCCGGAAGTAGCGTCCACCAGCTGATCAATGCGCGGCAACGGGAAGTTATCCTTGGGCGTTGCCTTATTAAGATCTTTGTAATCCACGCACACACGCCATTTGCCATTGGCCTTGCGCACGAGGACCACGTTGGAGATCCATTTTGGATATTGGGCTTCTCGGAGGAGCCCAACAGTTCGGCTTTTGACCACGTGATCCTGGATCGCGGTCTGCCGTTCTCGATTCACAGGTCGCCTCCTTTGCTGAACTGGTGGGATCCGGGGATCCAACCGGAGGCGATGCACCATGACCTCTGGGGGGATGCCTGGAAGCTCGTCATCAGACCAAGCGAACACGTCCAAATTGGCCAGCAGGAAGGCTGTGTAGCGTTGCTGCTCGGCTCCTGTCAACAAGGCGCCAATGTACAAGATGTGTTCGGGGTCGTCATCCACTTGAATGGGGATTAAGTCTTCAGCAGGCGTCCCTCGGCTGGTTGAAGGCTGATCGGAGCCGGAGGGAGGAGTCAGATCAGCGAGTGGTTGCTTGTCTCTTAGGGAGAGGACATAGCAACGGCGAGACTCGCGCTGACACCCGAGCACCTCGCCCACTCCGCTCGGAGTAGGAAACTTCATCTTCTGATGGAGCGACGAAGGTACTGCTTTGATGCGTCCGATCAGACCTCTGCCTAGGATAGCGTTGTACCCAGGCATGTTGTTGACGACCAGGAAGTCAACAATTTGGTCACAGCCTTTGGAGCCGTTCCTAAGGTGATCGGAAGGCGAACCCTTCCCATGGGCTGGACCGAAACTCCCGAAAAGCCGAACAGTGGCGAATTTACAGGGGTGAGTTGATCGGTTCGCAGACCCATGAGGACAAAACAGTCGTAAGCCAAGACATCAGGAGCGCTTCCATTATCTACCAGAATCCGGCGCACATTACAGTGGTTGATGGTGGCCGAAACGACCAACGCATCAGTGTGTGGGGTCGTAACCCCTACAAGATCTTCATCCGAGAAGGTAATAGCCTCCTCGGGCTGTGCACGTGCAGGGGGCAGGATATGGAGCCGTCCGAACAGCCGAAGGCCTGTCTACGACATGCACTCGCCTTGCGTAATCGCGTCGGCTTCGAGTGCTTTCTCCGCCCGCGCCGAAACCTCCCGCGATCACGTTGATCTCTTGCCCATTGGGCTCGTTGTTGATCGGCTGCTCGGGAGTGCGGTCTCGGCGTCGGGGGCGCTCTTCGTTCCGGCGCACGAACCGTCCAAGGTAGCCGCGCTTGATAAGGTCTTCGATTTCGTCCTTAAGCTGGCGGCACTCGGAGGTGTCGGGCGTGGTCGCGATGAAAGCGACAGTACTTATTTTGATCGCGCTTCCGGGGGTCGGAGCGCATTCTCTGGGGCCACCGAACAAAAGCTTCGTTCCTGATCTCTGCCAGGATTTGTTCGGGAGCCACAGTGAGTGGGGTGTAGTTGGTGAAGGGGCGCGGACGGCGCGGAGAATCGCCATTGCGCCGTCCTTTCTTCCGATCTCGGTCGGAACCGTTGTCGGAAGGCCGCTTCTTGTCCGCCTGCTCCCCCTGCTCGGCCTGCTCGCCGCCAGGCTCTCCTCGCAAGCTGCGTGGCGCTGTGCGATGGAGAGTAGTTCGGCGAGGGTGGCAGGCTGCTGGACGCCGAGGGTCCTCTGCAAAAAACCGTCGCGAGTGCCCTGGATGAGGGCACTGGTGGCCAGAGGGACGTCCAGGCGCGAGATGCGGAGCGCCTCTGTTCGGAACCTCTTGACGAAGTCCCAGAGTGCCTCGCCTTTCTTCTGGCGCACAGCCAGAAGAGAAGCCGCCGTTCGCGGCTGCGATCTCCCGCCAAGAAAGTTGTCCCTGAAGGACTTCTTCAGTTGGCGGAAGGAAGTGATGGAGCCCGCAGGGAGGGTTTCAAACCAAGCCCTGGCGGTCTCTTTGAGCGTTGCAGGGAAGGCCCTGCATTTAGCCGCGTCTGATGCTCCGTGGAACACCATATGCGACTCGAAGCCGTGGATGTGATCGCGGCGGGTCGGTCGTGCCGTCGTAGGGAGCGATGGTGGGAAGAGGGAGCTTGGAGGAGACCTGGGCCTCCAGGATCTCCCTAGTAAAAGGGGAGCGGAAGTCCAAGTCGTCCTCCGCGGGAGCTTTCCCCTCCGCCCGCTGGACCATCGCGTCCATACGACGCTCCAGATCGACCACGCGCTTGAGGCGCCTGGCGAGCTCCTGTTCGGAGTTGGCGGGGCCCCTCGTCCGAGGCGTGGGAGTTGCCTCCCACGACTGATCGAGGCGGACGGGGGGAGACAATAGAGCGGCGAGGCGAACGCCCGCGGCGCTCTGGTGCCCGCTCCTCCGATGGGGCCCGGAGGGACCGGCGCGGAGACTCCGCCTGCTGCTCCTGCGGCGCCAGGGGGACGCGGGGCGTCGATGTGACGATTCCGCCTGCCGCTCACGCGGCAGGGAAACCGCCGGGGCCGCTGCCCCCGCCAACTGGGCCTGTAGGGCGAGGCAGACGCCGTCAACTGCTGCATTTGCCCCCGAAGCTCCGCTACTTCGAGGGCAGTCGCAGGTGCGGCAGTCGTTGGTGCCGGGGCGTCGTGGTTTGCGCCGGTGGTGGCGACGGCGACGTCACCAGGGGGGATCGGCGACGGGAATCCCCTCGTGACTGGCGAGACCTCGTCGCCCTGCTTCCTATGTTCTGGTATGAAGATCGTCCTCGAGCCATGGCAGCGTCGTTCCCACAGACGGCGCAAATGTGGTGGTATGATCCTGTTTGGGCCTGAGCCAAACGGGCCTCCACTAAACAGAGAGGGAAGACGATCGCTGGTGAGGACGAACACCTGTAAAACCAGAAAAGGATCAGGGGGCCCGGTGAAGACCGGAAAACCCTCCGATGCCTAAGTCAGTGAGGAACTTGAGAGGCAGGGGGTTTTGGAGTGAGAGAATGTATTCGCGAGGGATAGAGAGCGTACCCTTGCATGGTACTGTACCTGTGCTTTTATAAGCGTCGTGTGTCGAGGCCAACGTGCGTAACGTTCGGCGGATCGTGCCTGAAGAGGCGCCTTGACGCACGCGCATAACGGGAGGAGTTATGACTCTGGTGCCCGTTAGGCTGCCAGGCAGCCCACGCCCCTTGATGGTGGAGAACGTGGCCTGGGACGGTTACAACCGTTCTGCGAGTCAGAGAACCTGCTCGGAAACTTTGGGAACGCTTTCCGAGCAGGTGACCCACGCGGGGGCTCGAACATGCTGTTCGGTAACATCAAGGGTAGTTTCATGCAGCGGAGTTACTGTTCCTGTTCGGAAGCCGTTCATAGTTGTTCGGTAAGGGAAGGCGGGTGATCTGCTCGGAGGTATGCCGCGGCAGAACTTGACAGCTTCCGATCACGGGGGTCACACAATGGAGGTCTTCGAGCCATCCTGGAGAGGGCGTGCCCTTCGATGACGGTGCCACGTTAGTTGACAGGACGTGAATGGGCCGTAACGAGCCATCATGGGCCTAGGTGACCAGATTTGGCCACCACAGTGTCTAATTGAGATGAAATCTCAAACATAGACTAATTAAGAGATGATATAAATTATAGTACTTTTAGTTTAATTTTTTATATTAATTTTTTGTCAAGTAAAAATTATCCCAAAAATCATTAAGTCGACTTAATCTCAACATTTATGCATCAATAATCTTGATAATTATATTTTTAGAATCAGTACTTTTTAGTATTATGATGACTTATATTTGACTTTATTTTTGGAATCAATGTCGTCTCGTTGAAGTGCATAGAGGGTTCATCGTACAGCGACAAATCCCATGTGTACTTAAGGAGTCTAAATGATGTCTAATTGTGATGAAATTTCAAAGATAAGCTAATTAAGAGATGATACAAATTATAATAATTATAGTTTAATTTTTTAAATTAATTTTTATCAAATACAAATTGTCCCAAAAATCATTAGGTCGACTTAATCTCAACATCTATGCATCAATAATTCCTGATATTTTATATTTTTAGAATCAATATATTTTTTTTAGTAATTATGACCTCAAATTTGACTTTATTTTTGGAACCGAATGTCGTCCCATTGAGTGCACACAATCAAAGATAGTACCAGAATTATATTAATATTATAAAAATATTCTAAAATTAAAGATAATTATATTTTATATGAGTGATCATGTCTTGTGTATAATTTACTATCTGTTTTAATTTCTTAGTATCATATTAATATTTTATTATAAATTTTAAGACGTTACAGTTTTGTTTCTGTTTTCGGATTATTGGTGTTGATCTGATGGAATGTATTGGTCATATCATGAACACTTTCATGAAGATCCCAAAGACTGGATCACCCTCGTTCAGGCTGTAGAGAAGTCTCACTCATTACTAGTTTAGATTGCGATATGAGAGAGAATGTCAAGAATAATTCACTGTATCTTTAATCACATACCTTCATTTGATGTGATTCTAGTTGGAGCTCGTAAAGAAAGTCGCAGGAAACAACTTTCAAGAAAAAGTCTCGAAGAGATATGCCTTCGATTGAAATGTGTAAGGTATGATAATCTTGTATATGTAGATCATGATATGAGAGAGAATGTGAAGAATAATCTGCTATAATTTTGGGCACAGGCTACCAATTGAGGTGATTCCACTTTGAGGACAAAGCTGAAGAAGAGTAGAACAACTTTGATGAAGATCTCGTGAGCATATCAGCCCATTTTCAGGATGTAGAAGGTGTGATATCCCTGATAGTTTTGAAGGATATGAGAGAGAAATGGGAGAGAGAGAGAATGGTGCAACGTTGAGAATGACTTCTCCTCTGGCTTTGGGGTGATAGGACTTGGTGAGCAGAGCCTCCATGGGGCTCTTCACGCAGTGGTAGTCTTTTCCTATCCTATAGAGTCCTAAGATGTGTTTAAGAGAGAGAGAGAGAGATAGTACAATCTTGAGTTAGAGAGAGAGTCCATGCATGAGAAGAGATGGAGAGTCTATCTTAAGTTTGGATGGAGAGTCTTCTTTTGAAGTTTGCTCATTTTAAATATTCATCAAGTCATAAAACTAAAAAAATAAATCAAACAAGCTATTTTCCCACCGTATTTCAGCAGTACGGTACGGTACCGTACCGTACCTTCCCACGGAAGAATGCGGCACGGTCGATCCGGACAGTATGACGAATCTTGCAAAAAAGTGTGGTTGAGAGGTTAGCTTAACAAAAAAATATACTTTTATTGCTTTCATGCCTTTTGCCCAAATACAATGGTTTCCAGCTGGAAATTAAGCATGGCCTTTTGCCCAAATACAATGGTTTCCTGCTGAAAATTGTTTGCAATTTAGAGGTTTTGTAATTTTGTTTTAAATACTCTTATTTCTTGCTTTGTACAATCGTATGTTGAATAATTGTTAATATTATTAGTAATTATGTTAATTACTAAATTTAATATAATATTATAGATTGTTCTATTAGAGTTAGTTCTTTTTATTTGAAACAAAATATTCACCTAAAAAACTGTAGCTACGTAATGTAGCTACAGTGTATGATACTGTAGCTATGCAGCTACAGTAAGATTATATTTTCTATTTCATTATCTTAAACACTTCATATTATTCTAATATTTTATTATCTTAAAAAATACTTATACTAATTATAAAATTTATTTATTTAAATCTAAAAAATATCTTATCCCCCTCACCACTCTCTATCTTCTTGCTAATTAGAAAATAATTGGTAATTTATGATAAGATTTATTATTTAATCATTCTATTCATCTTAACATTTTTAATTAGGTTTAGTTTAACAAAATTTTTTATAATAAAAATTATATATTTTATAAATAATAATTTTATTTATTAACATATTTTATAATCAATGACCGGGTGTCAAACTAATTTGTCAAAAAAAAGAGCAACATACCATCCATCTGACACGTTTATAACACGTGACCTCTCGATCCAGAAGGATTTGAGAGCACAGAGATTAATGCCACAAAGTGTAGCTTGTGGATCATGTGAAGGGGTTCATGCCAAGTGCCCAAGTGACGCCATGAACACGTGCCTCTTTTTAGCTAGTTGTTTTATTAAGAGAACAAAAAGCGGGGTACGTAAGGGTGCTCAGAAGAACCAGGACGATCGGAGAAAGATGTAACCGAGATAATATTATTATTATTTTTTCAGAATAGTTTTCTCTTAGGCAAGCTGATAAGTGCGTCTGTTTTCTTAACCTTTTTTTTTTTGAGATGGAAGGGAAGGGAGGTGGACACTAACTTTTTTTGATAAGTTCAACAGCATATGCATGTGAGAAGGGGAATCCCAACATGACACTTACATGTATTCGAAAGCAATATGCGTGGAGGAGGAAGGATCACCACTAATTAAGTAATTATAAAAAAGAGGAGGAGGAAGATGCCCCAAGTTATGGAGGTCATCATCGATGTCCTCGTCCCCACCACAAAATTAAAGTTGTGTTAATTTGGCGCCGCGTGGGGAGGTCTGCTTAATCTAAGGGGTGTTCGAATTTCTAAAGAATAAATAAATTAATATATGAGAATAGAATGGTAAAAAAAAATGAAATCTTTTTTTAAAGAAAAATGTTCTTCATATATAAGTGTTCTCTTATGTTTTTTTTTTTGCTGTATGCTGAGCTGATATATGCAACTTTGTTCTGAAGGGTACGTAAATCTGAAAGGAAACTATATTATATATATGTTGTGGTTTCTTCGATCCTACATATCTCTTTTTGAGATCTGACCGACAACCCAGGCAACAACAAGGGACAATATTACACATGTTGCCCATGCCCAGAGAACCTTCCCTTGTCCTCCTCTGCGTGGCTGATCAGGGATATGCATATGCTCCATATATATATTATGTCTTTTATTTTTTTACATGTAGGGGATATGAAGACAAGATCAATTCGGGTTGAGTACTGGGAAGTGAAAAAGGGTGTAGGGGAAGGGTTTTATTAATTCTGCCGGCCACAAATTAAATTGAGAACGATTTAAGGATGTCTAATTTTTGTTTTACACTATTTAATCTTCTTCGTAATTAGTAAATTAGGTAAATTTAAAATCAAAATATTTTTTAAACTTATTTTTCATACATCTATTAAATATAAAAGAAAGATATTTATTACAAAACAAATGTTACAATGTGAATTATTTGAAAAGTAATTTTGTTGGTGAACAGTCTAACAAAGTTATTTTCTCTCTCTTAATTCTCAATTAATAAAATTATTTGTCAAATAACTCACATCAATTTTATTACAAGACGTATCTTATAATAAATATTTCTCAATATAAAATGAATGACTTAGATAGTATGATTTTAATTAGATATATGTAATATCATGTTATGATTAGATGATGGGAATCATTAAAAAAAATAATAAACATTGAATTACGTGATCTTAGTAGTTGGTAATTCTTGAAAGAGATACGACTGCCGGAAGCTTCTCAACCTTTTTTTATCTCCCAGTAACCATTCAGAGGAGTTGGATCTGACGACATATTGGACGCGTAAGAAGTTGACTGCTTTAAAATAGCGAATTATGCACTTGTCATGTGTCCGTCAGTGCTACCTGCAACGAGTAAAACAAATGGCATATATATATATAATGCAGAACACGGACATCATGAACGGCCAAACCTATAGAGCTTTTTAAAGTGAAAACAATAAGTACAATCTAAGTAAGATTGTATTTTATGTGGCGTTTTGTTAGGTACACGTGATTTAAAAAAAATCTATTTTTTTTTAATTTTAGAACTCAATTTTTTTATTTTGGAACCTATTTTTTTTGGACTCTAATTTTTTATTTTAGAACCTAATTTGTCTTCTATTTTGGAACCAAACTACTTTTTAATTTTTTTTAAAATCTAATCTTCTTTTTTAGAGTTCAATCTTTTTATTTTGAAGTTCAATTTTTTTATTTTAGAACTCAACTTATTTTCTGTTTTAGAGCCAAATATTTTTTAGGCTATAAAATAAAAAATTAAATTATAAAATAAAAAAATAAGTTTTAAAATTAAAGAGTTAAACTCCAAAATAAAAAAAATAGATTCAAAAAAAATCACATGATGTTCAACAACATACCACATGAACTACAATTCTATGTGAATTATATTTATTATATTTTTTCAAATATAATAAATCTTTTTCTAAATTATCATATAATATATATTATATGGGTGGGTGCCCTACGTGACAAGTTCAAGAATTAATGCCATTAATTGTGACGGGGACACCCGCAACTTGTGGCCAATAATGTTGATTCTTTAATCTTGGGGATGGACTTGAGATTTTTTGTCGAGTTTGGAGACAAAGAGGTGTCAGCATGTCCATAGGATTGATCATATAGATACATATATGGTGCGCGCATGCCGAGGCTTCCTGGGCAATAGATGAGAGATTTTTATCTCTCTTTTTCTTTTGTCATATATAGCAATGTGTTGTCGTCAGAAACTTTCTTAAATCTGAAGGGTTAATCTTAATTAAGGATGCGCATGCACTGAGGTCCAAGATGAGAGATGCATATCGATCGATGTTTGTAAGTAGCTAGTCATGTGCTGCTGATATCTTACGGATACGGTGTTCTTGAGGTCCCAGATCGATCGCAGAGGCTAACGATTTTTAGAACATTTCAGCACGTACTCAAAAAAGGAAATTAAGACTAGTAATTAATTAGTTGGCCAGTTTTGAATTGTTTAACATATCTTATGCATGGTCTTCAGTGGTACAAACAAATATGGACTTTTTTGTCTAGCTAGCCCTGGTAATAAAAGAAGTGCAACACTTGATAGATAGATAGATGATTGAATAAGAAAAGCATTGACACAGATGCTTTCTTCAATCCTCCACCATCTACTTATCAAAGATGCTCGGCAACCACTTAATTTCTTCTTTGAAAAACACGAGAGGCAGATATATTAACTAATGAGAGGAAGATTCCTTATATTCGCAAAAATGTTCGCTCTCACATCCGTGTCCTTGTCCACTACAGAGGAGGAAGAAGAAGATCTGTAGCATGGAAAAAGAGGGAAGCTGGGCTTTTGCGGAGAAAAGACGCATTCCCGGCCGTCGGCATCATCGACTGAAGAAGAGAAATGTCCCCCCAGTTGGACGGTGTTCCGTATGTTTCTGAACTTAATTATTATTACTTTTCCACTCTTTTTATAAACTAGTCCTTTCTGGTGTTCTTATTCATGCTTCCACGTCACATGTCAAATCGACTTGTCCTAGTGACTTGTCTATCCCGATCATTGAAAACCAAAAAAAACAAACAAATCACTCTGTCCCATCCCATGTAATTAAGGGGCTCTGGGCCTGGGTAATGTGTCTTTGAACAGACAGAATCTGGGTTGAATAGAGAATTCAGGTGCTGTGTTGCTATGAGGATTATGGGGCTTCCAGTGAGATTTTCGCCTAGTCTGGAATGAGAGGCCTGAGAATGGGAGGTCTCATATATTAGAGAATCACTTTAAGTGTTTCTTTGACAACATCTGAATTGCTCAGTAGTATCTAAGTTGAGGGCACAGAGACTTGTTTCCAGAGGTTTTAGATCAGTTGAATATAATGGCACCACCAAACACTAGCTTGTTTCCAGAGCTTTTTGCTCAGTTGAGAAATTTAACGTGCACAATATGGAGTCGGGTGTCTTTTTCTTTGGTTGTTGGGAAGAATGGCAGATGGTGTCTCCAGTGAGAGAGGGGAGGATGGGAAACTGATAAGTGGGGCTCCATTTCTTCTAGGATGAAGTCATATAGCTTATAGGATGACCCCAACTAAGTCTCAATCAATAAGAACGTGGCTCTTTTGGAGAAATCATATATGCGTTTGATTTTTTTTCACATGATTTTAGATTTTTAGTATTTTATTAGATTTATTTGAATTATAAAATTTTCCGATAGGTCAAATTATGAGAGATTAGAAAGTCGTTATTTAGATGGAATCATCAAAATCACGATTTTCTTCTTAGATGGAAGAGTTAACTTTTTATTGGTAAAAGATATATTTTTTTGATATTTTTATTAGATTCAAATGAGAGATACTTCTTTATTTACATATAATATCTTAAATAAATGAAACAAAATATTATAATATTTACTTAAATGATATGAAATGTAAATAAAGTACTTCTATGTCATCTCATGTGAATCATTGAGCTCATTCTTATATCTATCATACATATGTTACATACATGTCTTACATATATGTCTTACATATATGCATATGTAATATATAGTTATAAACTGGGACCGAATTGATCAGATAAGTGGGACTCTATTTCTTCTAGGGTGAAGTCAAATAGCTTATGTAAGGCCATGGACCTTATTGGACCCTTATTGGGCCTTTTTCTGGAACACTGGGTTGACGTCAAGGGTGTTGACGGAAAGGGTGTTGCCATCTATTGGGTTTTGTTGTCAAGGCATGTTCACGTTAACTGAAGTTTCCAAGTCTTCTGTACTTGAACTTGATGGCAATCGATATTGACGTCAAGTTCATAT
This sequence comes from Colocasia esculenta, assembly GCA_014218235.1. Lineage (NCBI taxonomy): Eukaryota > Viridiplantae > Streptophyta > Magnoliopsida > Alismatales > Araceae > Colocasia > Colocasia esculenta. The sequence continues at coordinate 84,073,815 of CM024762.1, forward strand.
CGGCGTAACTTGACGGCACAAAGCTTGACGTCAACCTGCCCAGGGCCTGTTTTTATGGGACAACACGAGGCTCTTCTTCCCCACTTTTCTCCCTCTCCTTCCCACCACCTTCACCCCCTCTTCTTCTCCACTTCTTCCGGCTGCAGACGGGAGCTCATGGGGAGGTTGTGGTGCGCGTGGCAGCATTGGATCGAGCGGAAAATCGTGGTTTGAAGTATCGTCCTCGCGGGTGAGCTCTGGGGAAATCAGCGCGATTCTAGGTGCATTTGGGTTTTTCTAGCGTCTAGAGGTAGGGACTCTTCCCCTTGACTCTCCATGATTGAAATGGTGTGATTGTTGTGTGTGGATTGCATGGAAATCGAGGTTTTTGGGGAGGGTTTCTCCATGTCAGGTTTTGGGGTAGATCCGTCGATCCAAGCATTGGATTGTTGTTTTCTGACTTCACACTGATGATTTTTGATGAGAGAAAGTGTTTCCCATCATCAAACCGTGGTTTCTTGGGTTGGATTGCCCATGGAAACGGCCTAGGGCCGTATCAATGCTGGAAGCTGAAGAACCTAACGTCAACATCGGTTGACGTCAAGTTCTTTAGGTTGGAACTTGGCGGCAAGATACCTTGCCGTCAAGGAGAGGTAAATGGCAAGCTAGTTGCCGTCTACTTTCTATAGACGGAAAGGGTGTTTCCGTTACACTAGGATTTGCGACAATCAATGTTGTTGTCAACCTCATAGGTAGGTCCCAGCAGGTTGAGCCCTTTACCGCTGTGCGAGGTGTTGACACGTGGTGTCTGCCTCCTGGCACAGTGTGCCGGACGTTGAGAGCATCTTCGTCTATGCTTGTGTTGAGTTCTTTCGTGCTTGTGTTTGTGGTTGTGTTGTGTTTCCCAGATGTTGAGGAAGGCTCCGTCTGGATGACTGGCATTGAGCCATTCCGTCGGTGAACCTAGACGTTGAGTGAGACTTCGTCCTATGCTTGCCCCTTATGGCAGTTACGAGCCGATTTCCGTGGGGCCCCTTCTCCACCGTTTGAGTCCAACGTAGGGGAAAACTAGTCAAGGACTAAACGTGAGGGAGAGCATCTGAGTGTGCACACGTGGCTAGGGTTGGAGGACTCTGTGGTGTCGAGGCGCCAAGCCATAGGCCCTAGCAGGTCCTACCTTGTGTGTGTGTGTGTGCTTGTTTGCATGAGCTTGTTGTGCTTGCTGTACTGTTGAGCCTGTGAGGTTCCAGTTTCTTGGTTCACTCCTATGAGAAGTTGGGTGTCATAACACCGGTTTCTTGTGTGTTCTTGCAGTGTTTACTTACTGTAGCTTTACTTTCCGCACTACTTTTTTTTAGTACTATTGCTGGTGGGGGTTAGTATCCCTACTAGGTCTCTTCTCGAGACTCACTCCCTTCCCTTTTAGGTGATTCGTCGTCGGCTCTAGGTGCTGAGGAGCCAAGTCACTCCGGTGCTAGACCTGCTTAGCTGCTGTGAGTAGTAGTTTAGTGTACGTACTTGCTGTACTCTTTTCTTTTGTTAGATCTGCTCTTAGTTGTACCATTTTGTTATCCATATATAGTGGATTGTCAAATTATTGTGGTGTGTACATTTTCTTATATGTTCTCCTTAGACATTCTCTTTTAACCCTTTCGAGCTTTGATTCATGAGTGGTGGTTCAGGGTTCAAGTTACTAATAGGTAATCGATAATTTGGATCTTGGGTCGTTACAGTTGGTATCAAAGCCTGGTCTGTCGAGACATATAAGGAAATGTTTATATTCGTAACTCAGAGCATCAAGAGTACAGTAGCAACAGGCAAAATCGGAGTAATTTTGTATTGATTTTTGTGCATGTCCTGTGTAGATTCATTATGGTACCGAGGTGACGTCGTGTTGAGGAGGTGGCTGAGCAGGCACCTCAGCAGGAGGCTCGAGATGCCCCGCCACCGCAGCAGATGCAACTGGACTGCAGGATGCACATAGTGGTATTGTACTGCCACCACCTCCTCCTCAGGCAGCACAGGGGTTTGACTGGACCCATTTTATTAAGGGGATGGCACAGATTGTTGCTCAGCACCATGACGTTCCAGCACCTCAGGGAGGTTCTGGGAGGGTGTTGAGGGAGTTCTTGCAGTTTCAGCCTCTCCAGTTTGAGGGACATCTAGATCCAGATGCAGCCTGATCGTGGTTAGATGCGATGGAGCAGACTTTTCGTTCCATGGAGTGTGCAGTAGAGGAGAAGGTTCTGTTGGCGAGCTATCAGTTGCAGGGTCAGGCAATGGCCTAGTGGGCCTCAGAGTGGGAGGTCACTTTTCAGTCTTGCCCGCTTAGGCAGATTGCTTGGCAGGAGTTTGTGGTAGCCTTTGAGAGAGCTTTCTCCCCCACTTACGTCAAGACTGAGAGGCTGTATCAGTTCCTAGATTTGACTCGGGGTGAGACGACAGTGATCCAGTACAGAGCCAGATTTGTAGAGTTGGGGTGCTATGCGCCGCAAATTATGGCAGATGAGAGCCTGAGGACCCAACAGTTCGTGAGAGGACTGAAGCCAGAGCTCAGGCAGGCACTGATAGTTGCTCGAGTCACTGACCTCGACGCAGCCTATCAGACTGTGGCAGCACTTGAGGCTGACACTTTACGGATCCGTGGACAGACCAGAGTTGTTCAGGCACAGGTGGGTCCATCCCAATAGAGACAACAACATAGTAGTTATCAGAAAACTTCGAGGACCACGACCTCTTATACATCCTCTTCTGTAGGGATGTCGTCGAAGTCAGGGTCCCAGAGAAGGTTCTGACGTCACAAAAGGCAGGCAGAGCAGAGGCAGCCTTTAGTAGAGAGTGTTCAACAGCCTTTTGGGCAGCCTCAGTAGTAGAGCCAGCGTTCTTTTGTTGGCCGGTGTTACTGGTGTGACCAGCTAGGTCACATGGCGTGGGATTGTCCCCTGTTACATCGAGACCCACAGAAGTAGAGTTAGCCTCAGCTACGTACTCAGCAGCAGCAGCAGGTTCCTGTGCAGCAACATCAGCAGACTATGAGTTCAGGCAGGCCGAAGACTAGGGCTCGTGTCATGCACATGACCCGAGTAGAGGCAGTGGCAGCTCAGCTAGTGGAAGGTACTGTAACTATTTTTGGTTCTGCATGTAAGGCCCTCAATTTCTGTGCATTTTATAACTGTTTTGATGATTAATTGTTTTGCCCAAAATTTCTTCTTAACATCAACATCCATTGACGTTAAGGGTAGTTCACGGCAACACTTGTGTCGTTTACCTTGTAGCCAGAAGATCTAGACGTCAACATCGATTGACGCATATTTCTGGTTGATGGCAGCTATGTGGCCGTTTACTTCTCCGGATGTGTTTGGGAGTCTAGATCTGAAACTGTCCTATTTTCTCCAGAGTCTGATTAGGAAACCTCCCCTCAACTGTCAGGACTCTTATGACCTAGGATTCCCACGACTCTATTGCCTATTTAACCAAGACATCTCAGCTAAGAGAGGACTTTTGTAAGGTCCTCGAACTTTGTTCTCATTATTCGAATTTTTGTCATATTATACTTAGGCAACGTTTAGTAATGGAGTTTGTTGCGATTTTCACCCCAAAATCTCTAACAAATCTTCTTTCTATTTCCAAATGTAAGCAACTGGCATGGAAATTTGCGCAAAGCACTTTTTAGGTTGGGGAGAGAGATAGTCATAACTTTTTTTCTCTCTCCCTTCCGTCAAAAGCGAAGGAGAGGCCGCTTCGGAAGTGTTAAAACCGATTTTCATAAATAAAAAATAGTTGCCTCTATTTGAAGTAGTACGTAGATGGGATAAAATTCATTTTCTTATTAAAATAATAATTATTTTATTCTCAAAAGCGGGATACCCGATGCTTCTTGTCAAATAGTGCATTTGATTTTTAAATGCCATCATGACAATCTCAACATTGTTAGAAGCAATGTGGAAATCGGCTTTTCAAATGTATTACTTTTACATGTACCAATTCCAAACGGCACCTTAGTTGTTTTGTGTATATTGTTTATGTGTATATATGCATATATGTATATACTTGTTTGTTTCTGTACATATTATCCTTATTTAAATCTGTGTATATTGTATATAAACAATGTTGTACATATTGTATTTAGATAATACAGGGCATATTGTATATATTTGTACATGGTGTATATATATACTATTTGATGTTTCTGTTTTCTGGTCGAGATGCCAATAAACGTCAACATCCATTGACGTTGAGGGCATGTTGATGGCAACCAGTGTGCTGTTGACTCTAAGTTGGCGTCCAGATCGATGGCCGTTTATTTTCTATTAACGGCAGAGAAGTGGTCGTTTACTTCTCAGTTTCTGTTGTGATTTCAGATTGGGAAACGGCTGCGTTTTCCCCGGTTCTGGATTTGGAAACCCACCTCCAATGGTAGGATCCTATCCTTAACTCGTTCCCCGAAGCCTTAAGTCTATAAAACACCTCATCTTGGGCGAGAAATAGGCCTTTTGAACTTTGAGAAACCCTAGGGCTTTCTGTGAGAAAACTTGAACTTTGTGCACTTTGATCTGGCGATTGGGAGTTCCTACCGGCGATCTACATCGATTGGGAGGTACAATGGACATTGTTGAGGCTTCTCCGACTCCGGTGTGCGACCTACATCGACCCAAAGATCGAATCTGGGAGGATTTTGAGCACCCTCTTGGCTTGGCCGAGGAGGGCATCTTCGGCTAAATAATTCCATTAGTGATTTTATTCCAGGCAAGTGATCTAGGGATTTCATCCCTACCCATGTCCTTTAGGTCCTAGGATTTTATTGGATTTTTTCTCGTGTCCTAGAACCCCCAATTCATCAAGTTAAGTGCGGTCTGTCTGTGTTTCTGCATATAGGAACTTGACGGCAAGCTTGCTACCGTCAAGATCCTGAGTTAGCGGCAACAGCTTGTGCCGATAACCCCAGTTGGCGGCAACCCCTTTGCCGCCAAGTTCATCAGGTTTTACAGAATGGTTGTTTTGATCTCTGTGGTGTGTTTGTCGGATTTTATGGGTATATGTGCATACTATGAAAATTATATTTGGTCAGGTACAGTCAGTAGGTCATGTCATGAGGATAGGTTGAAATTTTTGTACATAGTGTTATTTATTAAAATTTCTATAAATGAATAATGAGCATGATCCGACCATGATAAATCCTAAATAAATAGATCCATGGTATATTAGAATTTCATGAATTTTCTATGATCATATGTTGACTGTTTCTGGGTTTTGAAACTATTAGGTATGACTGTTTTACTGTGGATCATATTTAAGGGAATTTCTTAATAAATCTGCATGTAATTTGTTTTAAATGTTAAAATTTGTTTACCATGTCAAAAAATATGAAAATTGGAATATGTGATATATAACCTGTGTACATCTTGTGATAAAAATTTCATGCTATATTGACATCATTAGGTGTTGTGATCAGTTTAACAAGTGCAATTGACCTTATTAATCATGTTAATTCTAATTGTATGAAATTCAGTGATTAGCAACATTATTAGGTTTAGGTTGTGAGTTAATTTTTATTGTGAAACAGAAGTACCATGTTCTGTAAACTGATGCATATGTGATTAGTTAAAAAAACATGTAAGTGTGTGAAATAGTGCATGTGAACAATATGATAAAATGTGAATGTGTAATGTTGTGCCGACATTGACACTACTATCATAGAGGGCTGTGGAGCTATACTGTAGTAAAGTCTCTACGGGAAGACTCAATGTGTGTGATATCCTATCGGCATTACGATGAAATCTTGTAGATAGACAAGTACCACTGGTTAGGGTGGAGAGGGGTTCTCCCAGTTCTGCGCAGTTAACCAAGATTCGTCACTACGTTGCCTAGGTGACGGGTATGTGTATGTGTAAGTGTGTCCTTCTAATGGTGGTTTGGACTATGTGTCATGGCAATTAAGTGCAGATAATGTAAATATGTGAATGTGAACATGTAAATTGTGCAATGTGAAAGATAAGCATGTGAAAGTGTTAAATGAATGTGTTAGCATGCAAATAGATGTGAACTTGTGTACATGTGATTTATTTATGTTAAAAGAGCAAGCTAAACATGTGGTTAAATGTTATAATAGCTTGTGAAATTGATTAGACATCATGCTAGGTGTGCTAATTATCATGTACATAGTTCCATGCTCTAGTTATATATAATTGTGAAATGAATTGAATAAGATTTGAGCCTTTGAATCATGTTGGTTACAACGTGTAGAAAGCATGCTATAGGATTTTCATATTTATTTGGTTAAGTGATATGAAGCATGTACCATGTTTATTTCTAAATGGTAAAAAGGCTAGTATGTGTATGTGATATGTGTATGGATGCCATCTTTGGATTGCTTGCTGGGTCTTTGAGAAGACTCATCCTTACTTCGGCGTACAGGTGTGACAGGTGTCTCCACTCCGAGGAAGACATAGTGAGGAGCGACACTGAGCTCGAAGAGTAGCTACTTGTGGAGACTTCTACATTGTTACTTTTCTTTCATTTGTATGTAATCAATAAAATTATGTAATTCATATGGAGAATGTATTTTACTTAGAGTGGTAATAATGTGGACATTGGCTAATTCTTTTAATGCTATATAGACTGTGGATTATGTGATGATGATGGAATAAGAGTTGTTATTTTATTTCCATTGTACTTTACTGTTATTCATGTGCATATCAACCTATCATTTAGTGATTGGGTAAATGCCCCACTGTGATGGCGTTCTTTGTACCAATGTGGATTGGTATAATCGTACCAGTATAAGGAGGGTCGTTACAAAGATTGGTATCAGAGAAACAGGTTGAGATTGTACATGAATATACCATCATCTTCATAATATGCTAAGTCTTTATAGAATTTGTCCATATATGAAGAAATTGTCTAATAATTAATGAAAGATAGTTAAGAAAATGGTTAGGACTAAATAACTAGTTTCTAACTAGATTAAATTGTTTTATAGGCTATGGCTACTCGTGGTAGGCGTGGTGCCCAAGCTCGAGATGACGAGCAAAGGCGTGAGGATAGGGGTGAGCAGCAAACCCCAGCACCACAGAGTCCTACAATACTTCCTCTACCATCGCCTGTGGATTATGGAGTGTTCATACAAGGTCTGATTCAGGCTATGCAGACCCAGGCACATACTCAGGCGGCACTGCAGGCTCAGCTGCAAGCTCAAGTTAGAATTATTAAATAGAGTAGTCTATGTTTATTAAATGTATGATTGTTATATGTGTTGCTTATATTGCTGTTGTGGCAGGCTCAGGCTCCAGCTCCAGTTCCTCAGGAGCAAGGCCATGGTGGTCCTTCCATCATGGAGAGATTTAAGAGGATGGCTCCACCTTCTTTTAAGGGGGAGAGTCAGCCCCTATTAGCGGAGAGCTGGATGAGGGAGATTGAGAAGATCTTCTGAGCTATTAGGTGTGCCGAGGAGGACAAAGTTAGTTTGGCCTCCTATATGCTACATGTAATTATTAATTATATATGCATGTATTTGTGTTAAGTTTAGATTTTGTCTAGTTTGGTGCTTATGGGTTGTGTCTTGCAGGAGAGAGCCGATGTGTGGTGGGCCTCATTACTTCGCATCAGATTCGAGGATGGTGCTATCGAGGTGTCTTGGGATGAGTTCATGAGGGTGTTTGGGCCAAGTTCACTCTAGATCATATCCAGGACAAGATGGAGCAGAAGTTCCTTTCTCTTACTTAGGGCTCCATAACGGTGCTAGAATATGAGGCCAAGTTTTCCGAACTGTCCAAGTATGCTCCTCACATAGTTGTTGATGAGCGCAAGAAGGCGAAGAAGTTCGTGATGGGTCTTAAGCCATCACTGAGGTCGAGGCTTGTGGCGTTTGACCACCGTACGCTAGATGAGGCTCTTAGTGCTGCGTGTATGCAAGGAGAGCGAGATGAAGCAGTATCTAGAAGAGAAGAAGTCATTGTAGAAGAGATCTGCGCCACCTTTTCAGTGGCAGGACAAGAAGAAGGCCGCGTACCAATCATCGCAGTGCCTAGTGGCAGCTAGTAGTCAGCAAGCAGTTGCACCGTGGTCCCCCGACGTCAGGCCCAGTGACAAGAAGATGTGCCCTCACTGCAGAAGAGCACATGGTGGTACCGAGTGTTGGAAGCTAGCGGGAAAGTGTCTCAAGTGCGGCAGTAGTGAGCATCAGATCAGAGATTGTCCCAGACTATAACAGGGTATTCAGCATGGAGCGTCAGCCCCAGCAGCGATAGCAGCAGCAACACCAGTGAAGGGAAGACCAGGAAGGCCTCGAGCCTAAGCTCGAGTGTTTGCTTTAGCACGAGAGGATGCCGAGCATGCGGAAAATGTCATGGAAGGTACGGTTCTATTCATGGGTGTGCACGCTCGGGTTTTGTTTGATACTAGTGCCACTCATTCGTTCATTTCCGAGCGGTTTGCGAAGTAGTTAGTTATAGAGTCAGGAGTAGAGGCTGTGGAGTTAGAAGTTCCTTTGTCTGTGCACACACCAGCAGGAACGGTATCGACTAGGAAGTGTATTCCGTCTTTACTGGTGTGCATTGAAGATCGAGGCTTAGATGGTGCTTGTTTTTTCTTAAGATGAAGGACTATGATGCAATTCTAGGTCTGAATTGGCTAGAGGAGCACTATGCTTTGGTAGATTATCGTGGGAAGAAGATTACTTTCCGTATTCCTGGTGAGGATGAGTTCTCACATCCGTTGCCAAGGAGCTTAACGGGAAGGTTTGTGATCTCCGCCATGAAGGTGATGAGGATGGTGAACAAGGGATGCGACGCTTTCCTTGCCAGCGTGGTCTTAGTACCGAAGACTGATTAGTCACCGACCCTTGAGGAGATTGAGGTAGTGCAGGAGTTTCCAGACGTGTTTCCTGATGATTTGTTTGGATTGCCACCAGCTAGGGAGGTAGAGTTTACCATAGAGTTGCTTCCAAACACCTCTCCTATCTCGAAGGCTCCATATCGGATGGCACCTGTGGAATTAGCTGAGCTGAGGAAGCAGTTGCAGGATTTGCTGGACAAGGGATTTATTCACCCTAGTTTGTCACCATGGGGCGCACCTGTATTTTTCGTGAAGAAGAAGGATGGTTCCCTTAGGTGTGCATTGATTGTAGGAAGCTCAACCAGGTAACTGTGAAGAACAGGTATCCCTTATCGCGGATTGATGATTTATTCAACCAGTTGTAGAATGCATCATTATTTTCTAAGATTGATCTGCGGTCCGGCTATCATCAGTTGAGGATTAGGAGTGAAGATGTGTCCAAGACGGCCTTTAGGACTCGTTATGGACATTATGAGTTTTTGGTGCTTTCATTTGGTTTGACCAACGCCTCAGCAGCGTTCATGGATCTCATGAACAAGGTGTTTAGACCATATTTGGATAGCTTCGTCGTGGTGTTTATTGACGATGTGCTAGATTCTCCCGACGAGGCTGCACACTGTGATCATTTGAGGATTGTTTTGGAGGTTCTCCGAAAGCATAAGCTGTATGCAAAGTTTAGCAAGTGCGATATCTGGATACACGAGGTTCATTTCCTTGGGCATGTTATCTCGGGTGCTGGAGTAGCAGTTGATCTGGTGAAGGTCCAGGCTATATTAGATTGGGAGATTCCAAGGACCCCATCGGAGATTTGGAGTTTTCTTGGTTTAGCGAGTTATTATAGGTGATTCATTGAAGGTTTTGCATCTATCGCGCACCTTTGACTAAGCTAAACAGGAAGGGTGTGAAGTTTGTCTGGTCTGAGGATTGCGAGAGTAGCTTTCAGTTGCTGAAGGCGAAGCTTACATCTGCACCCGTGTTGATTTTTCCAAGTGGTGTAGAGGGTTTTTCTATTTACTCGGATGCATCTCGGATTGGTCTTGGCTGTGTGTTGATGCAGCATGGTAGGGTAGTGGCATATGCTTCTCGTCATTTGAAGGAGCATGAGCGTAACTATCTAACTCATGATTTGGAGCTTGCGGTAGTAGTTCATGCACTGAAGATCTGGAGACACTATCCTTATAGTGTCCAGTTCGAGGTGTTCACTGACCACAAGAGTTTGAGATATCTTTTTTCTCAGAAGGAGTGGAACCTGTGGCATAGGAGATGGATTGAGTTCCTCAAAGACTATGACTTCGAGCTTCAGTATCATCCAGGGAAAGCGAATGTCATAGCGGATGCTCTTAGCAGGAACAGATCTTTAGTTCAGCAGGATTGGAAGATATTGGAGGATGCAGCCTATGTGATGACTGAGTTAGAGCCACAGTTATGTTAGGTTTTCATGGCTAAGTTGTCTATTCAATCTACTGTGCTAGATGAGGTGATTGAGCAGCAGAAGGCTGATCCTAGACTCCAGGAGTTGGTAGGCAAGCCATGCATTGCTCGTGATGAGGACGGTGTCATTAGATTTCAGCACCGAGTTTGTGTTCCTGATGTTGTGGATGTCTGTGAGCATGTCCTAGCAGAAGCTCATAGGTCGAGGTTCTCAATTCATCCGGGCAACACTAAGATGTACCAGGATATGAAGAGATCCTTTTGGTGGTTTGGCATGAAGAAGGTTGTAGCTGATTTTGTATCCAACTGTTTAGTATGCCAGCAAGTGAAGGCCGAGCATCAGCGACCATCTGGTCTTATGCAAAAGATGGAGATTCCAGTATGGAAGTGGCAAGCAATCACTATGGATTTTTTGACGGGTTTGCCCAGATCAGTGAAGAGCAATGACTCAATTTGGGTAATTGTAGACCGATTCTCCAAGACGGCGCATTTCTTGCCCATGAAAAAGAAGCAGTCTGTGGAAAGTTTGGCTAGGTTGTATGTGAGTAGCATTGTGAGGTTGCGTGGTGTGCCGAAGTCGATTATTTTGGATCGAGACCCGAGATTTACTTCGAGGTTATGGCAGGGTCTTCAAGATGCTTTAGGTTCCCAATTGAAGCTTAGTTCAGCATTTCATCCCCAGACAGATGGACAGTCCGAGAGGACTATCCAGATGCTCGAGGATATGTTGAGAGCGTGTGTGCTAGATTGGAAGGGTGATTGGGAGCGTCACTTCCTCTTATAGAGTTCGCCTACAACAACAGTTTTTCATGCGAGAATTGACATGGCTCCGTTTGAGGCTTTGTATAGGCGGCCCTATAGATCTCCTTTGTGCTGGGAGGAGACAGGCGATAGGCAATTGATTGGTCCAGAGTTGCTGCAGAAGACTTCGGATAAGATTCAACTTATTAGGCAGAGGCTTGTTACGGCGCAGGATAGGCAGAAGAGTTACACCGACAACAGAAGGAAGGATTTAGAGTTCGAGGTTGGCGAGCATGTTTTTCTGAAGATTTCGCCTACCCGAGGTGTTGTCAGGTTTGGCAGGCATAACAAGTTGAGTCCTAGATTCATTGGCCCATTTGAGATTCTTAGGCGGATGGGCAGTGTGGCATATGAGCTAGCTCTACCTGGCACTAGCGAGTGTACATCCTGTATTCCACGTATCTATGCTCAGGAGGTATGTGCAAGATCCATCACATATTATTAGTCACGAGCCAGTGGAGATTCAGCTAGATCTGTCTTATGTTAAGCAACCCATAGCTATCCTTGATCGGAAGGTCCAACACCTCAGGAACAAGAGCACTGCGTCAGTGAAGGTGCTTTGGCAAAACTTCTCGCGGGAGGAGGCTACGTGGGAGCTTGAGGATGCTATGATGAAGAACTATCCCAAGTTGTTTGATTAGTATGTCGATCTAACTTCGAGGACGAAGTTTTCTTTAAGGTGGAGAGGAAGGTCCTCGAACTTTGTTCTCATTATTCGAATTTTTGTCATATTATACTTAGTTGTTTTATGTATATTGGTGTGTATATATGATATATGTATATACTTGTTTGTTTCGTGCATATTATCCTTATTTAAATCTGTGTATATTGTATAAACAATGTGTTTATTGTATTTAGATAATACAGGGCATATTGTATATTTGTACATGGTGTAATATATACTATTTGATGTTTCTATTTTCTGGTCGAGATGCCAGTAAACGTCAACATCCATTGACGTTGAGGGCATGCTGACGACAACTAGTGTGCCGTTGACTCTGAGTTGGCATCTAGATCGATGGCCGTTTATTTTCTATTAACGGCAAAGAAGTGGTTGTTTACTTCTCAATTTCTGTTGCGATCTCAGATCGGGAAACGACTACGTTTTCCCCAGTTTTGCTTTGGAACCCACCTCCAACGATAGGATCCTATCCTTAACTCGTTCCCCGAAGCCTTAAGCCTATAAAACACTCGTCTTGGGCGAGATTAGTCCTTTTGGACATTGAGAAACCCTAGGGCTTTCTATGAGAAACCTGAACTTTATGCACTTTGATCTGGCGATTGGGAGTTCCTACCAGCAATCTACATCGACTGGGAGGTACTCTGGACATTGATGATGTAAGGCCCTCGAATTTCCATCGCATTATTTGTATTTGTGTGTGTGTATTTGTGCTTGTGTATGTATATACATATTTACGTACGTATTAATTAGTACAATTACGTATGCATGTGTTTATACTAGATGTAAATAATGCATGTATTGAATGGTGATAGTATGGATACACTACCATATACATATTGCATGTATATATGCATGGCATGCATAGTTTTCTTCATGTTTTAGAGTTCTGGCCGAAGGCCAGATTGGCGTCAACCCCTAGCCGTTGAGGTGGTGTCAGCGTCCACCCATGGACGCCAACACTAATCCTGGCATCTAACGATGTGGACGCCGATTTCTCTGACCTGCATGCGTTGCAGAGCCAGAAATTCCGGAAACAAGGAAGCTCACCCATTGGGGAGCTGTCCCCAATGGCTCTGAGAGCCATCTTATCACCCTGTGAGTGGGAGAGAAGTCTCTCCCATATATCGAACCCGAATCTGCTCCCCAAACCCTCTCTTCACCCTTTTGCAAGAGAGAAACAAGAGGAGAAAAACCCTATTTCGGACTGTGAGAAAACCCCATCTTTGCAGCCCAAAATCCAAGCTTCTGAAGCTTTGTCCGGCGTTCTACTGCAACTGGAGGCAAGAGGGATCATCGAGGAAGGCCTCCCCGACATTTCCTTGCTGTGGAGATCATCCAAGATCCCGGAGGAAGGAGATCTTGGAGGACATTTCTGCACTTCTTGGGACTGCCCAAGGAGGGCTTCACCAACACTTTTGATCCCTTAGGAGTGTTTCTAAAAGGCAAGTGACCCTACCATAAGGTTCCCGTATGAGTCTAGGACGGTTTTAACATTTTTATGTATTTTTCTTCGTGTCCTTGACCCCCACATTCACCCTATCTTGAGAGCTCGGGTCTGTGTTCTACACAGACCTGAATTAACGGCAAGGTCCCTGGACGCTGAGATCATGATTGGCGTCCATCGACTATGCCGCTGACATTGAATTAGCGGCCAGAGACCGCCGCCAAGTTCATCTGGACAGAACAGTAAACTGTTTTGCCCTCCTATACGATTATTTTCGATGGGTTTTCCGTGATGAGGATATATGGTAACCCTATACACTATGTATACTGGTAAATGTGGTGTGTGGATGAGTTATGATGTGTGGTGGTGAATGTTAGAGATTTTTATCCCATGAAATTTCAAACATGATTTGTTGGTGATCTTGCCAATCCATGTTTTATGATTAGGACTAGTCTGAGTGCCCTAAGTTTTGTCAGATCATGAAGTTAGTGGATTAGTATATGTGTACTCAAATTTTGATAAATTGTCCATGCTTGCATAAATTGCTATTAATTTCGGTTCGGTAAATAAAAAGGTATGCAAGAAAGAATTGTTGTGATCGATTTATGGTTGTATGATTTAGGGTAATTCTGTATTTTCAGATCATGCATATAACAGTTAGTCTCTGTTCAGACAGTAAGTGGCAAAATGTATGATGGTGTTAAACTCCATGTCAACTTAAATTATGATGGCATGCTAAATAGGTATTTGATTTTCTGTAAATTCTATTTAGCTCAAAAAAATCTGAAAAATTGAATGTATGATCTTGAACCCGAAAATAGCATGTGGTTAATTTCCAGGTCATTTGGACCGTATATAAGGAGTTATGTACTTTTTCCATGTGAAATGTAAAAATTTATGCATGTCATCGTAAAGAGATAAGATATCGTTTAAACCCAACCTGATTGGTGAATTTACTGTGTGTTAAACTCCTGAAATCTATAGTGTCATGTCAGGAAAACATAGATATGCATGTGAGTGAGAAAGTGAATGGGATGAAAAGTGATATGTGTAAAATCATGTGTAAAATCGGAAAAAAATGTGTAACTGTGCCAATGTGACACTGCTTCCGTAGAGGGCAGTGGAACTGTATCAGGGAAAAGTCCCCCTGAGAAAGTTCAATGTGTAAGTGACCCTAAGGGCATTAGGGGGAAATCCTGGAGGTGGACAAGTACCACTGGTTAGGGTGGAGACTTGTTCTCCCGGTCTGCGCAGTCCAAGAGTCGCCATTGTAATGCCTAGATGGCGTCTATGTGTAATGTGATGTGTATATGTCCCTTTGGTGGTTTGGACTATGTGTCACGGCACCAAAATGTGAATGTGTAATGTGTATGTGTTCATGTGTTAATGTGTAAGTGAACAATGTGAAATGCGTATGCGCAAAGTGCAACCATGTGAAATGGGAAAACTTGTGTAAAGAAAATGTGAAACTAAAAATATGAGAATATGACATTGAAATCCATGTGAGACAAATCTGAAACCATGTGAAATCAGTAATTTCATGTTGTTATCATCATGTTTATATGTGCGAAAATGTCTAGATCCATGTTAGGGATAATTGATGAGCACGTGTACAAAATAGCATGATTGGTTGTTCACATGGTATGTTTTAAACAACATTGTAGCTCTCATGTGAGGTTTACAGCCATTAAACCATGTGAACACAGTAACTTAAAGCATGTGAAAATGTCTATGTATGTGCTTAAGAACATGTAAAGTCCATGCTAGTTGTGTTCTCCCTTCATATGCACCGTGTTCATGATTGTTGCTCTCATGTCTTGGTTCTTTAAAGGCAAAATTTCACGAGTAAATTGAATAGAGAGCATGTGATAGGTAAGTTTTATTCTTAGAAATCTGAAAGCATGATCCATGTATTAAATTGTAGAGCTTTCATGATAGGTTGCAACTTTCAAATGACTAGCATGCCATATGTTGAAAATTGTGAATGTGCATGTAGAAACCGCTATGACGTATACGTGTACGTTATGAGTAGTGTTGCTTGCTGAGTCTTTAAGACTCACTTCTTGCTTCGGCGTACAGGTATAGACGGTGACGAGACTCTCGTGGAGGAGACGGTAGAGACGGACTCCGAGCGCGGAGTTTAGATTGTTGGAGCAGTGTACCCCTTTTGTGCTTTCATAGTATGTAAATGTGACATTGTACTAGAAACCATGAGAAAATTGTATAAGTGTGGACATTGTGTACTTAATTTTCAGCAATTTAATTATGTGAACTTTAAGTTCTTTAATGTTATTGCAATTTCATGTATGTTAAATGTGGATGATGAATGAATGAAGACAGTTGTCTTTTACTTCCGCTACTCTGTCGTATATTCGCGTGTATCTCAGCTGTTTGTATCGTTTGGGTAAATGTCCCACTGTGATGACGCTTGCTATACCGACGTGGGTTGGTATAACCATACCGGTATAATGAGGGCCGTCACAGGTGAGGCTTCTCCGACTCCGGTGTGCGATCTACATCGATTCAAAGACCGGATCTGGGAGGATTTTGAGTGCCCTCTTGGCTTGGTCGAGGAGGGCATCTTCGGCTAAATAATTCCATTAGTGATTTTATTCCAGGCAAAGTGATCTAGGGATTTCATCTCTACCCATGTCCTTTAGGTCCTAAGATTTTATTGGATTTTTTCTTGTGTCCTGGAACCCCCAATTTGTCAACTTAAGTGCGGTCTGTCTGTGTTTCTGCAGACAGGAACTTGACGGCAAGCTAGCTGCCACCAAGATTCAGAGTTAGCGGCAACATCTTGTGCCATTAACCCCGGTTGGCGGCAACCCCTTTGCCGCCAAGTTCATCAGGTTTTACAAAATGGTTGTTTTGATCTCTGTGGTGTGTTTGTCAGATTTTCTGAGTATATGTGCATACTGTAAAAATTATATTTGGTCAGGTACAGTCAGTAGGTCATGTCATGAGGATAGGTCAAAATTTTTGTACATAGTGTTATTTATTAAAATTTCTGTAAATGAATAATGAGCATGATCTGACCATGATAAATCCTGAATAAATAGATCCATGGTATATTAAGGTTTCATGAATTTTCCATGATCATATGTTGACTGTTTTCAGGTTTCGAAATTGTTAGGTACGACTGTTTTACTGTGGATCATATTTAAGGGAATTTCTTAATAAATTTGCATGCAATTTATTTTAAATGTTATTATTTGTTTACTATTTCGAAAAATCTGAAAATTGGGATATGTGATATATAGCCTGTGTACATCCTGTGATAAAATTTTCATGCTATATTGACATTAGTAGGTGCTATGATCAGTCTAACAAGTGCAATTGACCATATTAATCATGTTAACTCTAATTGTATGAAATTCAGTGATTAGCAACATGATAGGTTTAGGTTGTGAGTTAATTTTCATTGTGAAAAAGAAGTACCATGTTCTGTAAACTGATGCATATGTGATTAGTTAAAAATACATGTAAGTGTGTGAAATAGTGCATGTGAACAATGTGATAAAATGTGAATGTGTAAAGTTGTGCCGACATTGACACTTCTACCATAGAGGGCTGTGGAGCTGTACTGTAGTAAAGTCCATACAGGAAGGCTCAATAGGTGTGATATCCTATGGGCATTAGGATGAAATTCTGGAGGTGGACAAGTACCACTGGTTAGGGTGGAGAGGGCTTCTTCCGGTTCTACGCAGTTAACCAAGATTTGTCTCTGTATTGCCTAGGTTACGGATATGTGTATGTGTAAGTGTGTCCTTCTAATGGTGGTTTGGACTATGTGTCACGGAAACTAAGTGTAAACAATGTAAATATGTGAATGTGAACATGTAAATTATGCAATGTGAAAGATAAGCATGTGAAAGTGTTAAATGTGTTAGCATGCAAATAGATGTGAACTTGTGTACATGTGATTTATTTATGTTAAAAAAGCAAGCTAAACATGTGGTTAAATGTTATAATAGCATGTGAAATTGATTAGACATCATGCTATGTGTGTTAATTATCATGTACATAGTTCCATGCTCTAGTTATATATAATTGTGAAATGAATTGAATAAGATTTGAGCCTTTGAATCATGTTGGTTACAACGTGTAGAAAGCATGCTATAGGATTTTCATATTTATTTGGTTAAGTGATATGAAGCATGTACCATGTTTATTTCTAAATGTTTAAAAGGCTAGCATGTGTATGTGATATGTGCATGGATGCCATCCTTAGATTGCTTGCTGGGTCTTTGAGAAGACTCATCCTTGCTTCGGCGTACAAGTGTGACATGTGTCTCCACTCCTGAGGAAGACATAGTGAGGAGTGACTCCGAGCGAGGAGTAGCTACTTGTGGAGACTTCTACATTGTTACTTTTCTTTCATTTGTATGTAATCAATAAAATTGTGAAATTCATATGGATAATGTATTTTACTTAGAGTGGTAATAATGTGGACATTGGCTAATTCTTTTAATGCTATATAGACTGTGGATTATGTGATGATGATGGAATAAGAGTTGTTATTTTATTTCTGCTGTACTTCATTATTATTCATGTGCATATCAACCTATCGTTTAGTGATTGGATAAACGTCCCACTGTGACGCGTTCTTTGTACCGACATGGATTGGTATAATCATACCGGTATAAGGAGGGTCGTTACAACTTTGGTTAAGAAGAGAGGTTTTCTAGGTTTCGGGGAGAGAAAGAGAGAACTTGTGAGGGTTGATCCGACAATTTGAAGGCTTCACCGGCGATCTTCTGCAAGGGGGGAGACTCTACTGGAGGTGGAGGAGCTCTCATAACGTCGAGGGATCAACTGCACAAGGGTGGAAGTCGAATCAAGGTGGGGAACATCACCTCTTTGGCTTGGCCGAGGAGGGCTTCATCGCCAAAATTTGATCTTCAGGGGTTTTTAGAGAGGCAAGTAACTTAGGAGTTCATCCCTAGACCTATCACCTAGAGTTTAGGTATTTTTCCAGATTTTTAATTCGTGTCCTGAACCCCCAAATTCCTTGTTATTCTGTGTTCGGTCTGCACTTTTTGCAGACAAAAGATTGACGACAACCTTCTTGCCGCCAAGTTCCTGAGTTAATGGCAATCGATTCTGCGTTAACCCACCCTGATGGCAAGCCCCTTGCCGTCAAGTTCATCTGGTTTTACAGAACATTGATTTTAATCTATGTGGTGTGATTTTTTGGGGATTTGTGGATGTTTGCATATGCTACAAAATTTCTGGTTGGTCAGGTATGTTTATTAGGTCAAACCATGAATTCCTGTTAAAATTCTGATAATAATTGCGAATTATAAAATTTATGTTATGGGGAATTATGCATGTGTTGACATATCTAAATTCAGATAGGTATGATGTATGAAATTGTTACAAGAAATTTCCATCAACCTAGGGTTACTGTATACATGTTTTAAGACTGTTAGATCCAATTGTTCACTGTTTATCATGTCTAATTGAATTATCTTATTAAATTGCATGAGATCTCTGTTAAATGTTAAAAATAGATATATTGTCACGAAAAAATCTAAAAAATTAACCATATGATATATTTAATGTGTAGAATTTATGGTTAAAATTTGAGTCTATTCTAACATCTATAGGTACTATTTGCAATTGTAAAGCTATTAAAAGGACATATTAAGCATGATTAATCAAGAAACGCTATTTGCTGTGATAAGTTCTGTAACCTGAAAGATATGTGTTTGCATTATAAGCATGTGAATGGATCATTAAGAGCATGTAAAATGTTTCTAAGCATGTGATTAAGTGAAATTTGTGCCGAAATTGACACTGCTACCATAGAAGGCTGTGGAGCTATACTGTAGAAAAGTCGCCATGGGAAGACTCAATGTGCATGTGAAATTTTGTGGGCATCAGGATGACATCTTGGAGGTGGACAAGTACTACTAGTTAGGGTGGAGACGGCTTCTCCCAGTTATGCAAAGTTACCAAGATTCGTCACTATAATGCCTAGGTGACGGGTATGTGTTATGTGATATGTGTGTCCTTCTTTATGGTGGTTTGGACTGTGTGTCATGATAAAAAATAATGTGTAAAGATGTGAACTATGTGTGTATGTGCCAAGTGATCATGTGAAAGTGATGTGCTAATGTGTTAAACCATGTGATTATGTTATATTTATGTTAAAAAAGTAAGAAAAATGTGTGATTATGTGATATAAAAGTATGTGAAAAGTGATAGATATCATACTAGATTTGCTAGTTGTTGAACCACTCTCTATTTGTTCTTGTATTTTGGTGAGAATAAAATTTATGATGTAGCTTAAATTGAATATTTTGTTTCATCTGTGTCGCATCAATCTCATAGCAAAATGCTGAGTCTCACATTGATGCAATATGGCGCACTAAAAAATCAATATACATCGATTTCAGTTTAAGTGCCAAAATTAATAAGCGCTACAACGATTTTGTTTTAATTAATTTTTTAAAGCGCTACAACGACTTCGCTAAGTGGCCTTAACGATTTGTTAAGAAATCGATCTCAGAACGATTCCTTTTATAGCCACAACGATTTGCCCTCATATCGATTTCATTGCATAACGATTTCATAAGTGATCACATCGGCTTGGTTCCCATAATGATTTCATAAGTGATCACATCGGCTTGGTTCCCATAATGATTTCATAAGTGATCACATCGGCTTGGGTCTCATAACGATTTCATAAGTGATCACATCGGCTTGGGTCTCATAACGATTTCATAAGTCATGCTCATAACGATTTCTTTAGACTGTAATGATTTCTTAAGTGAACGCATCGACTTGCCTTCACAACGATCTGTTAAGAAATCGTTCTCATAACGATTTCATAAGTCATACTCATAACGATTTCTTTAGACCGTAACGATTTCTTAAGTGATCGCATCGACTTGCCTTCACAACGATCTGTTAAGAAATCGTTCCCATAACGATTCATAAGTCATTCTCATAAGGATTTCTTCAATGATCATAACGACTTGTCTTTCACATCGATTTGTTGATAAACTTGCAACGATTACTTGTAAATGAACAACGATTTTTCTTGAATATTTTGAAAGTGTTTTTGGTGCTCATTGAAAAGTCAAATATTGTCTGACAGAAAAAGCTGCATGCATAATCTTGTATGAAAAAGATTTGACCTACTATTTTCAGTATGTTAGCAGAAGCACAGTACCATGCATCGTTTATCATAAACACTCTTTTATGCTAACACTTTCTTCCATGCTCACAGACCTCAAAGACCATCAGAGTCTGATTAAGACAAATGAAGAGGAGATGAGCAACGGCTAGAACTCAACGGATCTCTTCAACGGATATATTCAAGCTGCTTATATAAAAGATGGAGCATTGCTGAAGATGAAGTGTGAGCTTTCCTGAAAATCCTTCAAGGAGTGTACATCTGTGAGAAGAACCTTCACGCCACAAACACTCAGAGAAAGAGAGAAGAGCTCGAGCCAAAAATCTACAGAAGCTTTCAAAGCAGAAGTCTTCATCGCCTTCAAGCCTTCTTCTCTTCCATTCTCCCTGTGCTCATTGTAATCTTGGGGGAGAGTCTGTGACTGTGAGCTAAGTCCTGAGCATTCATCTTGTAATAGCTCTCAGTCTGATTTTTCTTTTCTAAGAAAGATTTCTATCCAGCTGTAGGACTGTATACAGTGTGTAACCTAGCTAGAGGTTAGTGTCTAGCAGAACCGTGTTGGGGTTTGTACCAACAGGACCTAGCTGGGGTGTAAGTCTAGCAGAACCACACTGGGGTTTGTTCCAGGTTTACTTCTGAACTTGTAAAAGAAGTAGGTTTGCTTCTGAGCCTAGAAAAGAAGTGGGCTGCCTTCTTGCCCGGAAAAGAGAAGAAGACCTGGTGGGGTATCCAGGGTGTTGTAGTGTCCTTGAGGGGACTGTACCTTCGGTTAGTGAAATCCCAAGAGTTTGCTTGGGGACTGGACGTAGGACTTCCATGTGGGAAGGGCCGAACCAGGATAAATCTCCTGTGTCCTTTTGTGTGATTGTTCTTTTGCTTCCGCACTGCTACTCTTCATCACACTAACACTAACCAAACTTTTAAGTGTTCACATTTTGATTTCAGATTGCAGAAAATCCTATTCACCCCCCCCCCCCCCCCTAGGCTACCTTGCTGCCGTACATAAAGGGCCAACACTAGTAACCATGTGTTTAATTCCTTGATCAAGTTGTTTAGAAATATATTATGAATGAGTTGCAATTGATACCGTGATTTATGCTAAGACCATGTGTAGATAACATGTTATAGATTCTTCATTTATACTTGTTTGTTATGACATGAACCATGTGGTAAAATTACTCTTTTTGTTAAATTGAGTAGCATGAATGTGGTATGTGTAAGGATGTGACAATGGGTTACTTGCTGAGTCTTTCGTGAAGACTCATCCTTGCTTTAACATACAGGTGAGACATGTGTTTCTGTGATTGAGGAGGACGTTGTGAGGGGCGACTCCGAGAGAGAGGAGTAGAGGAGCTATTGGAGGACTATCTTATAGATTGTACTTTTTATTTACTAGTATGTGGACAATGATGTTATATGAGCTTGTTTAATTATAGACTTTGTTTATTTTCATTGCTACTATATAGACTGTGGAATGTGTGTAATGATGATGGAATAAGAATCTCTTTCATTTCCTCTGTACTTTCCTTTGTTATTTATGTACATCTCTACCTACTGTGTTGTGTTGGGTACATGTCCCACTGTGACGGCACACTTTATATCGACGTGGATTGGTATAGTCGTACTGGTATAAAGAGGGTCGTTACAGAGATTGGTATCAGAGCAACTGGTTGAGATTGTACATAAATAAGTCATCATCTACACAATATTTCATAGTCTTTATAGAATTAGTCCATATATGTGGAAAACATCTAACAATGAATTAAATATAGTTAAGAAAATGGTTAGGACTAAGTAACTTAGATTTTAACTTAGTTAATTGTTTTACAGGCTATGGTGAGCCGTGGTAGGCGTAGTACCCAAGCTCGGGAGGACGAACAGAGGCATGAGGAGAGGGGTCAACAGTAGGCCCCAGTACCCCAGGGTCCCACAGTACTTCCTCCACCACCACCTGTGGACTACAACGTATTCATGTAAGGCCTTGTCCAGGTGATGCAGACGCAGGCACAGACTCAGGCTGCGTTGCAGGCTCAGTTGCAGACACGGGTTAGAGTTGTTAAATAGGGAGTAGTCTGTTTGTTAATTGTATGATTGTTTATATGTTGCTTGTTGTCTCAGGCTCAAGCTCTAGCTCCAGTTCCACAGGAGCATGGCCATGGTGGTCTGTCCATCATGGAGAGGTTTAAGAGGATGGTCCTAGAGTACAGGGCCAGATTTGCCGAGCTTTCCAAGTACGCTCCCCACATTGTTGTAGATGATCACAGGAAGGCCAAGAAGTTTGTGATGGGGCTCAAACCATCACTCAGGTCGAGACTGGTTGCTTTTGACCATCGGATTTTGGATAAGGCTCTCAGCGCAGCATGCAGGCAGGAGGGCGAGATGGATCAGTACATAGAGGAGGAGAGGGCAGCCCAGAAGAGGATAGTGGCACCTTTCCAGAGGCAAGACAGGAAGAAGGCAGTGGTGTACCAGCAACCACAACATTCAGTAGCAGCTCCGAGTTAGCCAGCGGTTATACCCCAGACTCCCAGCTTCAGGCCCAGTGACAAGAAGGCGTGTCCTCATTGCGGAAGGACACACGGTGGATCCAAGTGTTGGAAGCTAGCAGAGAAGTGCCAGAAGGGTGGCAGCACTGTGCACCAGATCAGAGACTACCCTAGACTTCAGAAGTTTGCTTAGAGAGGAGTGCCAGCCCCAACAGCGGCAGCAACAGTGGCACCAGTGACAGGGAAGCCAGGAAGGCCTCGGGCCCAAGCCCGAGTGTATACACTAGCATGTGAGGATGCAGAGCATGTAGAGAACATCACTAAAAGAACGATTTTAGTTATGGGTGTGCAGGCTCGAGTGTTATTTGATACGGGTGCTACACACTTGTTTATTTCTGAGCGGTTTGCTAAGCAGTTAGCGGCAGAGTCTAGAGTTGAGGCAGAGGAGTTAGAGGTTCCCTTGTCTGTGCACACACCAGTAGATATTGTAGCGACCAGAAGTGCATCTCATCCTTACTTGTGTGCATTGAAGATTGAGGCTTGTTTGGGTGCTTCTACTTGCTCAAGATGAAGGATTTATGATGCTATACTTGGTCTGGATTGACTTGAGGAGCACTATGCCTTGGTCGATTGTAGGGGGAAGAAGATTACTTTCCGTATTCCTGGAGAGGATGAGTTCTGACATCCTTTGCCAAGGAATCTTGTAGGAAGGTTGTACTATCCGCCATGAAGGCTATGAAGATGGAAAACAAGGGTTGTGACACTTTCCTTGCCAGTGTGGTCTTAGTTCCTAAGGCTGATTAGTCACCTACCCTTGGGGAGATCGAGGTTGTGCAGGAGTTCCCAGACGTGTTCCTTGATGATTTGTCTGGATTGCCACCTGCAAGGGAGATAGAGTTCACTATAGAGTTGCTTCCAGGCACCTCACCTATATCTAAGGCTCCCTACTGGATGGCACCTGTGGAGTTAGCTAAGCTGAGGAAGCAGTTGTAGGAGTTGCTTGACAAGGGGTTCATTCGCCCTAGTGTGTCACCATGGGCGCACCTGTTCGGTTCTCTCAGGCTGTGCATTGACTACAGGAAGCTCAATCAGGTGACAATGAAGAACAAGTACCCCTTGTCGCGCATAGATGATTTGTTTGATCAGCTGCAGAATGCATCCGTGTTCTCCAATATAGATCTACGATCCGACTACCATCAGTTGAGGATCAAGGGAGAGGATGTGTCCAAGACTGCATTCAGGACCCGCTATGAACACTATGAGTTCCTTGTGCTTCCATTTGGTCTGACTAATGCCCCTGTAACATTCATGGATCTCATGAATAGGGTGTTTAGGCCATATTTGGATAGTTTTGTTGTGGTGTTCTTAGACGATGTGTTAGTCTATTCCCTTGATGAGGCTACACACCGTGAGCATTTGAGGATTGTTTTGGAGATTCTCGGAGAGCACAAGCTGTATGCCAAGTTCAGCAAGTGCGACTTGTGGATGCGCAAGGTTCACTTACTGGTCATGTCATCTCAGGCGCTGGAGTTGCTGTTGATCCGGCGAAGGTTCAGGCAGTGTTAGAGTGGGAGACTCCGAGGACACCATCTGAGATCAGGAGTTTTCTTGGGTTAGTAGGCTATTACAGACGATTCATTGAAGGCTTTCCTCCATCGCAGCACCTTTGACCAACCTAACTAGGAAAGGGGTTATGTATGTGTGGTCTGAGGATTGTGAGGGCAGTTTCCAGATGCTGAAGATGAGGTTGACATCTACACCCGTGTTGATTTTGCCTAGTGGTACCGAGAGTTTTACGATCTATTCTAAGGCTTCCCAGATAGGCCTTGGTTGTGTTTTGATGCAGCATGGTAAGGTAGTTGCCTATGCTTCTCACCAATTATAGGAACATGAGCATAACTATCTGACCCATGATTTGGAGTTGGCAGTTGTGGTCCATGCACTGATGATCTGGAGACACTATCTAATTTACAATGTCAAGTTTGAGGTGTTCATTGACCACAAGAGTTTGAGGTACCTTTTGTCTCAGAAGGAGTTGAACATACGACACAGAAGATGGATTGAGTTTCTTAAGGACTACGACTTCGAGCTTTAGTACCATCCAGGGAAGGCGAATGTCGTGGCTGATGCGCTCAGCAGTAAGAGGTTCCTACTTCAGTAGGATTGGAAGATGCTAGAGGATGCATAATGTGCTATGATCAATCTAGAGCCATAGTTGTGTCAGGCTTTCGTGGCACAGTTGTCTATCCGATCCACAGTGTTAGATGAGGTGATTGAGCAGCAGGGAGCTGATCCTAGACTTCAGAAGATGGTGGGCAAGGCAGGCATTGCTCGTGATGAGGGCAGTGTCATTAGATTTCAGCACCGAGTATCTGTACCAGATATAGTGGAAGTTTGTGAGCGAGTACTTGTAGAAGCTCACATGTCTCGATTCTCTATTCATCTCAGCAACACCAAGATGTACCAGGATTTGAAGAGATCCTTCTGGTAGTTAGGCATGAAGAAGGATGTTGCTGAGTTTGTATCTAGGTCTTTAGTGTGTCAGCAGGTTAAGGCCGAGCATCAGAGACCACCAGGCCTTATGCAGAAGATGGAGATACCTATGTGGAAGTGGGAGGCAATCACCATCGATTTTGTGATGGGTTTGCCCAAGTCAGCTAAGGGCAATGACTCGATTTGGGTGGTTGTAGACTGTTTCTCCAAGACTGCTCACTTCTTGCCCATGAGGAAGAAACAGTATGTGGAGAGCTTGGCGAGGCTGTAAGTTGGCAGCATTGTGAGATTGCATGGTGTGCCAAAGTCCATTATCTCTGACAGAGACCCGCAGTTTACATCGAGGCTGTGGCAGAGTCTTCAGGAGGCTTTGGGTTCTCAGTTGAAGCTCAGTTTAGTATTTCACCCTTAGACAGACGGTCAGTCTGAGAGGACGATTCAGACACTCGAGGAAATGTTGAGAGTGTGCGTGCTTGACTAGAAGGGCGACTGGGAACGTCACCTACCTCTTGTGGAGTTTACCTACAACAATAGTTTTCATGCAAGTATAGGCATGGCTCCATTCGAGGCTTTGTACGATCGGCCCTGTAGGTCTCCTTTGTGCTAGGAGGAGACTAATGATAGATAGTTGGTTGGACTGAGTTGGTGCAAGAAACTTCAGATAAGATTCAGCTCATTAGGTAGAGGTTGGTTGCAGCACAAGATAGGCAGAAGAGTTACGCCGACAACAGAAGGAAGGACTTAGAGTTCGTGGTTGGTGAGCATGTTTTCCTCAAGGTTTCACCTACTCGAGGTATGGTTAGGTTTGGCAAGCATAGCAAGTTGAGTCCAAGATTCATTGGCCCATTTAAGATTCTCAGGCGGATGGGCAGTGTGGCGTACGAGCTAGCTTTACCCAGCGCTAGAAAGTGTGCACCCAATCTTCCACGTGTCTATGCTCAAGAGATACGTGCGAGATCCGTCACATGTCATCAATCACGAGCCAGTGGAGCTTCAGCCAAACTTGTCCTATGTAGAGCGACCAGTGGCCATCCTAGATCGTAAGGTTTAGCACCTCAAGAATAAGGCTATTGCATCTGTGAAGGTGTAAAGCTACATAGGAGCTTGAGGAGGCCATGAAGAAGCAATATTCCCATCTGTTTGGTTAGTACTTTTGCTCTAACTTAGAGGACAAAGTTTTCTTTTAGGGGGAGAGGGTGTATGGCCCTTAATTTTGTGCATTTTATAACTATTTTGATGATTAATTATTCTGCCTGAAATTTCTTCTTAATGTTAACATCCATTGACGTTAAGGGGTAGTTGACGGCAACACTTGTGTCATTTACCTTGTGGCCAGAAGATCTAGACGTCAACATCGATTGATGCCTATTTCTGGTTGACGGCAGCTATGTGGTCGTTTACTTCTCCGTCGGTGTTTGGGAGTCCAGATCTGAAACTATCCCATTTTCTCCAGAGTTTGATTAGGAAACCTCCCCCCAACAGTCAGGACTCTTATGACTTAGGATTCCCACGACTCTATTGCCTATTTAACCAAGACATCTCGGCTAAGAGACAACTTTGGTTCAGAAGAGAGGTTTTCTAGGTTTTGAGGAGAGAAAGAGAGAACTTGTGAGGGTTGATCCGGCAATCTAAAGGCTTCACCGGCGATCTTCTGCAAGGGGGGAGACTCTACTAGAGGTGGAGGAGCTCTCCCAACGCCGAGGGATCAACTGCACAAGGGTGGAAGTCGAATCAAGGCAGGGAACATCACCTCTTTGGCTTGGCCGAGGAGGGCTTCATCGCCAAAATTCGATCTTCAAAGGTTTTTAGAGAGGCAAGTAACATAGGGTTTCATCCCTAGACCTATCACCTAGAATTTAGGTATTTTTCCAGATTTTTAATTCGTGTCCTGGACCCCTAAATTCCTTGTTTTCTGTGTTTGGTCTGCATTTTCTGCAGATAGGAGATTGACGGCAACCTTCTTGCCGCCAAGTTCCTGAGTTAACGGCAATCGATTGTGCCGTTAACCCACTCTGACGGCAAGCCCCTTGCCGTCAAGTTCATTGGTTTTATAGAACAATAATCTATGTGGTGTGATTTTTGGGGATTTGTGGATGTTTGCATATGCTATAAAATTTCTGGTTGGCCAGGTATGTTTATTAGGTCAAACAATGAGTTCTTATTAAAATTCTGATCATAATGCTATTTATAGAATTCTATTATGGGGAATTATGCATGTTTTGACAGATCTAAATTCAGAATAAATAGGTATTATGTATGAAATTGTTACAGGAAATTTCCATGAACCTAGGGTTAATGTATACATGTTTTAAGACTGTCAGATCTGATTGTTCACTATTTATCATGTATAACTGAATTATCTTATTAAATTATATGAGATATCTGTTAAATGTTAAGAATAGATATAATATCAATTTTTTTTTAAAAATTCACCATATGATATATTTCATGTGTAGAATTTATGGTTAAAATTTGAGTCTGTTCTGACATCTATAGGTACTGTTTGCAATTGTAAAGGTATTAAAAGGGTATGTTAAGCATGATTAATCAAGAAACGATATTTGTTGTGATTAGTATCATGTTTAGCTATTGTTAAGCATATTTTATTACTGTTAGACACCATGATAAGTTTTGTAACCTAAAAGATATGTGTTTGCATTATAAGCATGTGAATGGATCATTAAGAGCATGTATATTATTGCTAAGCATGTGATTAAGTGAAATATTGTGATTAAATGAAATTTGTGCCGAAATTGACACTGCTACCATAGAAGGATGTGGAGCCATACTGTAGAAAAGTCCCTATGGGAAGGCTCAATGTGTACGTGATATTCTGTGGGCATCAGGATGAAATCCTGGAGGTGGGCAAGTACCACTGGTTAGGGTGCAGAGGGCTTCTCTCTGTTCTGCGCAGTTACCAAGATTCATCACTATAATGCCTAGGTGACGGGTGTGTGTTATGTGATATGTGTGTCCTTCTTTATGGTGGTTCAGACTATGTGTCACGGCAAAAAATAATGTGTAAAGATGTGAACTATGTGTGTATGTGCCAAGTGATCATGTGAAAGTGATGTGTTAATATGTTACAATGTGAAATAATGTGAAACCATGTGATCGTATTATATTTATGTTAAAACAGCAAGAAAAATGTGTGATTATGTGATATAAAAGCATGTGAAAAGTGATAGATATCATACTAGGTTTGCTAGTAACCATGTGTTTAATTCCATGATCAAGTTGTTTGGAAATATATTATGAATTGATACCATGTTTTAGGCTAAGACCATGTGTAGATAACATGTTATAGGTTCTTCATTTGTACTTGTTTGTTATGACATGAACCATGTGGTAAAATTACTCTTTTTGTTAAATTGAGTAGCATGAATGTGGTATGTGTAAGGATGTGCCAATGGGTTACTTGCTGAGTCTTTTGTGAAGACTCATCCTTGCTTTGACATACAGGTGAGACAGGTGTTCCTATGATTGAGGAGGACATTGTGAGGAGCGACTCTGAGAGAGAGGAGTAGCAGAGCTATTGGAGGACTGTCTCTTATAAATTGTATTTTTCATTTACTAGTATGTGGACAATGATGTTATATGAACTTGTTTAATTATGAACTTTGTTTATTTTCATTGCTACTATATAGACTGTGGAATGTGTGTAATGATGTTGGAATAAGAATCTCTTTCATTTTTGCTGTAGTTTCCTTTGTTATTTATGTACATCTCTACCTACTGTGTTGTGTTGGGTACATGTCCCACTGTGATGGCACACTTTATATCGACGTGGATTGGTATAATCGTACCGATTTAAAGAGGGTCGTTACACTGCAGCTAGAGTTTTGTTTGATTCTGGTGACTCCCACTCTTTTATTTCTGAGGAGTTTCTAGACTCTCTTGAGGAGATGGACATGGGAGTGTCTGTAACAACCCAGGATCCGAATTACTAGTAACCAACCAATAACCCAAACCTTGACCCGTCACCCATGAGCCGAAACTCGGAAGGGTAAGAAGAGAAAGTCTGAGGAGAACATATAAGAAAATGTACACACCACAATAATTTAAAACATTCCAGTATATATGAATAACAAAATGGTACAACTCAGAGCTGATGCAACAAAGTAAAGAGTACAACAAGTACATAAACTAAAGTACTACTCACAGCAGCTAAGCAGGTCCAGCATAGGAGTGACCTGGCTCCTCAGCACCTGGAGCCGACGACGAACCACCTAAAAGGGAAGGGAGTGAGTCTCAAGAAGAGGCCCAGTAGGGACACTAACCCCCACTAGTAACAGTACTAAAAAGCAGTGCGGAAAGTAAACCTACAGTAAGTACAACACTGCAAGAACACACGAGAAACTGGTGGTGTGATGCACACTCCTCGCAAGAGCGCGTCAAGAAACTGGAACCTCGTAGGCTCAATAGTACAGCAACACAACAAGCTCACACAAACAAGCACACACACACACAAGGTAGGACCAGCTAGGGCCTATGGCTTGGCGCCTCGACACCATAGAGTCCTTCAACCCTAGCAACGTGTGCACACTCAGACGCTCTCCCTTGCGTCTAGTCCTCGATTGATTTTCCTCTACGCCGGACTCGAACGGTGGAGAAGGGGCCCTACGGAAACCGGCTCGTAACCACCACAAGGGGCACACACAGGACGGAGTTGCACTTGACGTCTAGACTCACCGGCAGAATAGCTTAACGCCAGTCATCCAGATGGAGCCTTCCTCGACGTCTGGGAAACACAACACAAGCACAAACACAAGCACGACAAAACTCAGTACAAGCACAGACAGAGATGCTCTCAACGTCCGGCACACCGTGCTAGGAGGCAGACACTGTGTGTCAATACCTCTCACAACGGTAAAGGGCTCAGCTTGCTGGGACCTACCTGTGAGGTTGACGGCAACATCGATTGCCACCAACCCTAGGGTAAATGACAACAACCTTGCCATCTACAGAAAGTAGACGACAACATCGATTGTTGTTTACCTCACCTTGGCGGCAAGGGATCTTTCCTCCAAGTTTCTTCCTGGAGAACTTGACGTCAACCGATGTTGACGTTAAGTTCTTCAGCTTCTAGCAGCTGAAACGGCCCCAAGCCGCTCCCACGGGTGATCCAGCCCAAGAAACCTTGGATTGATGATGGGAAACACTTTCCCTCATCACAAAACACTAGTATGAAGCAGGAAAACAGCAATCCAAAGCTTGGATCGGCGGATCCACCCCAAAACTCGGCATAGTGGAACCCTCCCCAAAAAGATCGATTTTCATGCAAATCACACACACACATGCACGACATTGCAAACAGGGGAGTGAAGGGGCAGAGTCCCTACCTCTGTACGTAAGGAAATCTCCCAATAAGCCTCGAATCGTGTCGATTTCCCCGGAGCCCACCCACGAGGATGATCCTTTAAACCCCGATTTCCCGCCCGATCCATCACCGCCAACATCGATTGCCGTCAAGTTCATGTATGGAAGATTCTGGAAAGTTCGGTAGACATCAACATCATTTGACGCCAAGACCCAGTAGATGGCAGCATCCTTTCCGTCTACCCCACAGTTGACGTCAACACCCCTGACATCAACCTACTATTGACGTCAAATCCCTTGATGTCAACCGGTACTGTTCCAAAAGAAGGCTTGTTAAGGGTCCAATAAGGCCCTTGGCTTTACAGTGTCCAGCGAGCTGGTGGTGGAGCTGCCGATAGGAGACTTCGCTCTGACCTCTTACTATGTTGAGGAGGTACCAGTGCAGATGTAGGGTCACTGTTTTCCAGCCTGGTTGTTTGCTATGTAGTTGCAAGATTTTGATATGATTTTGGGTATGGACTGGCTTGAGCAGTACAGTGCTATGGTTGATTGCAAAAAGAAGAGGGTGTACCTTCAGATACCTGGAGGAGCTATCTTCTACTTCGAGGGTATCGTACCTCTTACTTCCTACTTCTTGATTTCTGCTTTGAGGGTAGAGAGCTTGTTGGCTTCTGGGTGTCAGGGTTTTCTTGCTACTGATGTGCTTATCGAACAGGTTTCTTGGGGAGTAGAGGACATTCCAGTGGTCTATGAGTTTCCGGATGTCTTTTCGGACGAGTTACTTAGTCTACCACCATATAGAGAGATTGAGTTTACTATTGAGCTTGTTCCTGGCACTGTACCTTTTGCGCAGGCAGCATACCGCATGGCACCAGCAGAGTTGCGGGAGCTGAAGAGGCAGTTAGAGGAGTTGTTGGAGAAAGGCTATATCTGTCCCAGCTTTTCTCCTTGGGGGTCTCCAGCACTATTTGTGAAGAAGAAGGATGGTATCCTGCGATTGTGTATTGACTACAAGAATCTGAACCAAGTGACCATCAAGAATAGGTATCCTCTGCTTAGGATTGATGATCTCTTTGATCAGCTTCAGTCAGCTTGAGTTTTCTCTAGGATTGACCTGAGGTCAGGCTACTATCAGTTGCGGATCAGGGACTCGGATGTGGAGAAGATTGCCTTCAGGACCAGATATGGGCAATTTGAATTTTTGGTGATGCCATTTGGGCTCACCAATGCACCAGCGGCCTTCATGGATCTGATGCATAGGGTGTTTCACCAGTACCTGGATTAGTTTGTCGTGGTGTTTGTTGATGACATTCTGGTGTACTCTGCTTTAGAGGAGGAGCATGCCCAGCACCTGAGGATCATATTGCAGACTCTGCGAGAGCACCAGCTGTATGCCAAGCTCAGCAAGTGTGAGTTTTGGATGCAGCAGGTTCACTTTTTGGGGCATGCGATCTAAGGTGACAGAGTTTCAGTGGATCCAGCAAAGGTCGAGGCAGTTTTGCAGTGGGAGAGACCTTATACAGTGATAGAGATCCGTAGTTTTTTTGGTTTGGCTGACTACTACCATAGATTTATTAGAGATTTTTCGCAGATTGTTGCACCCCTGACTCGTTTGACGAGGATGGGAATACCATTCGAGTGGTTAAAGCAGTGTGAGCAGAGCTTCATGGAGTTGAAGCGACTGCTTACATCCGCACCAATCCTAGTGTTGCCTTCAGGTATGGGGGGTTTCGAGGTCTGCACAGATGCTTCCAGTGTTGGCCTAGGAGTAGTCATGATGCAGCATGGCAGAGTGGTGGCTTATTCATCACGGCGGCTAAAGCCCCACGAGGAGAGTTACCCGACCCATGACCTGGAGCTTACAGCTGTGGTCTTTGCACTAAGGATTTAGCATCACTACTTGTACAGTGTGAAGTTTGTGGTTCGCACCGACCACTAGAGTCTGCGATATGTCTTTTCACAGAGGGATCTGAACATGTGGTAGCGTCGCTGGATGGAATACCTGAAGGACTATGATTTCAGCATTGAGTACCAACCTGGGAATGTGGTTGTTGATGCCCTGAGCAAGAAGGCGTAGGTGAGTTATCTCATGTTGAGAGAGTGGCAGTTGTGGCAGTCTGCAGCAGAGGGATCCATCAGAGTTTCCACCAAGCGACAACAATGTATGCTAGGCAGTTTATTAGCTGCTCCAGCTATATTGAGGCCTAGTAGACAGATCTTGAGTTGCACAGAGTGTTGCTACTCCCAGAGGTTGAGCTATATGATGACAGGACTGTTAGGTTCTGGGACAGACTCTATGTACCTGATGAGGAGTCTAGCAAGAGAGCAATTTTGCACTCGATACTCGATTCATCCAGGGTCAAGCAAGATGTATCACAGGTTGAGGCGATAGTTTTGATGGCCCAGAATGAAGAGAGACATAGCGGCTTTTCTTGCCAGGTGTTTGGTCTGTCAGCAGGTGAAGGCCGAGGACCAGCGCCATGGAGGGTTTGTACAACCATTAGAGATTCCCATGTGGAAATGGGACCATGTGACGACAGATTTTGTGTGTGGACTGCCGAGGATAGCTGGAGGATATGACAATATTTGGGTGCTTGTGGATAGACTGACAATGACTGCCAAGTTCTTGCCCATCAGAGCTGGCTGGAATGTGAGCAGGTTGGCCAGATTGTACATGGAGTGGATCATTCCTTTACACGAGGTGCCGATCTCTATTGTGTTAGATAGAGATCTGCACTTCACTTCTGGGTTCTGGTGTAGCTTTTAGAGAGCCTTCGGGACAGAGTTAGCATTTAGCTCTGCCTATCACCCATAGTCAGATGGACAGTCAAAGTAGACTATCCAGAGTTTGGAGGACATACTGCTAGCTTGTTGTCTGGAGTGGCAGGGGTCTTAGGCAGCTCACTTACCATTGGTCGAGTTTGCATATAATAATAGTTATCATTCTAATATCGGCATGGCACCCTATGAGGCCCTGTACGGACGCCCGTGTCGTACTCCTCTTGACTGGTTTAAGGTGGGCGAGCGAGTCGTCACTGGACGAGAGTTAGTGTGACGACCCAACCAACAAACTGGTCCAATAACCATACTAGTTGGTAGACTTCCCAGGAAGGTCACCCATCCTGGGACTACTCCTAACTGAGCACGCTTAACTTCAGAGTTCTTTTCCTACTCGAGCTCTGAAAATGACTAGTCCGAGTTGTTGGTAGTCTGTTGATTTAGTCTATTTAACATATTCTTATATGGGGCGTTACAATCTACCCCTCTTATATAAGCGAGGTCCTCGTCGCTATTCACATATAGCACACAATCAAACCCCAGGCGAGCAGGATTCTAGAGGTGGCCCCCATAGGCTCAAGAGGTGGCTCCCACTATGTATCACTTTGGGTCATTATGGCCACAAGAGGTGGCTCCCATAGCGTAGCACTTTGCCCTATGTGGCACTTAGTTCCTGCACTTCCGGCTGGGCAAGGCTCTGATACCATTTGTGACGACCCAACCAGCAAACTGGCCCAACAATCGTGCCAGTTGGTAGACTTCCCAGGAAGGTCACCCATGCTATGACTACTCCCAACTGAGCACGCTTAACTTCAAAGTTCTTTTCCTACTCGAGCTCTGAAAATGACTAGTCCGAATTGTTGGTAGTCAACTGATTTAGTCCATTTAACATATTCTTATATAGGGTGTTACAATCTACCCCTCTTATATAAGTGACGTCCTCGTCGCTGCTCACATATAGCACACAATCAAACCCTAGGCAGGCAGGATTCTAGAGGTGGCCCCCACAGGCTCAAGAGGTGGCTCCCACTATGTAGCACTTTGTGCCATTGTGGCCTCAAGAGGTGGCTCTCATAGCGTACCACTTTGCCCTGTGTGGCACTTAGTTCCTGCACTTCCGGCTGGGCAAGGCTCTGATACCATTTATGATGACCCAACTAGAAAACTGGCCCAACATTCGTGCTAGTTGGTAGACTTCCCAAGAAGGTCACCCATCCTGAGACTACTCCCAACTGAGCATGCTTAACTTCAGAGTTCTTTTCCTGCTCGAGCTCTGAAAATGACTAGTCCGAGTTGTTGGTAGTCTGCTGATTTAGTCCATTTAACATATTCTTATATGAGGCGTTACAATCTACCCCCTCTTATATAAGCGACGTCCTCGTCGCTATTCATATATAGCACATAATCAAACCCCAGGCGAGCAGAATTCTAGAGGTGGCCCCCATAGGCTCAAGAGGTGACTCCCACTATGTAGCACTTTGGGCCATTATGGCCTGAAGAGGTGGCTCCCATAGCGTAGCACTTTTCCCTATGTGGCACTTAGTTCCTGCACTTCCGGCTGGGCAATGTTTTGATACCATTTGTGACGACCCAACCAGTAAACTGGCCCAACAATCGTGACAGTTGGTAGACTTCCCAAGAAGGTCACCCATCCTAGGACTACTCCCAACTGAGCACGCTTAACTTCAGAGTTCTTTTCCTATTCGAGCTCTGAAAATGACTAGTCCGGATTGTTGGTAGTCAACTGATTTAGTCCATTTAACATATTCTTATATGGGGTGTTACAGTTAGTCCATGTAAGGCCCTCGAACTTTATTCATATTATGTTTATCTATATGCATACGATATTTGTTGTAAATAGCATGTTTATTTATTTACTTATGTGCATATGTATATATGTGTTTAGTTCTATGCATATTAGATTTATTTAATTGTGTATAATGTATTTAAATAATGATGTGCACATTGTATGTATTGTGTATGTAGGTTTACTTAATATATGTTTTCTGCCCGAAATCCCTGGTTAACATCAATATCACTTGACGTTAACATCAGGTTGACAACAAATAGTGTGCCGTTGACTTCATATTGACATCCAGATCGACGAACGCTGACTTCCTATTAACGGTAGCAATGTGGCCGTTTACTTCTCCGGTTTTTTTTGCGAATCCAGATCTTAAAATGGCTGCATTTTTTACGGTTCTGGATTAGGAAACTATCCCTAATGGTAGGAAACCTAAACCTAAGCGTACCCCGACCTATTAGCCCAATAAAACCAACAGCTTTCATCGAGATTAAGACTTTGGGTTGAGAGGAAAGCTACGGTTTTCTTGTGAGAAAACCAGTGCATTTGCAAGACTTCATCCGATGTGTGAGGAGTTCTTTCGGCGATCTACTGCGACTGGAAGGAGATCCTTGGGTTGCTAAAGCTTCCCCGACTCCAGAAGATCTTCTGTGCTAGCGTGAAGAGTTGATTCAGGGTTGAATTCTGCACCTTCTTGGCTTGGCCGAGGAGGGCTTCTTCGACCAAATAATCCCATTAGAGATTTATTTGCAAGCAAGTAATTGAGGGTTAATGTCCCTAGACATGTCCCCTAGGTCCTAGAATTTTTTCCGTATTTTACTCGTGTCCTGGAACCCCAATTCTTCCCTTTTTGTGAGTTCGGTCTGCACTTCTACAGATAGGATGTTGATGGCAACTTTGTTGCCGCCAGGATCTTAATTTGACGGCAGCATCCTATGTCGTTAACCCATGTTGACGGCAAGGTCCTTGCCGCCAAGTTCTTCTATTCTTCATAGAATTATGTTGAGCATGTCTGTGTTATGATTTCGGATTTCTGGATGGCTGTGCATGCTGTAAAATTTATGGTTGGTCAGGTATGGTCAGTAGGTCATATCATGAGGTTCAGTCGAATTTCTGTGCTTGGTTTTAATTAATATAATTCCTATTGTGGAGGATTAAGCATGTTATGACTATGTTAATTATGAAAAATTAGTATTACTACATGATAATGTCACAAAAAAAAATTCTATGATATTAGGGTTTCTGTTCTCATGTTTTGAAACTATTGGAACCGACTGCTCTATTGTCTACCATGTTAGGTAAATATTTCATTGAAATTACCTGAATTCTATGTTAAATTATTAAAATTAGTTTTACAATTGAGAAAAATCTGAAAAATTAGGCATATGACATATTATATGTACAGAGTCTGTGATAAAAATTTGATACTATTTTAATGTCAGCAGTTACTGTTTGTAATTAACAAGGTTAGTTAGGCCATGTTAAGTAATTTTACTTTGGATGATGTAAATTTCAATGTGTAGCAGCATGATTAGGTTCCGTTGTGATTAAAATGACAGTGTGAAATGATAATATTATGTTCTATAAACTGAAGCATGTCTAATTGTTTAAAGTGCATGTGAATTAGTTAAGTGTGTATGTAAGTAATTGAGAACATGTGATTAAGTGTTAATGTATAATTGTGCCGAGATTGACACTGCTACCATAGAAGGTTATGGATCCGTACTTTGGAAAAGTCCCTATGGGAAGGCTCATTGTGTATGTGATATCCTATGGGCATTAGAATGAAATCTTGGAGGTGGACATGTACCACTGGTTAGGGTGGAGAGGACTTCTCCCGGTTTTGCACAGTTACCAAGATTCATCACTGTATTGCCTAGGTGACAGGTATGCGTTATGTGAATGTGTGTCCTTCTTTATAGTGGCTCGAACTATGTGTCACGACAAATTAAGTGTAAAAGTGTGAAATATGTGAATATGTGAAATGTGAACATGTGAATGTGATAGCATGTGAAAATATGTGAATGTGATATAATTATGTTAAAACAACAAGCTTAAGATGTAAATAAGTGTTATAAATACATGTGAAAATGATTAGATATCATGCTAGGTTTGCTAGTTATTATGTGCATATTCCCATGATCAAATTGTGTATAATTGTGAAATGATATGAATAGAATTTGAAACCATGATTCATGTTATATATACTATGTGTAAGAAGCATGTGTAGGTTGTTCATATGTATTTGCTTAATTAACATGGAGCATGTGCCATGTGTTCCCTTTATTGTTTATTTGATTAGTATGTGTATGTGATATGTGTAAAGATATGCATGTAGATTGCTTGTTGTGTCTTTCTTTTTGGAAAACTCATACTTGCTTTAACATACAGGTGAGACAGATGTCCCCATACTTGAGGTGGACTTAGAGAGGAGCAACTCCGAGCGTGAGGAGTAGCTGCTTGTGGAGATTTCTACTTAGACCACTTTTCTTTTCATAGTATGTAAACAATGTTATTTCATATGGACATGTATAATGTAGATAGCTGTTATTTAATTTTGCTATATAGACTGTGGAATTATGTGAATGATGATGGAATAAGACTTCTATTTTATTTCCGTTGTACTCTTTTGATATTCATGTACATTTCAACCTATTGTGTTGTGTTGGGTAAATGTCCCACTGTAATGACGCCCTTTATATCGATGTGGATTGGTATAATCGTACTGGTATAAGGAGGGTCATTACAGTCCAGCAGTCAGTGGAGGTGGTACAGCTCGTCAGACAGAGGCTTCAGACAGCACAGAGCCGACAAAAGAGTTATGCTGATCAGCGCATGCGACCGCTTGAGTTTCAGATTAGGGACCAGGTGTTTGTCAGAGTGTCCCCTATGAAGGGGGTGATGAGGTTTAGTAGGCGTGGGAAGTTGAGTCCCCGCTATATCGGACCCTTTACCATCACTGAGCGTGTCAGAGGTTTGGCATATTGGCTTCAGCTTCCGCCAGAGTTGGTAGCAGTCCACGACGTGTTCTATGTGTCAATGTTGTGAAGGTACCTTCCAGATGAGTTGCATGTTCTCCAAAGTACAGAGTGGACTGAGGTGACACCAGTGTTGACAATACCAGAGTTTCCGCTATATATTGAGGATCGCCGAGTTCAGAGGTTGAGGAACAAAGTGATCCCACTGGTCCGTGTTGCTTGGCAGTGGCATTTAGGAGGCGAGTCAACATGGGAGCAGAAGGACAAGATGCGTGAGCAATTTTTGTACCTCTTTGGTGAGTTCTCTTCCCCTTGCATTGTTTGAATTTTGAGGGCGAAATTCTTTTAGGGGGGGGGGATGTAAGGCCATGGGCCTTATTGGACCCTTATTGGGCCTTTTTTTTAGAACAGTGGGTTGACGTCAAGGGTGTTGATGTCAACAGTGGGTTGACGGCAAGGGTCTTGCTGTCTATTGGGTCTTGGGGGGTGTTTTGGGTTGTATAAAAATGTAGAAAAGGAAAGAGATATGCCCCTATCTAAAAAAGAAATAATAACATGCATGAAGAGAAATGAGAAGAAGGAAGGAAGAAAGAGCCCCAAAGGGGTGACTCCCTGGCTGTGGGGTGATGCCCTTGGTCGTGCAGAAGCCTTAGAAGAGTGTGGAAGCCGCCTCCTCAGCCGCCAAGCTCCATACTTGAAGGAAGAGACGACTTGATGAAGAGGATAATGAGAAAATGGGTGGAAATAGGAAGGCCACGAGCTAAGGGGAAGTTCTGGAAGGATTTTGGCAGCACTTCGTGGCAAAATGGGCTCCCCCTCTTCTTCTGTAAGGGTAGGTTCACTTATAAAGACGAGAGAGAGAAAATCCCATCCATAAGTGATAATGACCCATGCAAATAATCAAAAGTCATGTAAATCCGCATGGGAAGAGTCCCAGGAGGGTTCCAAGGTAGGATGGAACCTCAAACCGCGGTTGGGGGTGTTGGATCGAGATGGCACTAATGATGTCCTAGAGGGCAGTGAATAGGACTTCTTGCACTTTAAAATTTTTATCTGAAATTAGACAACACTAAAATAGAATTGTTAGTATTTAGTGTAGTGTGTGATTCAAGTGTAAGTTGGCAGAAACAATCACACAAATGCACAAGAAATTTTATCCTGGTTCGGCCCTTCCCACATGGAAGTCCTACGTCCAGTCCTTAAGCAAACCACTTGAGATTTCACTAACTACCAAGAATACTTGGCCTTCTCTCACCCTTGAGAGGTATTACAAGCCCACTTGCTCCCAAGCAAGTCTTCTCTTAATAGGGGTACAAGAACTACCTTTAACAAGGCCTTCCCTTCACAGAGGGGTACTGCAGGAATAAACCTCCTGCGGGTTATACAACAGAATGTAAAAACACTTGTATGTTTGCTCTGAAGGATGAGTAAACATAGGAAATTCAGAAAGGAATTTAAATAAAAATACAGCTCTGATCCTTTCTGAATCAAGAAGGGTGGACTAGAAGATGATAATCTAGTTACACAAATTCCACCCAACAGAAACAAGACTTCTGTGGAGAGGAGAGCTTGGAGATTTTCGGACAGTGGAAGCTCTCTATCTTGCAGCTTAGTAGAAGGCTTGTGGAGGCTCTTGCTAGCAGAATGCAGGTGTGAGTTGAATGTGTTGCTAACTATTTTCACACTCTTAGTGTTGGTATCTTGTTCAAACTTCGGCTTCTATATATGCTTTAGAGGATGTTTCCGTTTGAAACTATCCGTTGGAGATCTAGCCATTTGAGGAGTGACCTTTGATCCTTTGGGTGCTGATGAGATTTTGGTTATCCATTAGTCCTTCAGCTTTTTAGCTTTCCAACAGCTTCAGACCATGCTTGTAGCTTCACAGCTTAGAAGTCAGTCTTCAATTAATGTTCTGTGAAAGCTCCATGCTGAAAATATGCCTATTAAATGTTCTGCAACAAGGACAAGACAAAAGAAAAGATACCTCCATACTTTCTGAGGTAGGTAAGTCAGAAATATATGTAAAGTATGGAAACCTTAGATAGATAGATGTTCAGGGTAATAAAAGACAGACAGACAGTTGCATAAAAAAGTAAGGTGAGGTTCTGACAGAGGTAGGCGAGCCTCTATCAGATACCCCATGTGCCTGATGGCATTAACTGCAAGACAACTGCTGAACGAAAAGAGAACAGAACTTCTGACATAAAGCAAGAGACCAATTTGTACAAATATTTAGATATTATCACAGATAATTTTTGTGGTTATTTTGAGTATGATATATCCTATCTGTCAGAATACATTAAATATTAGTAACATGACAAGATATTATTCTGAAGGATATACAAGTACTATGTGTTCTGCAAAAAATCTCATTAAGCAAAGAAAATATCAAACAATCGAGATTTCATGAAATTATAAAATAATATTTGCATAGAAAAAGTGTACAGAAGTTATCAGGGAAGTCGGAGTCAGAAAGATATGTACTTCGACTCTCTTGGAGTCAGAGTCAAAATCATGAGAAACAGACTGAAATTCGACTCTACAGAAGTCACAGTGAGACCATTGAATTTGACTTTATAAAAGTCGGAGTGATAAGAATCATGTAACGACCCCGGCACCCGGATCCCCGGCTCCCACCGAGAATCCGAACATTGGGACCGCCGCCCACGGGTCTGGAGACCCGGAAGGGCTAATGGATCGGTCTAACAAGATATGTAATAGAAATAAATAACAACAAATGTACTAAACTGCACCACAAGTGAATGGAAAATATCCAACACTAAGTAACAGTCTAGTATAGTCCCAAAGTAAATAAAGTACAAGTGCTGAAATAAACGGGAAGGAACACGTCCCCTAGAGGCATACCCCGAGGGTGAAGTAGAACTGCTGGGGGAACACTGCCACTAGAGACGTCGACTACTGCGGACCCATCTCCTCAGTCCGCCGCGGAGGGAGCTACTGTGAAGTCTCACCTACAAAATAGGGAGTGAGCCTCATGAAGAAGCCCAGTAGGGACTACCAATCTCCCACTGGTTCTAACAGCAGAATAGAACTAAGTGCAATAATTAAATAAAGCAGTAAAGTCTATTCTATTAAATAGAGTCAAGTGCGGAAGCGTGAAGGAAACTACACGGTCGTCGGTCTAGGCTACACAGCGGAACCGGAAAACCCGTGTACACCAAGGCACCATAAGAACCCAGCTGTAACATAGACAGTAGACACTGCCTGGACAAACACACTAGCTACAGAACACTACACTAGTCAGCCAGTCAGGTGCGCCACGTGCCTTACCCTTGACCAACGGTCCATGTCTAACACCTCTCGTCGGAGTGAGACGCGGAACAAGAACAACCACAACTGCCGTAGTCTGGCCGGACTACGGTCCTACGCCTAACCCCTCTAAATGGTTCCGGAACCACGTAGAGTGAGGCAGTGAGAAAACGACTAGCTGATCTGTGCTGTACGAGCTACCAAGCACCGGCATCCCAGACTCAGCTAAGAGAGCTCTACAAATGACTCACGCCGCTGTCCCACCGTTTTCCCCTACTGCTACCAGAGTCAACGACTCGAGCAAACCAGCCGCCCGGAGCAACACCCTCTGACATAGGCGCGCGGGGACTGGGGGTCCCATGTAACGATAACAACCTGTCTCGTGGACAAGCCCTCAAGTGCCTAGCACCGGGCGGAGAGAGACTAGTAGTAGCACTGCACTAGGAACAACACAGGTGCCAAGAAAAACCGAGTCGCAGCGGAAGCTAAATGGAACACCAACAGGTTGACAGTCAACTCTCAGTCAGAAAGGCGACGTATCGACTTGTCGCGACCAGAATGTGACAGCATTGTCCATCGCGACAAGAAATCGGAAGGCGGCCCTTGCGCCCGTCGCGATAGCATCGCGACGGCTATGGGCGCCGCAACAAACCCGGGCCTTCTGGACGCGACACGTACCCAGTCGTAATCTCATCACGATGGAGACAGCGGTCGCAATCTAGCAAGACCCCAAAACCCGGAGAGCTGCCACGTACCCCGTCGCGTTTGGTAGACGCGTCGGGTTACATGCGAACGCGACGCCAAGATACGTCGCGACCTGGTCGCGACTGGGAATCCCGTCGCAACCACAGTCGAGTGCTCTAACAAGAGCAACCCCACAACCTCTTCAAACCACGAGCAGTACAACAAGGGGAGAGGGGCATTCCTCACAATGAAAAACATTTCAAATGCTATCAAACCACCCTCACTAACCCCATGCATGAAGAGAAAGGTGAGTTACACTCCATAGACTCACATGCACACATGAATCTCTCAAACATGCAACCCCAATCCAAGTATGATTCCATACAATCAAACACATTGCAATCATTGTACAGAAACTACATGGATACAAGCATCACCTAGCATGAAATCTAGGCTTAGAAGGAATGGGTTGGGAACCTAGCATGAAGGACTAGGTGGAGGGTTTGGGGTCCCTACCTCCAATTGAAGAACCACCCTATTAGGGCCTTCTCATAGGAAGGCACCCCTCCACCTCCGAGCTCCAACGCTCCACAAACCTCCAACGAGCTGAGTTCGATCTCCTCCTTCAAGCCGATGTAGGGATGCACCAAGCATGAAGAACACAAAGAGAAATGAGGAGGAGAAGAAGGGGAAGACAACACAAGGTGGAAAGTTCAATCCATGCAACTTACCAAAATCAATCCACAAAGGCCAACCAATCTCCCCACAGAGCACACTACCACAAAGATCGCCAGAGGAGACAAAGAACACAGGCAAAGAGGCAAATGGGGCTTCTGTTCTCGGACTAAAGCCTTTAATCTCAGACGTTAAGAATGCGACGGCCCTGGTCATCGCGTTACTAACCGTAACGCGCCACCCACGTACGTCGCGATCTCAAGGTGCCTGCAGCC
Organism: Colocasia esculenta; assembly: GCA_014218235.1. Classification (NCBI taxonomy): domain Eukaryota; kingdom Viridiplantae; phylum Streptophyta; class Magnoliopsida; order Alismatales; family Araceae; genus Colocasia; species Colocasia esculenta. Next base: position 84,116,893 of record CM024762.1, read on the forward strand.
CTGACGGTCAAACCCGACACGTGGTGTGCATGCACAACTGACACCTGATCGCGACGGACGATAGGTCACGATCATGCATGCAAGACAACATGTGTAGGCACCGCCCAGACAAAAAAAATGAAAAAACTATCGTTTGTTGTCAGATCCAAGTCGCGACATGGGCGGTCGGCGCGTTCTAATCAAGAATGCGATGGCTACCTTCGTCGCCTTCAGAAGGCGACGGCCCTGCATGTCGCGATACTAACCGAGAGCAGTTGACCCAAGGGGTAACAAGGATGTTACAATCAATAGGTCATACTTCGACTTCTGAAGGAGTCAGAGTGAACACTTCGACTTCATGGGAGTTGGAAAACAATATAGGGACTTCAACTCTTTAAGAGTCAGAGTGGGGACTTCGACTCCTCTGAAGTGTTCATCAATCGATACCTTACTTTGACTTTGTAGGAGTCGGAGTCTAGGATTCAAATTCTCAAGAGTTGGAGTCCAGACTTCGACTTCCAAAGAGTTGGAGTCCAGTACAAAGATGGTTTCAACACTTCGACTTTCTGGAGTCAGAGTCCACAGTCGGAGTCAGTATGATATATAGTGTATTTTGTGGACTTAAAAAATTTTCAAGATAGTGTTGATATAGTATTGTACAAAATATGTTCTCTGTGATATATTCTAGTAGATTTGATTGTAGAAAGTCTTTAAAAGGTTTTGTCATAGCAAAATCACCATGTTAAAATAATTTAAAGTCTTAAATAATTTTCTTAAGGATAGTTGCTCAACAGGGGGATTGGGAGGTTGTTTATGGATGGAGATAAGGACAATGGAGGATAAAGTGGAGGTGGTTGCAGAGGCCAGCGCATGCAGATCATGTAGCGATGGGTCGTAAGGACGCGACAAGGCTTGTCGCAACAGCCAAGGTGGTCGTGACCATGAAGACACATGAACAGATATGCATGGGATGTCACGATGGGAAAGGGTGTCGCGACCTGAAGAAACGTGATGCCATGACCCATCCCATTAAGGATGATCGATTATTTTTGAAATTTGATCAATTATTTAGGAAAAATAATTGATTATTTAAACACAAGGACTCTGAAATGATAATTGGATGGGACAAGCTGAGAATTGGGCTTTTAATGAGCTCAAAACATGGCTAATAGATGGGCTCAATGTGAGTAACTAACTTGGGCGCATTAAGAGAACAAGAAATGTGATTCGACTTATGGGCCATAATCGTGTCTACAGATTGCCCCTCGTTGGCTTCCACTTTGCAAGGGAGCAGAGCGGAAGTGTAGTGGAGGTGTCATGAAATGACGATGAAGCGGAGATGACGTGGAGTGGACTGAAAAGATGGGAGACAAGTTAAAGAGACACCCGATCCAACCAACAAGCAATTAGAATCTTCTTGAAAGTCCCAGGTTAGCAGCTCGAGCAGAATGCAAGGAAAACACAAGTTTGGATGAAAAGAACGAATAGGAATGATCAACCCCTCGATTGAGAGGTACCCTAGCCAATTGGCCTACAGGTTTCATTTTGGAGGGACATGTGCGTGCAAGGCAGGTAACTCTGATTCAAAACCTTAGAGCGGTTCGCAACCGAAATGGATCAAAAGGAATAAGGATGAAAATTGGATAGAAAAATCTAGACAAGGAATTCCTTGACAGACTGGCAAGAGCAACTCGCTCAGAGGCAAACCTTCTAATTCAGAGTGGAATAAGATTTCTTGTTCTGAACATGGAGAATAGTTGGGCACTCAACAAGGGCTCATTATTAGCCAGGGATGAGTCATGATAGCTCAAAGACTTACATGATGCATGCTGGGCTAAAGGAAAAGAAATCATCAAATCAAATGCAAAGAAAGGAAAAAAATAGAAAATACATCAAGACTAATATTGCTAAATCGGACAAAAATGGGTCTGAGAATCTTCCTGCAACCGTTGTGCAAGACAGAGTCCATCATCCCCAAACTTATCCAACTTAATGGCATGTCCAGTGATTAACTATAACGTCCCTGGATATTTATACCCAATAAGGCTCCATATCCAAGTCCGCCTCCCAAGATCGGACCGAAGTCTCGCAAGGGATAACGTGCACAATAGTCTAGTAAGAATATAAAAGACTAAGTGTATAAGACACAAGAAAGTACATGTGCTCATACTTGTATACAACAATGTACAACTGTCCTAATACATTATTACATGTCCAATAAAAGACAACAACTACCTGGGGCATACCCAGAGGGAGCACAAGCTCACACAACACAACTAACTCTACTACTGGTGGTACAAGTTGCCACAACGCCTCCGCATGCCACGCAACAGCAAACCCCTGTAAAGAATTGTAAGAGAGTTAGCCTCAACAAGTCACTGGCTCAGTAGGGACCTCCCAAAAACAACACCTAGATACTGAAGAGACCTCAACCCTGAAGGGTCTCATTGGAAACACCGATAGCCAAACCATGACATGATTAGCAGTAATTAAAACATAACAGCACCAACTAATACAGATTTTCGGAGTGTAAGGGGAACAATAGGACTAGCATGGCACCACTAGTCTACTCAACAACTGAAACGCCTAGATCACAGACCTCACAGGCAAACCACTACAAGCCACACAGGTCACCTAAGCTACAAGCCACACAGGCATACCACTGCCTAGGCTATGAGCTTCACAGGCAACCTCACATACAAAGGTAACAGAACTGCTAACCGGAAGCTAGTTCATTAAACCCTAAAACCACAATGCATCTGAAGGCTGCCCTCAAAAGGGTACAACACAGCAAGTGGTAGGTCAACATGACCTCCACGGAGCACAGCTCCATCTCAACACCTGAAAAGGTAGGTACACAATGTACCACAAGAAACGGATACCCACAGAGGGTATAGGTACCTATCACCACGAGGTACCACCTTAAAACCTCACACAACTGTGCCACTACCATGGCACACCTCAATGGGTAAAATCTTAACCAGCGAATCACACACACAAGCCATAACCAGTGGCAAAGCATGAGTCAGAAAGGAACAATGCCACCACACGGAAACTGACTACTGGTTCATGACGCCAGTATCCAACCCGGACAACACAATACAAGAACTAACTCTCAGTCTCGCAGTCACGGACAAAAAGTCCAACTGTCTCTCCACAACCACAAGCTAAAGAACATTGGAGACCAACCAACACAACATCTGCAGACCACACAGCTGCAGGCCCATGCCTGACACCTCCAGGGACTCCGGCCCGAGCTCCCTAAAGTGAGGCACTGGAAACATAGGACTAGTTGGGGACTATGTCTACTGGTGTCCGTGCCCCCCACCACGAGCATGCTACAAGCGATTGCACACCCACAAACACAAGTCGCTGCCCCCAGTCGTCTTTCTCTTAGCCGAACGTACAACTCAAACACATGAGTGAGGGTGTCCAGGAAGACGACTTAGGCCTCTGTGGTACACACCGTACCAGGACACGCTCTGAGCTCAACAAAAACACGTGCCTGGCTCACACAGAACCTAGGGTAACTGACTGAAGAGGTATTCCGGAATAGGCGCCGGACCACCAAACTCGGAAAATCCACAAACCATGATACATATGTATACAACCTTTATCTGAAAACCACGATATGCAAGTGTCAGGGCTAGTTTGTCATCGGTCACCGTGTGACCTACAAGCCAACCTACACCGATACCTACATGAACCACAATAACCTATAATAACCTGGCCTATCATTGGTCATCTCATGACCTCCTTTGCCATATTAAACATAATACACAATAACCACTTTATAGCCATACACTAACTCTTAACCCTACACATGCTTTACTAACTAAACCATCTTAAAAAACCTATAAAAGACATCAAAGGACCGAGGCTAGGTTCACGCTGGAACCTCACTGCCCAACGATCACAAATAAACCACAGAAGTTGAATCGCGATGGACATAGGCGTCACCTTTCAAATCATGACGACTGTCTAGTCGCCATTCAATATCTTAACGCGACAGGCCCAGTGTCGCGATCATATCGCAACGGCCTGATACGTCGCCTTTAGGCTCCATTAGTCAAACACGACGGCCAACCTCCAAATCGTGACGGAATGATACGTCGCGATAAAGACCACGCTAGCCACAACACTAAATCACGACGAACCACACTGTTGTGTTCAAGAAGAACGTGATAGGTTAAGTGGTCGCGTCCTAATGACCGCTATAACACACAGGACAAAACGTGGCGATGCCTGGACAGAGCTCCTTTGCTCTGTCTGGACGAAACAGAGCATTTAAATCTCAGTTCAAAATCGCAACGTAGACAGACGTTGCGTTTAGCTCTTAAACGCAACGACCCGTCGCCTTTCGGAAACCAACGCACCGCTCAGCACAAAGGCGGTTCTGTGAATCGCGACGTAGGAAGCCATCGCGTTTCAAAATGCGACGACATGCCCCGTCGCATTCACAACCAATGAACCAATGGGCTAAATGGACTGAAAGCTAAGGCCCAGAATTCCCACACAACACACGAAAACCACAAACAAGGCCCAATGACCACCACTTGGTCAAGAGCACCACTCTAAAACTGTTAAACACGAATCCAAAATGATCGGGTCATCACATTACTATCACCTAGAAAAGAATGTCATCCCCGACATTCAGAACGAAACCATGGCAAGTTGGACTATCACCTAAAAAGAAGGTAAACCTGTTGGGTTGAGTGTGGTTTTGATGTATTTCTCATTATAGTTTTGATGATGACATTTTGTGATTTTAATGCTTAATGGGTGGAACATGTTACATACCTCATTTATGCAATAACAATGCTCAAACAGCATGTTTCAAATACTTTACACCTCATACTTTGATGATAATGCCTTGTACTAATGTCCTATGTGTTAAATTCTCAGGGATATACAACTTTTATAATGGTAGTGTCGACACATCCATTGAGGAGTTTCATGCAAAGACTAACAAGTCAGTTTTTCACAGGATTGAAGATGGAGATGATGTGACAATTCTCGAAGAACATCAACAAGCAATGGCAAAAAGGGATTCTCAAGCAACACCAAAAACTAAAAGTGGATATTCTCGCAGGTACAATGATGATGATGATGATGTAATTTTCAACAAACAAGATGATGAATCTGAAGAACATACACAAGAGGAAGAGCCTCAAGATGAAATTCCTCAAGATCACCCTCCTCCAAAACATGTTACACAAGATCAACTTCCTCAAGTACAAGATCAGCCAGGTCCTTCAACAATCACAAATATGAGGTATTCCAAAGATCACCTACTTGATAATGTGATAGGAAATGTAAATGATAAAGTTCAAACTAGGTCTCAGGTTAGACAAATAGTTGAAGAAGATCATTTAGCTTTTGTCTCTCAAGTGGAACCTAACAATGTTGAAGATGCCTTAAAAGAAAATTCATGGATTGATGCTATGCATGAGGAACTTGGTCAGTTTCAAAGAAATAATGTCTGGAGTTTAGTTCCTAGAACCCTTGAAATTTCTGTCATAGGGACAAGATGGGTGTTTAGGAATAAACTAAATGAAGAGGGTAAAGTGGTGAGAAACAAAGCTAGACTGGTAGCAAAAGGATATAGTTAAGAATTTGGCATAGATTTTGAAGAATCCTTTGCACCTGTAGCTAGACTTGAAGCAGTTAGGATTTTGTTAGCATATGCATGCTCAAATAAATTCAAACTCTTTCAAATGGATGTTAAAACTGCTTTCTTGAATAGCTACATCAAAGAAGAAGTCTATGTCTCTCAACCACCTGGATTTGAAGATGATGAAAAGCCTAACCATGTTTATAAATTGCACAAAGCTCTCTATGGTTTGAAACAGGCACCCCGAGCTTGGTACGACAGACTAAGCAATTTTCTGGTGAGTAAAAACTACTCAAGAGGTAAAGTGGACCAAACTCTCTTTACTAATAAAGTTCACAATCATATAATTGTTGTTCAAGTGTATGTGGACGACATCATATTTGGTTCCACTAACCCATCATTGTGTGAAGAGTTTTCTAAACACATGCACAGTGAATTTGAGATGAGTCTAATAGGGGAGCTTCAATTCTTTCTTGGTTTGCAAGTAAAGCAACATGAAGACGGCTTCTTCATTAATCAAGAAAAATATGTTAAGGAGCTTCTCAAAAAATTTCATTTTGAACAAGCCAAACCTGCCTCAACCCCAATGAGCACAAGCATTAAACTGGAAAATGATGAGAAAGGTAAACCGGTAGACGCCAAGCAATTCCGAAGTATGATTGGCTTACTCCTTTACCCTACTGCAAGTAGGCCAGATATACAGTTCAGCGTTTGCCTTTGTGCTAGATACCAATCTAGTCCAAAGGAAAGCCACTTGGTTGCAGTGAAAAGGATTTTCAGATATCTCTCAGGTACACAAGAATTGGGTTTATAGTTTCCAGCAGGTAGTGACTTTAACTTGATTTCATATTCTAATGCTGACTATGCTGGATGCAAAATTGATAGAAAAATCACTAGTGGGTACTGTCAATTTCTTGGTGGTTGCATGGTTTCGTGGGCATCCAAGAAGCAACACTCGGTTGCACTCTCCACTGCAGAGGCAGAATATGTTGCTGCAGGGAGTTGTGCAACGCAAGTATTATGGATTAAGAGTCAATTGTGTGACTATAATATTGATATTGGATGCACAGCAATCCTATGTGACAACACTAGTGCTATCAACCTTTCAAAGAACCCAATCCAACACTCAAGGACTAAACACATAGAAATCAGACATCACTTCTTAAGAGATGAGGTAGCTAACAAGTCCTTGGAGCTTAGCTTCATACCCACTGAAAAGCAACTGGCTGACATATTCACCAAACCTTTGTCAGAAGAGAGGTTCACATCCCTAAGAAGAGAATTGGGTTTATGCAAAATTCAATGAAACCAATACCAAATTGAGAGGTAATTAAACCTTGTGAGTAGTGACTATGAGGTATATACACTTCACAATAGGGTATTTAGTTTTCTTCAATTTTGTCATACACATTTCCTTCAATTACTGAATTTCACATGCTCACATGTTTATGGATGTTGCTTTGTGTGTAAATGTTTGCCCTGATTGTGAATATCATGTTGTTTTGCTCAAATGTTGAGTCAACACCTGCACACATTATGGGGGAGCCAGTTAAGGCTAAATGAGTGAGTTCCTTAAGGGATACCCTTCCCATTTCATGTATTTTAATCCCTCTCTCATTGGTTGACAATCTATCTTTAATCAAATCTCAACACTGATTTTCCAAGTGCCTGTCGACAGCCACCAACCTAACTGTCGACAGCAAAGCTCTCCCAGGAACACCATTTCACTGGCATTCAGTACCTGTGACAGACACCTTCTTGTTGTCGATAGCTACCCTCTCATTGTTAACTCTTCATTCTTTCTCACCCTTTCTCATTGAGTATGTACACATCCTTGTAAAAGGGGAGAATAAGGACTTTATGCTCATTATCATTTATCATACTCATATAGTATCCCAGATACTAATTTACTCTGAATGATTTTGACATAATATTTTGAGCTTGGATCTAGGTTGTGTCATCTAGAAAACTTTGAGAAACTCAAGTGACTTCAAATTAATTGAATTGAATATTTCCATTGGGGATGATTATGTCTCTCAAATGGATTGATAAGTAAGATGGTATTTGCATTTAATGTTTTACATTGCCCTTTGACCTTACATAACCAGTCACCTTGCTGTTAAATATAAAAAATGGAGAAAAGCTACCTATTTCAAAAAAAAAAACAAAAAACAAAAAAATATATGCAAGAAAAAAATTCAAATGGGATAAAGGCAGAGCAATGATGATTCTTACTGAGTAACTAGGGACATGGGCATCACCAATATCTGTCTTCGCATCAAAAAGTTATTTCATTATCTCTGTTCAATGATATGATGGTCACTCACACTGAGTAACTGGGGGTATGGGCATCACAAATGTCTACCTTCACGTCAAAAGGTGTACGTGAACCTAATTATCATTTTTCAAATATTACTTACATAAAAGGAAAATCCCACATTGCAAGAAATAGTGTGAAGCCTCCATCATCTCAACTCAAGGGAAACAGGTTGTCTATTGTCCATGGGTCATGTAGCCATTGTCTTCATTCACCATATGAACATTACCACTACGTCATATGATTTTCTTCAAAGGTTTTATTCAACAGAATTCTCTTTATTTCACTTGTGTTTGAGCATAGTTCTCTAAATGCCATAACTTAAGATTCCCAGAGTATTATCTCTCTACCATTGTAGAATATTTTTGTGTCTTCATACTATTGGCTATGACAATTGGTATTGAGTAAAAAACCTTGTCTCATCCTTAGAATCTTAAGTGCATGCTCACTTTCATTCAAATTCCTTGAAAAATCAGTTCTGGCACAAAATTGCTAAGCAGCTATCGACAGCCGACGGCCAAGGGCAGTTCAGAAGCCCAAACGACGTGCTATTTTGCCGGATTTTGTGGGGCCCTTTTTATTTCAAACTCTCATCCATCTTCTTTAAAAGGGCACCCACGACTCCTTCCCCCTGTCTACCCTCTCTACAACACCTTTCCTCCCTCTCTTACCCTAATCTCCTCCATCCAGGGCACCGGACCCCAGAGTCTTGTTCCCTTTGCTTCTCCTTCCTCTGGTTCCCATCCTCTTCTCAGAGATCTCTCTCGCCCCAACCACTCCTCCTCCATGGCGTCCAAGGGCAAACGTGTTGCCTCCCGTCGGGAGCCTCTCTCGTCTGGTGGAGTGAGAACACTCTACCCTCTTGGGGGAGGGTGCACTCTCCTAGTTTGAGGCCCTGAGGACCTTTTTTCCAATATATATATATATATATTATATATATATATAATTGTTTAATTATGCTGGGAACGGATGGGTGGATGGATCAGATCTAGAAGGGGGGGGGGGGGGGTTGAATAGATCTAATACCAATTAACGCGGAAGCTTAAGCAATTTAAAATTACTTCGAATCAGAAATCAAATCACCCAATCAATTTACTGATCTGAAGTGTGATTAGAGTGTGAGCAAATCAATTAGTAGTGTGAACGAAATCCCTATGCATGCATCTAGCGAGATATAAAGGCAAACCACAAATCAAACCAATGCACAGATGATTTTTTAGGTGGTTCAGAAATCACCTCCAGTGACTCCTACGTCCACCCCTCACACAGTGAGGCCACACTACTCAAAAACCCTGAGTACAACTCACACAGGAGCACGACGACTCCAAACACCCTTGAGCACGACGACTCAAGAAACACCTGGAGCACGACGACCTCAAATGAGCACGATGGCTCAAACAACAACCAGAGTACGACGACTCCAAATTGAGCACGACAGCTCAAACCACACAGTGAGTACGACGACTCACAAATACTGAGCTCGACGGCTCACAAACAACCTGCTAGAAAAACACAAGACTCGATCCTCTAGCAACAGATCTAGTCCAACAAGAGTCAATTCATGAGACTTATGCAAAACCCATGCACAATCTCAGAATCACTCAGAAGAGAAAAGGAAAATGAGAATTGTATTGATAAGCTTTTCTCTTCAGATGTACTCCCTTGTAGAAGGTCGAATTGTGAAGTGCTTTAATCTCTGGAAGTTCCTGGACGATGCCCTGCAATCTGATATTCAGGATCTTCCTTGAATTCTTCACAGAAGTCGGCTTCTACTTGATCTGCTTCCTGAGGTGATCCAATTGCTTCTTCAACGATCAATTTCCACTTCTCATGCTTGAGCAAATGAGAATTTGGCTTGAGGAAGCACCAGGAAGACAAGAACAGGGAGGAGAACTTTCCAGCCACCAACGGGATTTCTGGGAGGCTCTAAAAGGGTTCTTGCAGTTGGATAGCCAATAGGAGGGTATTTATACCCCTAATAGTCCAAATGTACCCTTGGGGGTCGTGGGCACACGATCCAAGGCTAATCCAACAGTTCCCTAGGGTGCCACGTGTCCAGGACAAAGTTTAAGTCACAGAGATTCTGAAGTGTGTCGACCTGCCCTTGAGGTGTGTCGACACACTGTCCCAGACTGGCAAATCAATTCCCTGGGAGAGGTCTCTAGTGTCGACCTGAGATGATCCAGTGTCGACACCATGTCCCAGACAGCAAAATAGGCCTTCTGGGAAGGCTCTCTAGTGTCGACCTGATATCATCTCGTGTCGACCTGCTTGGCCACTGACAAATAGGCCTTCTGGGAAAGCCATCTAGTGTCGACCTGCTGCATTTGGTGTCGACCTGCTTTAGCTATCTGAACAACAGGCCTTCTGGGAAGGCTCTCTAGTGTCGACCTGCCTGCATTTGGTGTCGACCTGAGATAGAAGCCTGTTAACATATTTCTCTGGGATCTGACTCTAGTGTCGACCTGCCCTGGACTAGTGTCGACACTAGTTGATCTTTTCTTCACATTTCTGTCTTGCTCTGAGCATTTGTCGACACCACTGATGGTTGTGTCGACACTACCTTTGTAAGAAAATGTTGTCCCTGAGAAAATAAACGCATAAATCATTAGTTAAATATATTATCATGAATATCAATGATAAATGTGCTTGGAAACATGCTTTTATTGATTCAGTGTGTTGATGTATTTCACATGTTCCAATTGTTATGCATTAAAATCACAGCTTGTCATCATCAAAATGTGAGCAGAAATGTATTATATTCACACTCAACCCAACAATCTCCCCCTTTTTGATGATGGCAACATTAAATTCATATGGAAGTGGAAGTTTCAATGAAATGTGATTTTAAGCATTTTCATTTCCTTTTATTCATACTTGTCAAAGACCTTTGAACATTTTTAGTAACATTTAAAAGTTGCACACATGAAAGACACAATGTTACTAAAGATAAGCTATTCTCACACAAAGGTCAAGCAGCTTGACAAGCATTCATCACATTCACATTCATTCAAAAAAGTTTTCAATCACATTGAAGACACAAAGGTTTCTATTCATTTCATTCACAAAATGTGAACATTGCAATCTTCAAAAACACATTTAAAAAGCATTACAAGTTCTTGCTATCTTCTCCCCCTTTGACATCATCAAAAGAAATTACATTAATGGGGAGGAGGAGGAGGAGGAATGGGTATCAAAATGGTCTCAATATCTGTCAGTCTCTTTTCCATTGAAGCCAGACTGAACTTCATTTGTGCTTGGATAGTGGAAAGTCTTGTATGCAATAGATGTTCCATTCTCTCTGAGTTCTCTGACATTGTAGCTTGAAGGGCACTGAACTCTGTTGACATTGGCTGTGAAGATGAAGAAGAGCTAGCTGACCAAGCAGGTCTATTCAAAACTTTGAATTCCTTTTTAAGTGCAGACATCTCTTCATCAATATGAGCAGACAAATTCTTCATGCTCTCCAAGTCATCTACTAAATGAGCAAAAGACAACCTTGTCTTAGAGATCTGAGAGAGTGTCTCCTTGGTGTTGAAGACATCAGCTTGAGAATTTGCCAAAATTCCCTTAAGAACTATTTCCAACTTCTTTTGATGCTCTTTTAGCTCAACTGAAGCATCTGCCAATGTGCCTATCAGCCTGTTAAACCTTTGTGTTGCATGGTCAGAAGCTGCTTTTTATTCAATAAATTTGGCAGACACAGTGTTCTCCAACCTCTGAATCCTCAACTCAAAATTTTCTGACATGGTCTGAATGGAGGTGTTCAAAGCATCAAATTTGTCATTTAAAAAGGTGTATAGCTCTGGTGGAATAGAAGGTCCACCAAAGGATGTGGATGTATGAACTAGAGGTTGTGGAGAAAAAGATGGAATTTCAGTTTCAAGGTTCATGGAGGAGGAGGGCTGAAGTTGAGGTGAAAGAGGGGCATTAAAGGGTACATCAACTTCAACTGCCACATGAGGCTGATCCTCATCCATTGGAGGTTGGTCCTCATGCACTTGAGGCTGATCCTCTGGAGCTGGAGGTTGATCCTCCTGCACTGGAGGCTGATCCTCTTGCACCACAGGGGCCTCTACTGCAGCTGGCCCTCTCCTAACCTTATCACCCACAATCCTAAAGCCCATAAACTTTTGAACATGCTTAAAGCAAAATATTGGACTTAGGAATTTTCTCAGACTTCTCATTCTCAAGAGACACACCAAAGTGTTTGAAGACTTGAGTCAAATGGCTGCATAAGGAAGTGATCTATGCAAATCTGCCCTAGTGGTCTCAGAGATGATCTGGTACATGATGACATGGAGATTGACCTTTATGTCCTTGCTCATACAGTATAGCACAAACCTTTGGATGTCTGTGAGTCTGTCTCTCCCACCACCTTGAGGTGTTATGATAGTGGTGAGGATGTGATGGGTAAGCCTCAACACTGGTGGAAAAGTGTTGGTGTTGAATTTAGTGACATGAGTTTGCTTGGGATCAGACTCATCTGCAGGCAATCCAGTCAAGATGGTATATGCTTCATGAAGGTTGAACTCAAAGTTATGGTAGTCTTCTCCTTTATCTGGAATTTTGAATATGGTAGCTGCTATGTCTGTAGGCATATTAATTTCAATCCCTTTGACTTTTGACTTGTAGCCCTCATCTGTGCATTCCAAATGCATGTAGAACTCCTGGACAGGTCTAGGGTAGATGATGCGAAACTCTGAGATAAAGGGTTGCCAAGACTGAAATTTGAAGAAGTTTAGGACTTCAGGAAAGGCAGCATTTAGTTCACTGTCCTCTAAGACCACAGCTCTGGGCTTCAAAATGGTCTTCCCTGCACTAAGTGGTTTGGATGGAGTCCTCTTAGTGGGCTGGGAAGACTCTAAGGATGAGGAGGTTGACTTCTCAGAGACTTCAGGAGAGGAATCCAGAATTTTCCTCCTAGGGTAGGCAGACCCACAACCTCGCCCAGAAGATGAAGCCCTACCTCTCTTAGCAGATGATGGGGATGCATAGGACGGCCCTGGCTGCTCTGTAGGGTCATGGCGCCTCTTGGTTCTCCTTTCAGTAGGAGGATCATCATCTGCCGGAATGGGCCTTGCCGTAGCCCTTGATTTTGCTCCACGGCGAGGGGCCTGCTTGGGTGCCATGGAAGCAGTATGGAGTGGAATAGGAGACGATGGAGAGTGAGGAATGAGAGAAGAGGAACATTGATGGAATGGAGGAGGGAAGAGGTGGAAATGGTTCAATGACCTGCCGGATTCCAGGAAGAAGACGACCGTCGGGTCGACCTGGAGAAGAAAAGGGGGTTTTAGGGTACGCTGCCCCGCAGGTACATCAAATCCTTAACCGGCGCCCACGGCGAAAAAGAGTCTGGCAGGGGGGTCAGTGTCGACACTAGAGGAGGTGAGTGTCGACCTGAGCTAAAGGTGTGTCGACACTAGATGGAGTAGTGTCGACCTGGCTGATGAAAATTTAAGATTTGAGTGTGGAAAAATTAGTGAGCTTTGGGACATCTTTATAATGATAAGCAATGGGTGGAATAATCATTTCAAGGATTTTAAGAGGCTAAAAATTCATGTGTTAAATTTTACAAAAATTCAACACAATTCAAGTTTTACACAATATCCAACAGGATATGAGCATTCATTGTCTTGAGTCAATAAAATGATGATTTGAGGGATATAATACATTTAACAATCAACTACACACTACCATATTCTTCAAGTCCAAAGAAAAAAAAAAAATTAGACTGAAATCAAGTGTGTTGAAAGTAAACAATTTTTTAAGAACAACTTGATGATGGATAAGAGTGATTCTTTTAAAACAATTCTCCAATGATATACACATTTTGTTTTTTGAAACAAACTATCAAATGAGATACATCTTGTTCACTCAAGAACTAATGCTTTTCACACACTATAGTCCCTGGATACTAAAGATTTATCCATTATCAAGTCTCAAAGGGGTAAATGATGACCTTTTGACATAAATATACGTTTTTTAGACGCCAATATTTCCAGTTACTCAGTCATCATAAAAAAGGAAAGGACATATTTATTTTGCTTTTCATTGTTTTTGATTTTGAACCCCTTGAACAGAGATAGCATTAGTGCCTCATGACATACATGGCACTTCATTCATTGTGTGAAGGTGTGCAGTTTCTCAGCACATGTGCCATTGCTCTGTTGAATTGACAAATTTTGGAGATTTTTGACAAAAAAAAAAGACATCATCTATATCCAACATCAATTGCAAAAAAAATATGTTTAGATTCAAGGCACACATTATCCTTCAGTCTTTGAAAGAAATATGAATTTCTATAGTTTTGAAGAATACATGGAGAGTTGACAAATGAATATAGTAGATCACTCAAAGGATCATTTTGAGACTCTAGACACCTGAATGAGGACATCATGCAAGGAAATTGATGTAATGTAAGAAAGGTTTTGAATTTTGCAAAGGACATTATGTGAATTTTCTAGCTCCCCTGAGATAAGGATTTCAACCACTTTTCATCAGATAAAGATATGCAAGTTTTTGAAATCAGGAAAGATTTTCTTTAAACATAAAAGCTCCCCTCAATAATTGCATTTTCATTTCTTGGTACTGGCGGAGACACATACTCTCGCATAGTGAAAGTGTCCAGACAAGCAGAACTTGTCCTTCTTCAAATCACCATTTGATATACCAAGAAGTTCAACACAATGTGGTTGAAGAGTTCATTGTAAAAAAGAAATAGAGGTGAAATGCAGAGAGATATGATCAGTATGAATCAAGGAAGCAAATGAATATGATGATGCAAAGAACTCCCCCTCAAAAGATGCCTAACACTCAACCCAATCCCAAAGAGAGAGATCAAGAAAATGGACATTTACAAAGACCAAGTTCTCTCCTTAAAGATGAGAATCTATTGTCAGGAAGGGGTTTGGTGAAGATGTCAGCAAATTGTTTTTCAGTTTCTGTGAAGTGGAGTTCAAATGATTTCTTTGCTACCTCATTTCTCAAAAAATGATAAATCAGACATGAAGGAATATTTCTCCAGCATTTCACTCAAAGATTCTTTTGGCTCACTTCCCATAAGATATACATGATTTGAAATGATCATACAAGCAATTCAGATATGTTCATTCAAAGTAGTTTGCACCGAAAGAATATGAACATGATCAATCATGCATTAACATGCAATTTATTAAAGAATATTTTTATACTTTTTCAAATTTACTCCCCCTTAATTTGTGCATGGAATGAAAAAGTTAGCATGTAATTCACACATGATTATGAGCACAATTAGCTTTAGGCATAACAAGACTTTTGGTACTTGGCGGAGTATTTTACTCACGCATAATGATAGCTTCCAAACAAGCATAACTTGTTTTTCCACATGTCATCATTTGATATACCAAGAAGTCAAAGCAAGTTAGTATGCACACAAACTCATTGGAACAGGTAAGTATGCATGATAACATAAACATGATTCCAATTATTATGACATAAAGTTCATTGATGGGAGTTGCATTGAAACACATTTCTCATTGATCAGATAAAAATTAAACATTCATTCCAATTCAAGCAATTCAAGTTTGAAATGAAAGAAATTTTACTTGAACAGTCTTCATTTCTTTCTCAAATATTTTACCTGTGTTCTCCAGTCATTTCTAGTCTTGCACAGCCAATATCTTGAATCCATTTGCAATGTATGGCTGCAAGACTTCTCAGCTTGCTGATCAAGTTGGTTTGGGACCCACACTTGTTTGGGTCCTGCAATGAAATCAATGTTAGATTGTAACAAAGATTCTGAATCCAACATGCTTTTAATTTTTGTATAGATGCATTTCTTCATTGATAGAACTATGAGCAGAATTAGTTCCAGATTTTCTTTTTGCCTTGACCAACGCATCTATGTTTTCATGAAGTTTTCTATTTTTGGATTTTTAATATGAGCAGAAACAAAATGATTTTGTGCAACATTTCTATGCCTATACACATGGAATTTCTGAACATTTTCAGTATGAACATGATGTTTATTCTTATGTGTATGAGCATGTGCATTAGACTGGAATTTTGAGCATGCACAACAAAATCATTTCTGTACCAACAATCCTTAGAAATATGACCAATTTATGACATGAAAGCATTGACTGATTTGACATGTTTATTAAAAATTTTGATTTCTATTCAGCAATGTTTGGTAAGATGACCAGATTTATTACAATTGAAGCAAATGAGAGCATTTTTTACCTGGTACTTACCTTGGCATGTATGCATTTGCTGAAATCTCCTTTTCATGTGAGGAGGCTCACCATGAGGAGAAGGAGGTACCTTTTTGTAGCTCTTGGCATGATGTTAATTTGAATTTGCCTGGAGCTTTTTGGATTGATGGAGGAAGTAGATGATCCTCTTGACAGTAGCATTCCTCTCTTTCCCTGTCTGTTTCTGAACAAGAACTTTCACTAGCTTTTCATTAGACTTAGAAGAGTTCTTGTTTGCAGCAGATTTAACAAGTGTTAATTTTGTTTTGGTTCTTATTTTTCTTATTTTTAACAGAAGCAAGACTTGTGTTCTTCAATTCATTTTGAAGCTTCTGTTTTTCAGATTTTAATGCAATTACTTCATTTTCTGAAATTTGAAGCTTGTTTAGTATGACATCCAAACCATTTTTCATCTTGTTTTTTTCATTTTCAAATGAGTAATTTTTTTCCAAATCGACGATTTTATTACTCAAATTGCTGCATTCATTGTCCAATAGTTTGTCATGGTAAAAACATTCAATCTTCCTTTTTAAATGATGATTTTCTTCAACAAGTTGTTGCATCTTTCATTTATTTGATGATCATGAGCCATATTAGAGATTTGTTTGTTTAATTGATCATTATCAAATTTGAAGTTGTTATTGAGACCAATCAATTCTTCTTTTTCATTTTCCAGATCAATGACTTTTGATTTCAATAGTTCATGGTTTTCTTTCAACATTCATTTATTTTCACAGATTTGGAGTTCATCTTCCAAATTCTCTTTTTCAGAATTTAAATTTTCAACTTCAATTTTCAAGTTATTATTTTCTTCTGAAAGATCCTTATCATTGTTCTGGTGCAATTCAAGTGTTTTATCAAGTTTCACTTTCTTTATGGCAATGTTTTAAACTTTTTCAAGTCTTTATTTTAGTGTTCAGTTGTACATTAAGACTTTGTATCTTTTCACAGAATTAATCAACTCAGCATAAGACATACTTTCATCTTCATCAGAGTAAGAATTAGAAACACAAATGGATCTGGAGTTGATTTACCTGACCTTTTAGACCATTAACTCTTTTTCTTTAATGAAAGGACAGGATCAGCGAACCAGCTAAGTGCACTACCCCTAGCGGGGAGTAGTGGATCACTCCCCTGGTGCGAATTCCTGGAACCTGAAATTTTATAAATGAGATAATAGTTGATACAAAACTTTGGGCATACCCCTGTCAGAGAACCCATACAAGAAAGGTAGAAACCAAATACCAACCCATCCAAAACCAAACTCATACAAGATCACACTAAATCCAATTAAACCTGACGGAAGCTAGGTAAACCCGCCTTATCAATCAGTATAGCTCCTCGAGATGACTGAGGGAGAGAAGATAAGTCTTAAAACACCGAACTGGAAGCAGTATGGCATGCATGATTAGCTAAAGAGTCCGCTGCTTGATTTCCTTCCCGATAAGTATGCACTAACCGCGGCTTCATCAGATCAACCAGACGGAGCAGTCCGCGCCACCAGGGGAAGACAGCCCAATGGGAAAAACGACCCGCTGAAATCGCTTGCAGAGTTGTATGAGAATCCGAGTACAGAATGGAGATGTTCAAGTTCCGTTGCTTGCTAATCGTAGCCCATCATATATAGCTCGGACTTCAGCAAAATCCCTACTGCCCATGCCATAGTAAAAAGAGAAAAACACATAGAAAAACTCCTTTTATCTCTGATACAACCCCCACCACCACTCGGTCCTGGGTTACCTTTGGAAGCTCCATCAACATTCAAACAGTAGCCATTCAAAGGAGGGATCCAACTGACCAGGGAAGGAAGCTTGATGCTGACAGCGAGAGTAATATGAACATCTGGAGAATGGCTGCATGGCTATGAGAAATAGAACCATAGAATTTAGTAGAAGCAATGAGGAACGCACGGTCATAAGGATTTTCTTTTAATAGACTCAATCTGAGAAAAGACACCCTCCATACGAGCCGTACATCTAAATTTCCAGATTTCCCATAGCATGGTAATAGACATCAATAATCCAACAACCTGTAAAGGAGAGCTCATAGAAGTACCACCACAATACTCTAAAATCTGATGAAACATGATCACTCCAGGACATTTTATTGCATAGGAGAGGAGCCACCAGGACCAAAGATCTTTGGCAATCATACTGGAGACAAATAGGTGATCTAGGCTTTCCTGCTCATGAGAGGTACAGCACCACACTTGGAAGCGATTGGAATGCCACACTCCACAATCCGCGAATCCACTGCTACCGCTATGGATCAGTTTCCAACCGAACATGGCAACACGAGGAGGGATAAAGTGGGAAACAGTTTCATCCATGCACTACGGCCCACGCCAGAGGCTGAAGCTAAGAGATAAGCTGATTCACAGAAAAATCACCATGGGGATTGGGATCCCAAATAAATTTATCAGGCTGGTCCGAAAGAAGCGATTGCCCATGCTGAGGAGATAAGCTTAGAGAAGACCAAACAGGGTATCAACATCAAATAAGATATCTCTAACCGAAGCATGAGGACTAGTAATTGCACTCGAATTCTGAAGGGATGTAAGAGACCTAGATTCGCCTATCCAAGTATCAAGGTAAAATTTCACAATATTGCCATCCCCACCAATCCACCTTGTATGAGCCAAGAGCAATTCTTAGCCTTTACAAAACTTTCTTAGAGATTCCAAAAGGAAAAGGAGAATGGACCTCCTGAAGGTGAGAAAGGGAGAGGAATCTAGATTTAGCATAAGACGACCAGAGAGAGTGACCATGAAGGATGTTCCAAAGATGCTTAGCCACCATTGCCACTTGCAGAGTATTAAGATTTCGAAAATTCAGACCACCCTCATTAATAGGCTTTTGCAACGTAGACCAGGCTACCCAGTGACGTCTATGCTGACCATCACCTCCTTGCCAAAATAAATTCGCACAAAGGCGTTCCACTTGAAGAATAATAGATTGAGGGTAGTCATGGAACTTGCCAAATAGACCGGGATGCTCAAGAGCCCAGAACGAATAAGCACAGCCCGTCCCGCCTGGGAAAGAATTTTGGCACGCCACCCAGAGAGTTTTCTAGTAACACATTCCACCAAGAACTTGTAGTCTTCAACCTTCAGCCTGCCCGCCTTCAAAGGGATGCCCAGGATTTCATAGTACCGTGTTGAATATTATACCCAGTTACAGCATAATGCGGGAAGCTAAAGCCAAAGGCGCCTTATGAGGAAGATAAAAGGAGCTCTTGCTCGCATTAACTCTTTGACCCGAACTAGATTCATAGGTTTGCAGGAAATGCAGCAAATGTCTAACCCCTTGAATCCCTGCATTCATAAAAATCAGAGTATCATCCGCATACAGAAGATGGGTCACATGAGGAACACCTCTGGGTCCTCTGAAATAATTGATAAGGCCGTTGCTAAACAAGTGAGAAAGGCCTCGGCTCAGCACCTCAGAGGCAATGATGAACAGGATTGGAGCCAAGGATCACCTTGACGGATGCCCCTGGTAGACTGAAATAACCAAAAATATTGCCATTAAAGCTGATAGATGACCAGCAGTTAGAAAGAAGCATACCAACCAGCGAGGTGAACCTATTGGAAAAGCCAAACTTCTTCATAACAAGCAAGAGAAAGTCCCATTCCATACGATCATAGGCTTTAGCCATATCAAGTTTGAACATAATGTTATGACCTCGAACCTTACGGTTGATATCCCTCAAAACATGCCGGGCCAAAGACACATTATCAAAAATAGCTCTTCCCTGGATAAATGCACTCTGATTTTCCGAAATGATCAACGGGAGCAAAGGGGTTAGCCGAGCACATAGAATCCGGGATATAATTTTGAAAGCAAAAATTTACAAGGTGATGGGGCGAAAGTCACTGAAAGAGCGGGGCATATCCACTTTAGGAATAAGAGTAATAATAGAGGGAGATAAACCCCTGGGAGGACAGAAACCAGCAAAGAAAACCTTGAACAGCAGCAATGACATCTCTTTAATAATCTCCCGACAGTGAGTATAAAACGCCCCAGAGAATCCATCAGGACCAGGAGCGCTATTACCATTCATGGCCAGAACGTATTCCGAATTTCCTCCGCAGTAGGCGACAAGGAAAGAGTATTATTTCTGATCAGAAGTAATAATAGAAGGATTAAAGACAGCAACCCACAGCAACCTCATGTGACTCAGAAGATAAAAGATTATGAAAAAAAATAGCAGCTTCCTCCTTAAGTTGTTCTGGTCCGTGCACCAATCATGCGAAGGAGGGATTTGAAGCCTGTGAATAAAATTTTCTCCTGTGGCATTTGACAGTGGCATGGTAAAAGGAAGTGTTACGATCTCCGTTGGCAAGCCAATCACCCTCGCTTTTTGTTTCCAGAACATCTCTTACCATTCATAGCCGAATTCAGCCTGGCATTAGCAGCATATAAGTTGGAACGATTATATGCAGATGGAGATAGGTCAAATTCGAATTGAAGTCTAGCCACCTCATCTGATGCAAGAATAACATCTGTTGCACATTCCCAAAGACATCCTTATTCAACTTTTAAGAAAAGATTTAACCTCTTAAGCTTTAGGTGGAGACGAATGAGGGGATTAACATCAGATGCTCTAGAAGAAGTCCAAACAGAAGAGACGCCCTGAGAAAGATTCATGTGTAGTCCACATATTTTGAAAGATAAAGCGGCTTGGACCATAAGACTCACTATCGAGGAGAGAAGCAAGGGGCAATGATCTGAAGACCCCCTACTTAAATGCTTCACCGAAAAATTGGGCCAAAGATCTTGGAGTTTTTCATTAATAAAGATATGATCCAGCCGAGCACGAATATTAGCAGCTCCGACACGATTATTATTCCATGTGAACGATGTTCCCATATATCCAGCATCAAAAAACCAGAGAAGCACCATGAATGCATGAAATCTATCATACTAGACAAGTTGCCAAAAGTACCTCCCAACTTCCGAGGGGTGAGCAATGCAATTAAAATCCCCACCAATAGCCACGGACCTCCACCATGAGGCTAATTGTACAGATGATCAAATAGATTACGGCGCTAATCCAAATGACAAGAAGCAAAATGCAAGTAATAAATGAAGAGTAACCAGAAGCCGCCCATTTGAACTCTTGTTTTCTGAAGAGGATGAAGAATGCTCTGAGCTCTTAGAATGTGCTGTTAGAGCCAAAACTTATGATGGTTGATTTTCTGGATTGATTGAGGCTCCTCTTTGCCATAAAGTACTTGTGAATTTCTTTTGCTCCTTTCTTTGTGCTTCCTTTGAAAAACTTAATGAAGGTGAGACTGGTGATTCTCTGAAATTATAATAGGAGATTTATGCAGATTAAATAGATTTGCCATTATACCAAGACTCACAAAAGACTATTAGATCTAATCACAGTGAATCAATGTGACAAGGAATTAGATCTAACAATTAGAGTGGTTAATCTACTCTAATGCCAAAAGGAGGAATCAGAGCGATTAAGCACACAGTTCAAGCAATTAACACAGAGATTAGCCAGAAGCAATCAAATCAGATCAGTAACATACATTAACCCGCTCTGATACCAATTGTTAGGAACGGATGGGTGGATGGATCAGATCTAGAAGGGGGGGGGGTTGAATAGATCTAATACCAATTAACGCGGAAGCTTAAGCAATTTAAAATTACTTCGAATCAGAAATCAAATCACCCAATCAATTTACTGATCTGAAGTGTGATTAGAGTGTGAGCAAATCAATTAGTAGTGTGAACGAAATCCCTATGCATGCATCTAGCGAGATATAAAGGCAAACCACAAATCAAACCAATGCACATATGATTTTTTAGGTGGTTCAGAAATCACCTCCAGTGACTCCTACGTCCACCCCTCACACAGTGAGGCCACACTACTCAAAAACCCTAAGTACAACTCACACAAGAGCACGACGACTCCAAACACCCTTGAGCACGACGACTCAAGAAACACCTGGAGCACGACGACTCCAAACTGAGCACGATGGCTCAAACAACAACCAGAGTACGACGACTCCAAATTGAGCACGACGGCTCAAACCACACAGTGAGTACGACGACTCACAAACTACTGAGCTCGACGGCTCACAAACAACCTGCTAGAAAAATACAAGACTCAGATCCTCTAGCAACAGATCTAGTCCAACAAGATTCAATTCATGAGACTTATGCAACAACCTATGCACAATCTCAGAATCACTCAGAAGAGAAAAGGAAAATGAGAATTGTATTGATAAGCTTTTCTCTTTAGATGTACTCCCTTGTAGAAGGTCGAATTGTGAAGTGCTTTAATCTCTGGAAGTTCCTGGACGATGCTCTGCAATCTGATATTCAGGATCTTCCTTGAATTCTTCACAGAAGTCGGCTTCTACTTGATCTGCTTCCTTGAGGTGATCCAATTGCTTCTTCAACGATCAATTTCCACTTCTCATGCTTGAGCAAATGAGAATTTGGCTTGAGGAAGCACCAGGAAGGCAAGAACAGGGAGGAGAACTCTTCCAGCCGCCAACGGGATTTTTGGGAGGCTCTAAAAGGGTTCTTGCATGTTGGATAGCCAATAGAAGGGTATTTATACCCCTAATAGTCCAAATGTACCCTTGGGGGTCGTGGGCACACGATCCAAGGCTAATCCAATAGTTCCCTAGGGTGCCACGTGTCCAGGACAAAGTTTAAGTCACAGAGATTCCGAAGTGTGTCGACCTGCCCATGAGGTGTGTCGACACACTGTCCCAGACTGGCAAATCAATTCTCTGGGAGAGGTCTCTAGTGTCGACCTGATATGATCCAGTGTCGACACCATGTCCCAGACAGCAAAACAGGCCTTTTGGGAAGGCTCTCTAGTGTCGACCTGATATCATCTCGTGTCGACCTACTTTGGCCATCTGACAAATAGGCCTTCTGGGAAAGCCATCTAGTGTCGACCTGCCTGCATTTGGTGTCGACCTGCTTTAGCTATCTGAACAACAGGCCTTCTGGGAAGGCTCTCTAGTGTCGACCTGCCTGCATTTGGTGTCGACCTGAGATAGAAGCCTGTTAACATATTTCTCTGGGATCTGACTCTAGTGTCAACCTGCCCTGGACTAGTGTCGACACTAGTTGATCTTTTCTTCACATTTCTATCTTGCTCTGAGCCATTGTGTCAACACCACTGATGGTTGTGTCGACACTACCTTTGTAAGAAAATGTTGTCCCTGAGAAAATAAACGCATAAATCATTAGTTAAATATATTATCATGAATATCAATGATAAATGTGCTTGGAAACATGCTTTTTGAATATTGTTAATTCATGTGTGATGTATTTCACATATTCCAATTGTTATGCATTAAAATCACAGCTTGTCATCATCAAAATGTGAGGAGAAATGTATTATATTCACACTCAACCCAACAAATTATGTACATATGGTGTTTTTATAATGCATTAAGTAATATATTCATGTATGTATCTAGTGTAAGCATGATATTCTGAAATCTCTGTGTTCTGGCCGAAAACCCTATTGGCGTCAACATGAGTTGACGTTAAGGGGAGGTCAGTGTCCACATCGATGGACGCCAACCCCAGTCAGGTGGCCAAGGATCTGGACGTCTACTTCCCCAAATATGTTGCGCTTCAGATCTGAAAATTCCCACAGATTTTCGCCTCTTGTTTTGAAAACGTCATTCAACGGTCAGAAACCCTTCTAAGTGCATACCCGAAACCCTAGCCTATAAAAACACCCCCATCGACGGATTGAGTCCCTTTTGACTCTTTTGTCAAAAACCCTAAAACCTTGTGCAAATCCTGAACTTTGGACCCTTGGATCCGGCGACTGGAGGCTTCTTTTGGCATTCTACCATGATTGGGAGGGAGTCTAAACATAAGGAAGGCTTCTTCGATGACGGTGTACCATCTGCTGCAACATAGAACCGGTTCGGGGAAGGATTTGAGGGCTTCTTGGCACTGGCCGAGGTGAGCTTCATCGGCAAATCAATACCTTTAACAATTTTTCTAGAGGCAAGTAACCCTTGACCATTGTTCATACATACATCTAGTAGGTCTTAGGTATTTTTGTAGATTTTTCTTGTGTCCTGGAACCCCCGTTCATTGGTGTTTTGTGTGGACTGTCTGCTCTTTTTACAGACAGGAACTTAACGGCAATAATTCATGCCATTAAGATCTATAGTTGGCGGCAGCATTTGGTGCCGTTAACACCTATTGGCGGCCAACTGTGTGCCACCAAGTTCTTCTGATTTCTGCAGAAAACATGTTTGATCCTTGTGATTTATTTCTCGGACTTCTGGATGTAATTACATATTGTAGATTTTATATATGGTTTAATGCATGCAGTAGGTTGTATCTTGAGGCTAGGGCAAATTTCTAATTACTGTCCTAATTATTATAATTTTTGTAAATGAACTGTGGGTGTGATATGATCATATAAAATTTTGAATAATTAGGTTTACTACATATTTGATGTTTATGAAATTTCTGTACACTCATGAGAACTATGGACAGGTTTTGAGACTGCTAGGCCGAACTGTCCTAATGCGTACCATGTATAATTGAGTTTATTGATTAATAGGCCTGAAATATTTTTAATTGTTATAATTAGTGTATAGATACAAAAATTTTAAGAAATTGAACATGTAACGTGTTTACTATTTTTAACATGTGATAAAAATTTGGATGCATTTTGTTGACAGTAAGTGTGATTTCTAGTTATACCATAGATAATAGTTACATTGAGCATGTTATAATTAAATCTATATGATTAAGTGATTAACATGATGTTTAGGGTCAGGATATGATGTTATTTTACTTCTGTGAACAGTATTATCATGCTAGGAAGACTGAAGCTTATGTATATATGTGAAATTTGATATAATTGTGTTAAAAGGTGTACAAACAATGTGTAGGTAATGGGAAATATAAAAAAATAGATAACTGTGCCATGGGTGACAATGCTACCTTAGAGGGCTGTGGAGCCATACCGTAGTAAAGTCCCTAAGGGAAGGTTCATGTGTGTGAAATCCTATGGGCGATAGGATGAAATCCTGGAGGTGGACATGTTCCACTGGTTTGGGTGGAGAGTGCTTCTCCCGGTTCTGCGAAGTAACTAAGATCTATCACTGTTTTGCCTAGGTGATGGGTATGTGAATGTGAATGTGTGTCCTTCTAGATGTGGTTTGGACTATGTGTCATGGCATCTAAATGTGAACAATGTGATTATGTGCAAGTGAAATATGAAATTGTGTAAAATGTAAATGAATATGTGAATGTGTAAAGTTAATGTGATAGCATGTGAATTGGTGAAATATTATATGAATGTGTTAAATCCATGTCAAAACAGCAAGCTAACATGTTTATAATTGTGTTAAATATATGAGAATGAACATAGAATCCATGTTAGGGGTATTGTTTTCATTATGAGTGATTCCATGCTTAAGTGGTATATATATATATATATATACAGAGTTCCCCGTTCCCGCTATTTTTGCTTTCAGAACACGTGGCAGCATGGGATGCTTTTCTCCTCTTCTTCTCCCTAACTGAAGCTGTTGGTTTGTGCCGTTTAAGTTGCCGAAATAGGAAGTCGAAACGTCAGCGACGTTCCTTCTCCCAGAGACGGCGGAATAAGGTGCAATGGAAATAAACGACGATAAAGGACGCTGTCTGTGCTGTCTGAGCTGCTCTGGTCACTCTCCTGCTCAAATCGCTGCTCCACCAGTCTCTCGTTGTTAATGTCCAGATCTGCAATAAAGAAGGCATGAGCAAGGCACATGCTGACTGTTGAGAGATTTACGAAAGTTTTTTCTGTTCCCGAAGAACCAACCCGCGTCGTTTCTGCTTCCATCGCCAGAGGAACCAACCTGCTACCATGGCAGCTGCCGCTTCGGCCGCGGTCGGCACTTCTCTCAGCTAGGCCACGACGCTTCTTCTCCCGAAGACGGCGGGGTGCAGGTCTCTCGAATATCACGATTTTCAAATAAAGCTTCCTCGACAGGGTCTGCTTCATCGCCGTTGTCCGTCTGCGACCTCCCTCAAGCCCCCCTCCCCCCCTCGCCTCTCAGTGGTACTAGCTTGAGTCTGACGACGGGGCCATCGACGGTGACCTAATGTTGGCGACCTGGCCTGGGTCGGCATGTAGGCGTACGAGTCTTTCCATGGAGCTTGGAAGGCCGACGCCCCCTGTGGTAGGGGCACCACCCACTCCAAGGTTTTTGTCTCCCCCAAACTCTGGTATCTACGACTCACCATTCTTGACTGCCAGGAGGTCCTTCCTCTTCCCCTGGCGATGACAACAACTGGTTCGCCATTAATGATCAATGCACCCATGTCCGTGAGGGCGATGTTGGGCTTCTAGTCCCTTTGCACCCGTCCTGCCTCACTCCACCGCAGGGGCTCCCCTGCATTGCAGCCTTGGAACAAGGACCTCCTCTTTGTCGTGGCCGAACTCCTCGGCGACCAGGTTCTGCACCTCGCCGTGGAGCTCCGACCCGGGAAGGAACCCCTGCGGTGCTTGCTGTCGTCAGCATACCTCTCACATCCGTGCAGGTCACCCATGCAACATTAGCTTCCTTATACCAGAGGAGGCATAGGTGAGGCAGCACTGGCGAGCAGAGATGAGGAAGAGACGGCAAGGAGGAAGAAAGGGGCGCCTGAGACCAGAGGCGGGGCTGACAGGAAAGAACAGTAGACCTATGAGCCTAGGCGACATAAATCTTTCTCCAATCTTCCGATCCACCACCCCCCTCCCCCTCCGTCGTCCTCCGCCGCTCGGCACAATCACTACGGTGCTCGCTCCTCCGCCCAGTGTTCTCCCACCGCGGAGCTGCAGTGACTGTCCTCACCACGCCCGAAAAACAAAAAAAGGGGCAACGAGAAGGAGACCGCTGCCGTAAGTGAGGGAGCATAAAACGCCGTGAGGATGGGATGGATGGCGTGATGATTTCACTGGGGCCCCATAATTTCACTGCCCATAGTATTTTTCCCTTATATTTTAACCGGATATTACTTACCCTATTTTAGTTTTGTTCCATTTTTATCTTGGGTTAAAACGGGGTCAAGGGCGTCTAACCCCAACCCAGGCTTTTCAAAGTACAAAATACTAACCTGTTCCATACCCCCTTCCTAACCCCGCCGCCAATAACCCCTATCAAAGCGGCCATGCCCCTGTACCCAGGCGACACAAATCCTACTTAATTAATTAACTGTACTTCATTAAGTCATACTTTAATTTCTTATTTATATGTTTTATTCATATAAAAATATTTTATACATTATAT
Source organism: Colocasia esculenta (assembly GCA_014218235.1). NCBI lineage: Eukaryota > Viridiplantae > Streptophyta > Magnoliopsida > Alismatales > Araceae > Colocasia > Colocasia esculenta. Next base: position 84,144,312 of record CM024762.1, read on the forward strand.
GTTGAATGTTTTGTATAATTATATGATCTGACCAAATTTTTTATATTAAATAATTTTTGTAGAAAATTTATTATTTGTTAGAAATATTTATTTATTTACTTTATATTATTCCTTTTTAATATTTATATTGATTGGATCAACATAAGAACAAAATCTCATTTTTTTCATATAATCTCTTTGGGTTCACTCCATTAAGTCATATTTTTAGGAATATTTTGTGTTCTTTCAAATTTATATCATCATAGTTGATAGCTTAAATAATAATTGAAATCTAACTTAAAATTTATGTTTATTTGGAACTATAACAATTAGATAGACAATGGTAGAGCATGTAATAATAAAGAAATATTAGTTATACATCATAGAATTGGACTGTGTAAGCGACCCACACCCTTCACATTGATTTGTGACTAAAACATCTTTAGTTTTAAATATTTTATAAATATTTAACTATTATTTTTATATTTGACTATTATTCTTATATTTGACTATTATTCATATAAATAATATCTTTTATTTTTTAATATTTTATAAATATTCACCATATATCGCACAAGTGTAGAAATGTATTTTTTTAATATTTTATAGATAATTTCTTTTTTATTACGATATATATTTCTTATGAATCTTAAGATGTTCTTATAATATATGTTGTTCTTCTTTTGTTTATTATTATTATCTCTAAAAAAATATGTAGAAAATTTTTTAGATATATTAATATATTAAAAATATTCAAATCTAAAATCTTCCCGTGCATCGCACGGGGGTCCAACTAGTATATATATATATATATATATATATATATATATATATATATATATATATATATATATCATAGTATGAATTGAATGAATTTTAAGTTGGTTAGCATGTTAAAGAAATGTGTAGAAAGCATGGTATAGGTCTTATACTTAATGTGAAAAGAAATACAAAGCATGTATCATGTCCTTTAATGTTATAGAAATCTCATGCATAATTTTGGAATGGTTCAAACCATGCTACATGTGTTGATTGTTTCTATTAGAAAGTAAATGGTACATATGATGTGTGTATGTATAATGTGCATGGATTTCTTGCTGAGTCTATTTAGACTCACTCTTGCTTCGGCATACAGGTGTAGGTGTCTCCACTTCTTCTGAAGAGAAAGCCAGGAGTGACTCGAAGCGAGAGTAGGAGATTGTTGTGGAGATTGTAGCATTGTATTTTTCATTCCATAAGTATGTAGTCAATAATGTTATGTAATTCGATTGTGGACAATGTAATTGACTAGAATTTCAATTATGTGAACTTTAGCTTCTTTCTTGTACTATATGGACTGTGGATATTAATGTGGATGATGGAATACAGATGATGTTGTTTCTTTTAATTCCGTTGTTATATGTTTATATTTGTGTACATCTCAACTTAGAGTATATGTTGGGTCAATGTCCCACTGTACCAACGCTCTCTATACCGATGTGGGTTAGTATAACCGTACCGGTATAAGGAGGGTCGTTACAGGATAAGATTTAGCATCGGTGCTTGGGATGTTGGTCTACTGACTGGTTAAGGCGCATCTAATGTGAACTTCGCCTGTTGCCCAGAAACTTTATAGTCATTGATTTTGTTTGGGGCATGCATATGACTGGGCTCATTTTCATCCTGCGGGGACTTTGCCACTCTTTGCCATGCCCCTATCCTCCATTTTGGCTTGTTTACCTCTCTATATTTTATCATTTGTATCTTTTGAAAAATTGAGCTGATTGTCTCTATTTGAGACTTCATTCACACATGATGTACACCCTTCTCTGTCCTTAAACCAATGACCCTTTTGCCCCTACACCTTTTCCGAGTAAGAGGGGAATAGACCTTCACTTTCCTACACAAGGGCTAAGCAAGAACACTTTTGTCTAAAGGGAATTGACCGTGGGTCGCCGTGTTTTGTGTGTGTTGGATAGACCTAGGGGTTATTTGACAACCATAAAAAAGATATGAGACCCAAGACTGTTGGTACCCCTTCACAGGGTAGTGCCACTATAGACAAGTTTTTTTATTAAGGGTAGAATCTTTTAAGGTACAAACCATTCCACGGGTGATAGAGCTCCTCACCATTGGCATTCACTAGCCTATAGCATTCCCAGGGTAGGCTTCCTTAACGACGTACGGACCTTCCCAATTAGCTTGCAATTTGGACCTAGGACCTCTAGGTTTTATGAAAATTCACTTCAAAACCATGTCTCCATCTTGAAATTTACATTCAATTAGTTTCTTTTGAAAAGATCTTGAGAGTTTATTTTGATATGACAGCACATGATCGGCCGCGGTCAGATGCCGTTCGTCTAGGAGTTCCAGCTATGTAAGTAACACCTCTCGACGTTCATCGAGATTAAGTTCTTTGTCTAGCTGTACCCTTAGTGAAGGAATGACTATCTCATATGGACATACCACCTCCATCCCATAAGTGAGTGAAAAGGGAGTTTGCCCTGTGGGCGTGCGAACGAAGGTATGGTAGGCCCATAGAGCCTCGATCAATTTCTCAGGCCAATCAGCAAATTTATGAGACTCACAAGTTTTCTTTAAAATTTTCAAAAGTGTTTTGTTTGTGGCTTTGTCTTGGCCGTTACCCTATGGATAGCACGGAGATGAATGATGGAGAGAAATGTTGAATTTCTTACATAAGTCCTGAAGCTCTTGAGATATGAACTGTGGTCCGTTGTCGGTGACGATGCCGCTTGGCACTCCAAACTGCGAGATGATGTTCTTCATGATAAATCGGCACACGGTTGAACCTTTGATTTCTGTGAATGCTTCAGCTTCGGCCCACTTGGTGAAGTACTCAGTAGCAGTGAGGATGAATGACTTCTGTTTCACTTGAGCATTAGGATCACCAAGAGGTCCAATGATATCAAAGGCCCACATGAAGAAAGGCCAAGGGGATGATAGTGGATGTAGAGAAGAAGATGGAGCATAGATTTTGTCGGCATGGAGTTGGCACTTGATGCACCTACGAACGTAGATGGCGCAGTCTTCTTCTAAGGTTGGCCAGTAATAGCCCTGCCTAAGGATTTTCTCAACTAGCATCTGGCTATTCACATGCCCTCCACACTTACTAGAGTGGGCTCCTTCCACTACCTTCCAGGCTTCTTCGTCAGGCAATCATCTAAGGAGCATCCCGTTTAGAGCGCGTTTTTACAACACCTCTCCAACAATGGTATACCTTAACGTCGCTCTACGGATGGCTCTCCTATCCTCGGATTCAGCTTCTTCTGGGAAGGTACTATCTTTGCAATATTGCTCAATCTCGTGGTACCATGGCCTTTCTTCTTCCATTATTTCTCCTAGCTCCATGAGCATCACTTCCTTCGCTTCTCTTCTCTCTGCCTTCACAACTAAAGAGTTCCTGAGGTTGTCGAACCAAGGGTCTTGAGTGGATGGTGCTTCTAACCTGTGGACAATGATAGTCTCTGCACTGTGGCTGAGAGGGAAGGAGAGGGATGATGCCAAAGATGCCAGGGCATCAGCAAAGATATTCTGAAAGTGAGGAGTGTGAATATAGATGAGTTTGTGAAATTTCTTGGCTAGGCGTGTGACCAAGCCTTGATAGGGCTTGAGTTTAAGGTCGCGAGGGCGGTAAGTAGAAAGGACTTGCTACAAGATGAGCTAAGAATCTCCTATGATCTTGAGTTGGCGCGTGCCTAAGAGATAGGCACATTTGAGATCGGCTAGAAGAGCCTCATACTTAGAAATGTTGTTGGTGGCAGGGATATGAAGTTGATAAGCCAAGGGAATGGTGATTCCTTCTGGGGTGAGCAGAACTGCACCTATGCCCCGTCCCCTGAAATAGAGAGCTCCATCGAAATAAAGCAACTAGAAGGAATCGCGAGATATGAGTGACAGGTTTTCATCAGGGAATTCTTCTTGGACCGTGTCACTATGAGGAAGTGGAAGGTGAGTAAGGTGCTGAGCAATGACATACCGTTTTATAGCCTTTTGGACTACACAGGTGGTGTCGAGCTGGGACAAGAGGCTCTGCCAACATGCTAATCTGTCGGCAAGGACTGGTTTCTCTAGGAGATACCTAATAGGATCCATCCGAGAAATCAAACTCACCTGATGAGATAGGAAGTAGTGCTTCAATTTCTGCACTACCCACACAAGCACTGTATATGTTTTCTCTATAGTGATGAGCTTGAGCTCGGCAGGATTGAAAAGCCTAGACAAATAATATACTGCCCTTTCTTTGCCAGTGTCATCATATTGTGCAAGGACAGCTCCTATGGAGTCCTCATAGTCGACAGATATATGATGAGGGGTTTTCCTGGGACAAGCGCCTACAGTACGGGCAGATTCATAAGATAACTCTTGAGTTCATCGAAGGCTTCTTGGCATTTATCATTCCATTCGAATTTGACTCCTCCTTTTAATAGTTTATAGAAAGGACGACACCTTTGAGAATGCTGAGATATAAATCTCCTTATGAACTGTAGTCGACCAATCAATCCTCGAAGCTCAAATATATTCTTAGGAGGAGGCATCTCATTTATCGCCTTGGCCTTGTTCGGGTCTATTTGAATCCCCCATTTGCTGACTATGAATCCTAATAGCTTGTCTGAGGAGACCCCAAATACGCACTTCTTTGGATTCATCTTCAATTGGTACTCTCGTGCGCATTGAAACACTTTGGCAAGCACGGAGGAATATTCTCTTTGAGTATGAGATTTCACCATAATGTCATCCACGTAAACCTCACCATGAATATGAATCATATCGTGGAAGATTGCTAACATTGCCCTTTGATAAGTGGAGCTGACATTCTTCAATCCAAACGACATAACCACATAGCAATAAGTTCCCCAGGGCGTGGTGAAGGAGGTTTTCTCTTGGTCCTCCGAGGCTATATGGATTTGATTATAACCTGAATAATTGTCCATGAATGATAGAGTTTCGAACCCAGCGGTGTTATCAATGAAGACATCCAAGTGAGGTAATGGGAAATCATCTTTTGAACATGCTCTATTTAAGTTTGGAAGTCAATGCAGATAAGTACTCTTCCGTCCTTCTTCATTATCGGGACTATGTTGGCCACCCACAAAGGATGGAGTACTACACGGATGAACTTAGCTTTGTGTAGTTTGCCAATTTCCTCTTTCATCTTCAATGCAATATGGGGGTGGAATCGTCTCAATTTTTGCTTAACGGCTATTGCCCCTGGCTTCAAGATCAACCTGTGTTCGACTAATGTGGGGTCAATGTCGGGCATGTCGTCATATGACCAGGCAAAAGAGTCTTTGTACTCCCTCAGCATCTCTATAAGCTCTTCTTCTTCTTCAGAAGGGAGATTGGAAGCTATGGTTAGGAGCCTGGGTTCTTCATCTGTCCCAATGTTTACCTCTTTGGTGGGTTCATCCACTGTCGATGTGGGTTCATCAAATCTTCTCATGCCACTAGCATACATTTTGGCAGCGGCCTCTATTTCACCGTCTTCTTCATCCACTGGGTCCTCATCATTCAAAATCTCACAAACTTCAAATCCGTCATCTGGCCTCTCCTCTTTATGTCGAGCTTCTATGTTTAGCACGACTGCTTCCTGGACGAACTCTTCAACAACTAGAAGAGCGCCACACCTTTAAACCAGATTTACCAAGTATCTACGAGGTATGCCACTACCCTTGCTCTTCCTAAACAGAGATGGGGACTTGCTAGATCCTACCCTTGAACCTAAACTAGAATCAAAACCTACAGGGCACTCTGAGGGAGACTCTAGAGGTTTATTGGAAGGGAAAGGAAAGGATGCGACACAGCCGCAGGGGTCCTCCGATGGGTCTGGAGGTGGAGGCAGGCCACCCGAGCTCAAGGTGCCTATAATGGAGTCGTGGTGCAGAGGAACAGAAGGCCCCTCAGCCAGGGAGTCCATGATGATCACGTGTGTCGGGGAGCGGTGATCACTGCTCTAGTTAGGAGGAAAGAAAAGGTGGGGATCGCCGCCGAGGAAGAGGGAGTGCACGAGTGATGTGGATCGCCATCAGGAGAGGGGAAGCATGGAGACGGGGATCGCCGTATGAAAGTTGCAAGTAGGGGTTGACGGGGATCACCGTCAGGAGAGGTGATTGCAGCAGCGTGACGGGGATCGCCATTAGGAGATGGTGACTGCAGCAGGTGACGGGGATTGCCATGAAGAGATGGTGACTGCAGCAGGTAACAGGGATCGCCGTCAGGATGAGTGCAAGGGATAGTGAAGATGGAGATCGATGCTTGGAGAAGGAGAAGGGAAGGACGGGGATCACTGTCCAAAGTAGGAGAAGGGAAAGACGGGGATCGCCATCTGAAGAAGGAGAGAGGAAAAGACAGGGATCGTCGTCCGATCATCGAGGGGAGTGAGAAGGAAAGAGTGGAAATTTTTTATTTTTTTTGAAATAAATATAGCATACTAACCTGAGGAAAGAGACAAGCTACCCTGCATCAGAAGGCACCGGGAGAAGGAGAGAATGTGCCGTTGAAAGAAAGGGCGTAGTGAGGTAAAGGAGTGGTTAACGCCTTGAGAGCGTCGAACGAGAGTTGGAGGACAAGGGGAGGTGGACGAGGAATGAAAGAAAACTTAGAAATAATAATTGAAAATACAGAATGCTTAGGGGAGAGGAATACCTTGGCCAGAGCTCATCTACAGTGTTTTTATTGTCATAGAATGGATCCAATTCTCCAATATCCTCACCATTGCCAAGCAACTGTTGCTTGGAGGTGATTGCTGATGGCGGTTCCACCAATTTTGCCATTGCTGGGGGCCAGGTGAGATCGCCATCCCAGAACAGATGACTAAAAGCTATCGTGATATCCTCCATGTCGAACCATCTGTACCATTCCGCCTCTGGGTCCTTTTGTCAGGCTGCAGAGCCTCTAGGGCTTGATATGTGAGCATCGACATCATATGGTGGGAAAAATGACGTCCATGGACATCGTAATTGGTGAGATCTGCTCCTATCACAATGGTGTAGTATGTTGGCTGTGTGAGTCCTCTGACGAAGTGACAGTACAATGACCAGGTGAGGGGTTGCCGATCTGGCTTCAAAGTGGAGGAGAGAGCTGTCCATGGCTCGATTTCTTCTTTATACCCAAGGCCATGTCTAGTGATCTGCCTGAAGCTAGTGATAACCTGGGTCCTGCCCTGGAGATGAGCTCTAAGCCCCTTCCCTGTCTGGTAGCCAATTTTAAACATGATGTTCCAGCCCTTGGTGTCCGATGGTGTGACCCTTTTGGCAGCCGCCACTGAAGGAGACACTATTTGGCGACTAGAGGAGAAAGTATAAGCCCATGGGAAATTTACATCCACCACGGAGATGATAGCCTTATTGGAGGGCCAAATTGCTGGCATGATTTTCTTAATAGCTTCCACGGTGTGAGTAGTTGCTGCACTCTTGACTTTGACAATGCATCCTTGGAATGGAAACTTCAGACATTGATGTGCTATGGAGGGGACTGCCCCTAGTGCTTCAATCCAAGGTCGGCCCAGAATAGCTTTGAAATTTGGGTCAATATCGAGTACATAAAAGTCCATGGTCATCACGAGCGGGCCTAGTTTTGCTTGTAGGGAGACAACACCATGGCAGGCCTGCCTGGAATTATCATAAGCCGCAATGGTGGTAGGAGTTGGCTGCAAGCACCGTTCAGATATGTTACATGACCGTAGAGTGCTGAGAGGACACACATTAATTGATGCTCCAGTGTCAACTAGGGCGGCATCAATGGCTACCTTGTTTATAGTCAATGTCACGCATAGAGGCATTCTTCTGGCCTTGGGAGGAGCTAGCTCACTATCTGCAAAAGTAATTGTCGGTCCCTGGTAACAATTGATAGAACTGATGGCAAATTTTCAGGATTCATGTCTTCATTGACCATGACTCTTTGCAGAAATGTTCTTAAGGCGTCTTGATGCGTCTGGGACCTCTTGATCAATTTGAGGATGGAGATCTTTACAGGAGTCTGATCCAAGTGCTTTAGGATATCATATTGGGTCCTTAGGACTGGATCTATCTCTTCAACATCTTGTTGTTGTGGTTGGTTGTTGGAGTTGGAGTTGTGGGTCGGCTGACCCGACATAGATACAGATGCATTGGGATACCTCCTGTAAACATTCGCTCACTCGAAGGGCGAGGTTGTGTTGTAGTGGAGATGGTGTGGTATCCATGATGGGCGGGTTGTGTAACAGCGTGATTTTTTGGATCCGTGTTTTAGTGGTTCTGGTGTGGTGCTCATGACTAAGAGGTGGTCATTGAGCCTTGTTTGTGGTTTTCGTGTGTTGTGTGGGCATTGTGGGCCGGACGTTCCAGCCCAAACAGCCTGTTGGTTCACTGGTTGTGAATGCGACAGGGCATGTCGTCGCATTTTGAAATGCGACGGCTTCCTACGTTGCGATTCACAGAACCGCCTTTGTGCAGAGCTGCACGTTGGTTTCTGAAAGGCGACAGTTAGGGTGGTCGCATTTAGAATTTAAACGCGATGTCTTCCTACGTCACGATTTTGAACTGAGATTTAAATGCTCTATTTCGCCTAGACAGAGCAGAGGAGCTCTGTCCAGGCGAAGGGGGGAGGCCGCTGAGGGCTTCTCCGACATTTTGACTTTCTGGCAGTTCGTGCGGCGCAGGTTCCACGCGGGGATGGCATCCAGAGCGTGGGTGCGCCAACGATGTGGTGGTTTCCGTGTTCTTCGGGCTTCTTCAGTTGGTAGGGAGACTACCCTTGTGTTTCGTTTCTTTTAATTGGTTTAAAATGGGTGGAACCATGTATGGGTGGTGTGCCATATCATGATCATCATGTTTATTGCTTTGGTTTGATATTTGGATCGGATAGGTGTGGGTTTTCCCCGTGGAGAAGGTGGGTTCAGCCTGTGAGCTGAATTCACTGTCGCAGTTGAAACGCGACGGGGTGTACCATCACGTTCATTGTATGAATGCGACGCACTGCATCGTCACATTTTTGTTTTGTCTGATGTGCTATGGCAGCGGTTAGGACGCGACCACTTGACCTGTTGCGTTCTTTTTGAATGTGATGGTGTGGTCCGTCGCGATTTAGTGTTGTGGCTAGTGTGGTTCTTATCGTAACGTATCGTTCCGTTGCGATTTGGATGTTGACCATCGTGTTTGACCGATCGAGTCTAAAGGCGACATATCAGGCCATCGTGATATGGTCGCGACACTAGGCCCTGTCGCGTTAAGGTTTTGAATGGCGACTGGACAGGTCGTCGCCATTTGAAAGGCGACGCTTGTGTCCATCGTGTTTTAGCTTCAGTGGTCTGTTTATGGTGCTTGGGCAGTGAGGGTCCTGTGTGGACCTAGTCTTGGTCCTTTGCTGTCTTTTAAAGGTTATCTAAGTTGGTTAATGTTAGTAGAGCATGTGTAGGGTTAACATTTAGTGAATGGCTAGCTAGTGATTTATGTTGCTTATTGTTTATTATGTTTAGTATGGCAATGGAGGTCACAAGATGACCAATGATAGGCAATGTAATTGTAGTTTGTGTATGTATCTATGTAGGCAAGCTTGTAGGTCACATGGTGGCTGGTGACAAGCTATACCTGACATTTGTACCATAGTTTGTAATAAAGGTGGTATACGTATGTATCGTGGTTTGTGCGTTTGTCGAGTTTGGTGGTCTGACGCCTATTCCGGAATACCTCTTCAGTTGGATACCCCAGGTTCTGTGTGAGCCAAGCACATGTGTTTGTTGTGCTCGGGGTGTGTCCCGGTACGGTGTGTACCATAGAGGTCTGAGTCATCTTCTGGACACCATCACTCCTGTGTTTGAGTTGTACGTCCGACTGAGGGAGAGACAACTGGGGGCAGCGACTTGTGTTTGTGGATGTGCAATCACTTTTAGCGCACTTGTGGTTGGGGGTACGGACACCAATAGACGTACTAGTCCCCAGCTAGTCCTGTGTTTCCAGTGCCTCACTTTAGGGAGCTCAGACCGGAGCCCCTGAAGGTGTCAGGTATGGGCCTGCAGTTGTATGGTCTGCAAGTGTGGTGTTGGTTGGTCTCCACTGTTCTTTGGCTTGTGGTTGTGGAGCGGCAGTTGGATCATTGGTCCGTGACTGTGAGACTGAGAGATAGTTCTTGTGCTGTGTTGTCCGGGTTGGATACTGGCGTCATGAACTAGTAGTCCGTTCCCATGTGGTGGCGTCATTCTTTCCAACTCGTGCTTTGCCACTGGTTGTGGCCTGTGTGTTGTGACTCACTGGTTAAGGTTTTACCTGTTGAGGTGTGCCATGGTAGTGGCACAGTTGTATTGGGGTTTTGTGGTGGTACCTCGTGGTAGTAGGTACCTGTACCCTTCGTGGGTATCTGTTTGTCATGGTACATTGTGTACTAACCTTTTTAGGTGTTGAGGTGGAGTTGTGCTCTATGGAGGTCATGTTGTAGGACCTTCCACTCACTGTGTTGTACCTCCTTGAGGATAGTCTTCCTATGTGTTGTGATTTTAGGGTATATTGGACTAGCTTCTGGTTAGCAGTCTTGTTACTCTCATATTTGAGATTTTTCGGTGAGACTTATAGCCTAGGCAGTGGTTTGCCTGTGAGGCTTATGGTTTAGGCGTTTAAGTGGTTTAGAGGACTAGTGGTGCTGAACTAGTCATGTCGTTTCTGCTTACTTTCCACGGATTGGGTTAATTGATGTGTTTTTATTTAATTGCAGCATATTTATGTTTAACGAGTGTATGTTGTGGTTTGGCTCTTGGCGTAGCCAGTGAGACCCTTTGGGGTTGAGGTCTCTTCAGTTTCTGGGTGTTGTTTTAGTGAGGTCCCTAATGAGCCAGTGACTTGTTGAGGCTCACTCCCTTACAGCTCTATTAGGAATGTGTCATTTGCATGGCTTGCAGAGGCGTTGTGGCAGATTTGTACCACCAGCAATAGAGCTAGTCATGTTGTGTGAGCTTGTGCTCCCTCGGGGTATGCCCCAGGTAGTTGTACTTTTCTCTTGGAGATGTAATAATGTATTGGGATAGTTGTACATTGTTGTATATAGGTATGAGCACATGTACTTTCTTGTGTCTTATACACTTGTTGTAGTCTCTTATATTCTTACTAGACACATGCACGTTATCCCTTGCGAGACTTCAGTCCGATCACAGGAGGCGGACTTGGATATGGAGCCTTATTGGGTATAAATATCCAGGGCTGTTATAAGTTGGCTATTATTGGCACTAGCATAGGAGAGAGTGGGATGTTAATGAGCGATTGGCTGATAGGTGGTACGATGGGGGTGTTGTATAGCGGTGAGGTGATTGTGGCGACGGTGGGTGTAGTGGAGGTAGTGGTGGTGTGGGAGAGAGCCAATAATTGACCTACTTCATGTTCATTATTGTAGGCCCAAGCGGCGGCTGGTGGTGGATGGTGAACGACTGGGTTGACTTGAATTGGTGGCGGTGGTGGTGGAGCAGGATGTGGGTTTGGAGTAGGCTGGTGTTGCGGCATGGGATTTCGGACTATGCCGAGATCATTGACAGGTTGTTGCGGCCACTGGGGTTGTTGGGGTTGCTGGAACTATTGTTGTTGGAACTGCTGTTGGAACTATTGTTGCTGGAACTGCTGCTGCTGTGGTGGTGGCAGCTGTCTCCTTTGCTGTTGTTGCTGCTGTCTTCGCCCCTGCTGATCCCTCAAGGTCTGAATCATTCTTTTCATTTTTGACCAGTCAATTTGTTGTTGTTCATGGAGATCATATATCATGTCCCTGAATTGAAAACAGTCTGATACATTATGCCCCGGATGGCAGTGATAAACACAGTACTTAGTTTGGTCCGCTGCCATGTTCCAATTTGCCTTTTCTGGAGGGAGTCTAAGGGCGTTAAGAGATATAAGGGCTGCAAAAATGTCGGCTAGACTCTCAGGAAGAGGAGGGTATTGAGCTCTCTTGGGTCCATTAGGCTTCCTAGGAGCATAGCCATTTTGAGGTGGAGGAACTTGGTTGTACTGGCATTGATCCTGCTGGTGGTTTTGGGGTGGTGGCCTATTGTTCCAAGGTTGCTGAGGGGGGGTTGTAGGGTGGCCTACCTACCGGACCTTGGGGGTTGTTGACAGCAGCTACCTGTTCATTGGTTTGCACCCCTTCAGTGATAGGGCCCTGAGGTTTCTTGGGGTAGCGAGACTTTGAGGTTTCGAACATGGAATGAATAGGCGAGTCCTGGAGTTGGGTTTGAATAAAACGGGCTCGGCTATAGAGTTGGTGCATGGTAGTTATATCATTCATGGCCAGGATGGATCGGTAAGTAGGGGCAGCATTGGCAATCAACAACTTGACCTTTTCCTCCTCGGGCATAAGGCAGCAGGCCTTTGCAGCTAGAGCACACCACCTATTAGCATAAACTGCAAATTCTTCATCGGCCTTCATATTTTCGGCCACCCGATCTACAAAGGAATATTCGGGTCCAACCTGATCTTGGAATTGTTGCAAAAACCTCTCTTGTATAGTTTGGAAATCTTCGGCTTCTTCTAGGGGTAGAGAATAGCACCATTCGAGAGCCGAACCATCCAATGACTTTCTGAACAAGTACGCTATGAAGTGGTGGTCATACTTGTGTGGAGCAGATTCATATACAAAGTCCTTTAGATGTACATAAGGGTCACCTACCCTAGAATATGGCCTGTAGACGGGGAGCTCTGACTGAGGCGGAACCCGGAGATGTTAAAAAAAAGGGAGAGGGATGTCGGCGACATTTCGGGGGTCCAATTGCCTTCGAAGATCATGAAGTTCCCTCTTCATGGACGTCCACTCCGCAAGGAAGTCGGAAGGGGACGAGATGTGATGAGCAAGAACAAGGGAGCATGATTGCTCCAAAGAATAAGACCTCTCGCGGGGAAGAGTGTCATGTTCAGCTTGATAATATGAAGAAATTAGAGGAGATTTGGGCCGAACCTCCTGTGCCGGAAGGTAACTAGGCTCAGAGAAATGAATGGCTTGGGGGCGAAGCGGAGTAGGATCAGCCACAATATAGGGTATATGTGGCACAAAAGCAACAGGGGCAGAGGAGGGCGCCTACTGAGTAGGGCTATGAGAGGGTGGAGAAAGAGGGCGCTTGCCTTTGGCAGCTGCCAGGAATTCCCGAACTTGGGCCGAGCTCAGATGGGGAAGGAGTTGACTGAATTGTGCATGTGGGTCATCCGCCTTAGAAGGAGAAGGGGGGCGTGACCGATCATCATCAATAGTAGGGAGCTGGATCTGCCCCGTGAGGGTGGCAGTTGAAGGCTGGGCCACATCCTCCAAAAGCCCAATGGGGAAGGAATCATTGGCAAGGACACTGAAATGATCCATACCGAAAAGAGGATTATGATATAATACAATAGTTTGGGGAGACTGACTCGAAAAACCTAAATAATGACACATGCACTACCCCAAAGCAATTAGGGGAGACAACACGACCAACAAACAAAACCTAGACTCTAACACACAAGAACGGACAGTAAGATAAGAGGGAGTATATCAAGCAAGCACCCAAGTTGACATGATTATCGTTAAGATTTTAGGGTTCGTACTTAGCCTTTAATGGATTAATTAATGAGATTGCACTCTGCCAAATAGGACCCTAGAAGGTGGGTACTCGAGTACTCCGCTGCAACTAAAGGGAAAGTACACAACTCACATGCAGAGCGGCCTAAACTAGGGGGACAAAGGGTACAACCAGCCCGGCAACCACAACATGCGTACGACCATAGGGACTTACAGTGGCCCTCGGTAGCAGGCCCTAGTCAGCCCACGACTATTCGCGGGTGAGAGGCTCTCCACTACCAAAGAGGAATCCTATCTACACGAAGAAATAGTGTATGCATGAGCTTATGTGCACCGGGGTGCATGCAAATTCTATCCTAAACTAACAAACAGTAACTAATAGGTCTTTACTAAAGTCACAATGACCAGATCCGTCACGACCATATCACGACTGAGGGCTTGGTCACGATAATCACGGATTGCAGAAACCTACAGCTACATTCAAACAGTGGACAAACATACTAACCTAAGGTGCAATACAACATGTAAGAAAGTACAGCAGATGGAGACTCCCTAGACAGACAGAAATTGTGCACAAAATGGAAAATAATAACAAAGAAAATGTACCTATAGTTGCGCCCTCCTACTCTGGTGTGACAAGGTCGCGACACCCCGACCCGTCACGATAGGACCCGAAAACAAACAGTGAAAATAAAAGGAAAACCCGAGCCCTAACAGGGTTCTAGCACAGAGAAACGCAAGCATACATGACAAAGCAACATGGAGGAGACATAATGTAATGGCCCTGGATATTTTTGCCCAATAAGGATCCATATCCAAGTCCACCTCCCGCGATCGGACCGAAGTCTCGCAAGGGATAGCTCGTACACGTGTCCAGTAAGAATATAAAAGACAACTACAACAGTATAAGACACAAAAAAGTACATGTGCTCATATCTGCATATAACAATTCACAACTGTCCCAATATATTATTACATGTCCAATTAAAAAGTACAACTACCTGGGGCATACCCCGAGAGAGCACAAGCTCACACAACACAACTAACGCTACTGCTGGTGGTACAAGTCTGCCACAACACCTTCGCAAGTCATACCAACGGTAAGCCCTGAAAAGAACTGTAGGGGAGTGAGCCTCAACAAGTCACAGGCTCAGTAGGGACCACCAAAAAACAATACCACACGAAACTAAAGAGAGACCTCAACCCCAAAGGGTCTCATTGACAACTCCGATAGCCAAACCATGGCATGCTCATAACATTCCCAACAAATAACAACTAAACATAAACATATCAATAAACATGAAGTCCTCGAAAGGAAAGGGAAACCATAGGACTAGCACAACACTACTACTCCGCCCAACAACTGCAATGCCTAAGCCCTCACAGGCACACTACTACAACAACTGGTCGCCTAAGCTACAGGCCATACAGGCGAACCTCTCCTTGGCCACAAGCTTCACAGGCAAACCTCAAACACATGAGTAACATAACTACTGCCTAAGAGCTGGTCCATTATACCCCGAACCTCGATATATCGTAAGCCACGCACAAGGTAGCAAGACTGGCTACAACTGGCCAATCCATCACACACTAAAACCATAATTAGAATTAGAAGTTTACCCGAGGAAGGGCAAAATGAAGGTCTCATTACACGATCTCTACGGAGCACAACTCCACCTCAACATCTGAAAAGACTGGTACACAATGTACCACGAGAAGCTAATACCCACAAAGGGTACTAGTACCTACCACCACGAGGTACCACCACACTGTCTCAGTACAACTGTTCCTCCTACCAGGCACCACAACGGGTCAAACCACAACCAACAAAATATTATACACAAGCCACGACCACTGGCAAAGCACGAGTCAGAATGAATGATGCCACCACACGGGAACGGACTACTGGTTCATGACACCAACATCCAACCCGGATAACACAACACAAGAACTACCTCTCAGTCTCGCAGTCATGGATGAAAGGTCCAACTGCCGCTCCACAAGCACAAGCCAAAGAACAGTGGAGACCAACCAACACCACACCTGCAGACCACATAGCTGCAGGTCCATGCTTGGCACCTTTAGGGACTCTGGCCTAAGCTCCCTAAACTGAGGCACTGGAAAACAGGACTAGCTGGGGACCAGTGTTGACTACTGGTGTCCGTACCCCTAACCACAAGCGTACTACAAGCGACCACACACCCACAAACACAAGTTTCTGCCCTCTGTCGTCGTTCCCTCAGCCTGACGTACAACTCAAACACAGGAGTAAGGGTATCCAGGACAGACGACACAGACCTCGACGGTACACACAGTACCGGGACAAACCCCGAGCACAACAAACACACATGTATGGCTCACACAGAACCTAGGGTGCCCAACTGAAGAGGCATTCCGGAATAGGCACTGGACCACCAAACTCGGCAACGCACAAACCACGATACATACATAAATAATCTTTATTACAAATCATAATACACAGGTGAGGGATAGCTTGTCCCGATCGCTCTGTGACCTAAAAGCTAGCCTACACAGACACATGCATAAATTACATTAACCAATAATATCCCGGCCTCTCATTGGTCACGAGGTGACCTCCACAGCCGCACCAAACTCAATACACGATAATCATTTAAGATATACAAATTATAACAGATTTTAAAAGACTAAGGCTAGGTTCACACCGGAACCTCACTGCCCAGTCACCACAAACCAACCAACCTTATACACACTGCTCAAACCACATAAACCGCAAGCCAACCTCATAAACAACACATCTAACCACATGAACGTCACGCTCAACAAGCACTGCGTATGCCAATGCACCATGCACACTCTCCATGCACACAAAATACCGATAATCGGATAATCGTACCACAAAAGCATACACATTAGGACCTCTCGGTTGAGGTCGCGACGTGGGGTAGTGTCGCCTTTAGAATACGACACCCCGAAATGTCACATTCACAAGCTGCATGTGACGGGTCGGCCTGTCGCGTTCAGAACGCGATAGGGGGCTTCGTCGCCTTCACAGGAAGAAGCCCTAATCTGGGATCCTCTCCTCAGATAACCCCCACACGCCATGCAAACCATGCTTAATTCCCTTTTTTCATGCTTTAATGATTGCCCTAGCATGATATCTACTATTTATAAGGCGATAAACAGTTCAAGCATGCAACATACATGATCCACGCAACGAAATCAGGTGGGTTCTCCCTACCTTCACGAAGAACACGCAAACCGACCACGGCACGGCGTCTCCCCACTCCATGCGACGTCCTCGCGGTGAGAGTGCGCCAAACACGACCCCCAAACGCCAAATCACTCGAAATCCCTACAGCAGCTCCTCCCCCTGGCCAAACAGAGCGGGCTCAGCTCTGTCTGGCCGACCTGGGTTATGAGTTGTTTGCGGTTGAGAACGCGACGTGCACCTCCGTCGTGACCTAAACGTGATGGAGTAGGGCGTCACCTTCTCAAGGTTGACGTCAGCATGCCTCCCAGCGCGCGACACACGGCACACATGCGAATGAGGACCGCATCTTGATCAGCAAGTAGAACGCGACCACCAGGGCCGTCGCGTTCAGAACGCGACGCACACCCTTGTCGCGTTCACAGGCAGAAAACCTGTGAGTGCTTTGGGCCCAATCTGATGGCCCACGAAGCCTCACAATCTACAAGAACACCTGAAACACATACTAATGGGCCACACGCTGGCCACCAAAGCCGCTAAGCCAGGATCCACGAAAATCCAAAAAACACGCGACGTTACATTATTATCACCTAAAAAGGAATGTCGTCCTTGACATTCAAAACAAAGCACAATAAACTTGATTATCACCTAAAAAGAAACAAAGTTATACACAAAACAAGTAGGATACACTTTCTCTGCACTTGCTTTTCAAACCATTTGTATTGACTAATTCTCTGCACTTGCTATCCCTTTTCTTTAATTCCTTTCACAGTTGCACTACCAATTACTACATTCTGCTTTTCCTTTACCTTTCAGTTGTAGACGATTCTACCTTGCTGTTGGCGCTTTATCTCTTTGGACTCAACCTACTTCCACATTTTCCCGTCTATGTTTGCAACATTTCTTTCTGGGCCGCTTTTCTTTCTTGAATTTTCGTATTACAAACTGCCACCCTTAAATGTTTGCCATATAAAACCATCTTTAAATTCTTCGAATTTCTCAGTACCTTTTCCTTATCTATCTTTCACTGCCAACTGTTATTCTATCTCATCTTTATTCACATTCTTACTTGCCAACTTCTCGTCAAAAATCACACTGCCATAACTAAATTCCTTGCCTCTCTATACCGTTCTGTCCATACTATCTTTATTCTTTTCTGGCCAAAATCACTGTCTCTTTACCCAATTGTACAAAAATCTCAAATTTTCCTTTAAACATTCAACCTCGGATAACCTGTGAATATCAAACCTCCCATGCTTCCACTGCGCCACTCTGATTACACTGAATACTTTAACAAAATATTCCATAAATTCTGTTTCCACTATTATTCATAATTGCTTCGTACTTTCATTATTACTCTGACTCTAGCTGAATTCAATACTAACGTTTCTTGCTTCTCAAATCACTTTACTCAATCAATCAATGCTGGAACAAAATATCGAAATTTTCTGGACTGCTTCAATTCTGTTTGAGCCATATGCTTTAATTCTGAATTCTGCCATTTCATTGCTGACATATCTTGCTCCTTACTTTTTTTAAAATACTTAAATAACATTCTCTAACTAATCCAATCAATTTATTACATAACTCTTCAAAATATTTGCTCTCCTTGCTGGAATATTGCCTTCTCTTATCAGAAAAATTAAACTGCTCAACTAATTCTGTATATATTTTACTTTCAACTTTATTAAACTACTTCTCAATCAGGTACCATCTGACCTTAAGCTGTTCACTGGTTAACTGATCACTTTTTTTGTACTTAACAAATTTTAAATTTTCCATTCATTTCCACTCTGTCATACTCTGATCTGCACCCTATTCCTTAATTGTTCTGCCTTTTATTCTTATATCAAACTCTAAAGTACTTTTCTAACAAAAATACCTATGCTCAATCTGAACCATTTCCTGTATGCTGCCATACAAACTCTTGCTGAATATTTCCCATATCTTTTAATTATATCCATTTCATATATAATCTGTTGTACTCTTTCTTTCCCTGATCAATAACCTACCAACTGCATTAACCATAATATTATTTCTGCAAAATATTTCCCTTAATTATTCTATTGTCTGGCTTATCACATTTTACCTTTCACACTGCAATTCTTACCATCATACAAATGTCCTTTACTGACAACTGCCAAGGCCATGACTTGAAATTCATCTCTTTAAATACTATAATCTACTCTGTCTGATTTCTCTATTTTGCTTTACCGCTTTATTTTCTAATGCTGAAATCTTTGCTGCTCCATCATATTTACTACTATCCTTTTCATTCAAACATTTACTTTACTTCCTCTCTTAATTTACTTTACCATTCCATTTCACCCGATAGTGCTTAACTGCTTCTCTGCTAATCCATTTCTTTCTATTTTGACCCTCATAACTCTATCTTGCTCCAAACATTCTTAACCTTAACTTCAATCTTTTCCTAACACCAATTTTACCTCTCTTCTTCACAAACTATACCCAATTGTTAAATATCAAAAATAACACTATATTATTTAATAAATCATTCTATGCAATTCTCACAAACTGCCACTTGCCAAATGAATATCTTTCTTATGAAATTCTCAGAAAAAGCTAACTGTGCACTAATCTTCCTTTATTCTCTCTTTATCCATTTGATTACCTCGACACATACTTATACTGATATTTTTATCAAGCTTCCTATTATCACCACTATTCATAGCATCATTATTCTCAAGCTCTTTACTGCAACCATCTCTAATCATAAATATTTTTTTATCAGACTGCCACACATTGCTACTCCTCTTTTTACCAGTATCCTATCTCAAACTGCCCTGTCTCATATACTAATTTTAAACCTTCCATAACTCTAATCATATTATTATTCACAATGTTCCTTAACACTGATTAACACGAATCTCGAATATTACAATTACTTCTGCTATTATCCTCAACTATAATTCACATACTTAACAATCCTTATCACGCACTGATTTATTCCTCATTAATAACACTATTTCACTGCTTCTTTACCATATCATTACCCTATACCTATCTCTGCCAGCTCTGTATCTTAACAAAATATCTCAAACATACCTTTTCCCAAAATATTACTCTCCCATTTCTGATTATCACAACCAAATTCACTAATTGTTACGCCCCGATGCGGAATATCGGAACGTGGGGCAGTTGCAAGTAAACGGGTATAGAGCAAGTACTAGACATCAAACCATGGAACAATGATTAAATACTAAAGCAATTCTTCTCATTAATAACTTTCCAAATGTCTAGTTACAACCACTAATATCAGAGCCATTCTATAGGGCCCAATTACATTGAAATAAAAGTAAAAGACTAAACTAACACTCTAACGTAATACTAAGACACTAGGGTACTCATGACTTCACTCCTGGTCATTCCCGTCCCCTTGAGTGTATGTGTCATCCTTGTCTCACCTGAGAACACAACGACAAATAACGCAGAGTGAGCGATTTTAACGCCCAGTAGGACTTAAATCTCAATAGTCAAGCAGGCATTAAATGATTAATGTATTAAATGGCAGAATAACTAATGATAGAGCGAGAGAATCAAGAAAAAGATAGCAGGATAGCACATGATGGAAATAGCACAAGCTTTCTAAATATAGCACAAGTGTCGAGTATAGCACAAATAGCAAGATGGCCATAGCACAAATAGCACAAAGTATGGTAATAGCACAATGGGTATAGTATAGCACTTTTTGTCAATAGACAACGAGATAATATAGCACTTTTGATTGTCATTTAGATAGTCGAGATAGATAGCGCTTGAGTGTAATGCCAAACATTCTGATCATTTAACTCCTATGGGCACTAGCACTTTCGGGCGCACATCCCAGGACCAGATCGGGCCCTTTATATATTGCCAGGCATTGGTTATATTGTTTATCTTTAGACAATCAATCAATGGCCAACAGAGAGTACCAAGAAATAGATGAAAGTACTAGATGAATAGACGAGATAGTAGAGTGAACGTGAATAGACGAGCGAGTAGAGTGTAGATGAGAACTAAGGGACATTATATGTATCACATCGAGTAAACAAGCGATAGTAACAGTTGCACAACACGCGCACTTGGTGTTGACAGTCAGGTGGAACTCACTACCCTTCCACTGGCCATGTTATGCACAAGTCCAAAAGTCCGGCGTGATTCAAGATAAGAGTGAACTTCTAATAGTCGTTTGGACCATATTGATCCCTAAAGGGTATCATAGGTGTTAGGGTACAACCAGCTCGTTGGCCATGTGGGAATCCATGGACAGAGGAGACTCACGGAGGCCTTGAACAAGGATTCACTAGTCCAGTAGAAGGAGTATCCGACGGAGAGTTCGTCCAAGTCAAGAGAAAAGTGTGTAGAGAAAACAAGTGTTCAACGTTCTAGAGGAATTCTACAACAGTGGAGCGTCAGTATCGGTGTACCCAAAACATCGCGAGAATCGTAGATAAGTTCATTTAAAATAGGTCAATTAATATACATTATTAAAATAAATTACCAGATACATTATGAAATATTTTCATGCCAAATTAAACCATATTGGATGGTTCAAGTGTGTACATGTGTCGAGAGAATCATGGACATGAAATAATCAAGTGAAAAGACTTTTTAATTTAACTAATTACATGTCCATGATTAACAATTTTATTTATTGAGTTTAAAACAGTTAACAGGGTAAAGGGTTACTGTAGAAAGTCAGATCTTGCAGAGATAGGGGGTTTCATGCAAAAATCCCATATCGCGGCGTACCCTTGTAAGGGTCACGACAGGGTCAGAGTAGATCGCGACAGGGGTTTACACAGAATGCGACGGGTCAGTCAGTGCAGGTCGACAAAACGCGATGCCAGTACCTGTCGTGTTCAGAACGTGACGGTTGGCTCTCTCGTGATCTGCCTGAGAACGCGGCCTATCGAGCCGTCGCATTCTCAGGTTTTGCGCCTGAGTCCGAGTGGGAAAAGTACAGCTTCTTGGATTGTGGTCCGAGTGGCCTTGTTTTGACATAGAGATGTTAAAAAAATCACAACTAAATGTACAGAGGATGAAAAATCATGAAACCACTTTCAAACTAACTAGACATGCGAGAGTACTTGCAGTAAATAGGAATTCAAAAACAAACATGGTTTCGGCATGGTTCAAATAAGTGTAATCATGAAGAATATAGAATAGTGTACAATTGAGATGAAGGATTTAATTTGAGCAACATGGTGGATGATAATTAGGGCTTTTAGAGGCAAAAGAAGCCTAACTATCATCAATATCCCCAGTAAAATTTTCATGGCATAGGGTTGAACATACATGGAGATCAAAATTTAAGATGAAGGGTCGGGTCATGATAAGTGCAGAACTTTAAAAAATCAAGAAGAAAATATTTGCTCGATGGATATTATGGAACGAGAGGGCTTTTGTTCCTGGTGGTTGGAACAATCTACAGACGAATTTAATTAGTTTTTGCTCATGAGAATGCCTACCTTTAGTCGTTTTCCTCCTCTAGGGCTAGAACTTGATGAACTCGGGTTGAAGCTTTGATGAAGCCTCCTTCCCTCAAATTCTCCTCCTCCTTGGCCTCCTCTCCACGTCCTTAAACCCTTGGCAATAAGGTAGGGCCGGCCATGGGGGGATTAAGAGAGTATTTATATCTCTTTGGTTTCTATTTCCTAATAGGACTCTAATTACTATTTAATTTCAGGATTTTTTATTTCTCTCACCCTTTTCAAGCTTGAGAACTTTTAATTGGGTTAGGATGTGAGCTAAATTCGTGGCCAAGCAACTAGGGTAGGTTTAGGAATCCAAATCCAACTCAAACTTCCTTTTTAATGTATTAAATACCTCTTTTCTATTTAAGTAATAATTAAGTCACGAATTTAGGGTATTTTCCTATTATTTCCCTTTTAAAAATCCCTTTTTTGGCCCACTAATTTCTAATGGGTCCATTTAACAAAGTCTATTAATTCTTTTCATTTAATGGGTTTTATTAAATTCTCTTTTATTTGATTTTCTAATTGCTTTTATTTATTATTATTATTATTATTATTTTAAAATTCAAGTTGCTACACTAATCCCCTTACATTTCTACAATCAAAAACCTTTAGACAACTGCACTATAACTGCAACAGGCACACAAATGCAACCACTCAACTTATACCACTTATCTCATCATTTCTCTGCCATTACTAATAACTGCCTGATGTACAAGAATCGAACACATTTCACAAACTGGATTTCCTTTAACCACATCTTTTCTCAGCTACTACCAGTAACTACCACACTTATAAAACAAATACACAATTCACATGGCAAAACATCACATGAAAACCACATAAAACCACAGACATATTAGCAGCAGTGGACATTAAACCATGACTTGGGACATTGTAACCTCAATGTCTTCTCATATTCTAACTGGACCATGCTCTGATACCAACTGCAATGGCCTTGGATATTTATGCCCAATAAGGCTCCATATCTAAGTCCGCCTCCGCGATCGAACCGAAGTCTCACAAGGAATAGCTCGTACACGTGTCCAGTAAGAATATAAAAGACAACTACAGCAGTATAAGACACACAAAAAGTACATGTGCTCATATCTGCATATAACAATTCACAACTGTCCCAATACATTATTACATGTCCAATTAAAAATACAACTACCTGGGGCATACCCCGAGGGAGCACAAGCTCACACAACACAACTAACGCTACTACTGGTGGTACAAGTCTGCCACAACACCTTCGCAAGTCATACCAATGGTAAGCCCTAAAAAGAACTATAGGGGAGTGAGCCTCAACAAGTCACAGGCTCAGTAGGGACCACCCAAAAACAATACCACACGAAACTAAAGAGAGACCTCAACCCCAAAGGGTCTCACTGACAACTCCGATAGCTAAAACATGGCAAGCTCATAACATCCACAACAAATAACAACTAAACATAAACATATCAATAAACATGAAGTCCTCGAAAGGAAAGGGAAACCATGGGACTAGCACAACACTACTACTCCACCCAACAACTGCAATGCCTAAGCCCTCACAGGCACACTACTACAACAACTGGTCGCCTAAGTTACAGGCCACACAGGCAAACCTCTGCCTAGGCCACAAGCTTCACAGGCAAACCTCAAACACATGAGTAACAGAACTGCTGCCTAAGAGCTGGTCCATTATACCCTGAACCCCGATATATCGTAAGCCACGCACAAGGTAGCAGGACTGGCTACAACGGGCCAATCCATCACACACTAAAACCATAATCAGAATCAGAAGTTTACCCAAGGAAGGGAAAAATGAAGGTCTCATCACACGATCTCCACGGAGCACAGCTCCACCTCAACACCTCAAAAGATTAGTACACAATGTACCGCGAGAAGCTAATACCCACAAAGGGTACAAGTACCTACCACCACGAGGTACCACCACACTGTCTCAGTACAACTGTGCCTCCTACCAGGCACCACAACAGGTCAAACCACAACCAACAAATCATTATACACAAGCCACGACCACTGGCAAAGCACGAGTCAGAAAGAATGACGCCACCACACGGGAACGGACTACTAGTTCATGACGCCAGCATCCAACCCGAACAACACAACACAAGAACTACCTCTCAGTCTCGCAGTCACGGACGAAAGGTCCAACTGCCGCTCCGCCGCTCCACAAGCACAAGCCAAAGAATAGTGGAGACCAACCAACACCACACCTACAGACCACACAGCTACAGGTCCATGCCTGGCACCTTTAGGGACTCTGGCCTAAGCTCCTTAAGTGAGACACTGGAAAATAGGACTAGCTGGGGACCAGTGTCGACTACTGGTGTTCGTACCCCCAACCACGAGCGTGCTTCAAGCGATCGCACACCCACAAACACAAGTCATTGCCCTCTGTCGTCTTTCCCTCATCGGACGTACAACTCAAACATAGGAGTGAGGGTGTCCAGGACAGAAGACACAGACCTCGACGGTACACATAGTACCGAGACAAACCCCAAGCACAACAAACACATGTGCCTGGCTCACACAGAACCTGGGGTACCCAACTGAAGAGGCATTCCGGAATAGGCGCCAGACCACCAAACTCGGAAATGCACAAACCACGATACATATATATATATATATAATCTTTATTACAAACCACAATACATAAGTGAGGGATAGCTTATCCCGGTCACTCTGTGACCTACAAGCTAGCCTACACAGACACATGCATAAATTACATTAACCAATAATATCCCAGCCTGTCATTGGTCACGAGGTGACCTCCACAGCCGCACCAAACTCAATACACGATAATCATTTAAGATATACAGATTATAAGAGACTTTAAAGGACTAAGGCTTGGTTCACACCGGAACCTCACTGCCCAGTCACCACAAACCAACCAACCTTATACACACCGCTCAAACCACATAAACTGCAAGCCAACCTTGTAAACAACACATCTAACCACATGAACGTCATGCTCAATAAGCACTGCAGATGCCAATGCATCACGCACACTTGCCATGCACACAAAATACCGATAATCGGATAATCGTACCACAAAAGCATACACAATAGGACTTCTCGACTGAGGTCGCGACGTGGGATAGTGTTACCTTCAGAACACGACACCCCGATATGTCACGTTCACAAGCTGAACGCGACGGGTCGACCTGTCGCGTTCAGAACGTGACAGGGGGCTTCGTCGCCTTCACAGGCGGAAACCCTAATCTGGGATCCTCTCCTCGGATTACCCCCATAAGCCATGCAAACCATGCTTAATTCCCATTTTTCATGCTTTAATGATTGCCCTAGCATGATATGTACTGTTTATAAGGCGATAAACAGTTCAAGCATGCAACATACATGATCCACGCAATGAAATCAGGTGGGTTCTCCCTACCTTCGCGAAGAACACACAAACCAACCATGGCATAGCGTCTCCCCCGCTCCATGCGACGTCCTCACGGTGAGACCGCGCCAAACACAACCCCCAAATGCCAAATCGCTCGAAATCCCCGCAGCAGCTCTTCCCCCTGGCCAAACAGAATGTGCTCAGCTCTGTCTGAACGACCTGGGTTATGAGCTATTTGCGGTTGTGAACCCGACGTGCACCTCCGTCGTGACCTGAACGCGATGGAGTAGGGCGTCGCCTTCTCAAGGTTGACGTCAGCATGCCGCCCAGCGCGTGACATGCGGCGTGCATGCAGATGAGGACCGCATCTCAGTCGGCAAGAAGAACGTGACCACCAGGGCCGTCGCGTTCAGAACCCAACGCACACCCTTGTCGCGTTCACAGGCAGAAAACCTATGAGTGCTTTGGGCCCAATTTTCCGGCCCACGAAGCCTCACAATCTACAAGAATACCTAAAACACATGCTAATGGGCCACACACTGGCCACCAAACCCGCTAACCCAGGATCCACGAAGATCCGAAAAATGCGCGACGTTACACATATGGATGCTTTCAGAAGGAGATTAGGATGGGGGACAGGGGAAGAACACGTACCTAAAGTCACGTCCGCCTTTATGGACGCGATAATGTCATGACCGCACGATGCATCGCGTTAGCAATAGAGAACAGAAGGATAGAAAAACACAGAAGTAAACCTAATAGGATTCTACTAGACATATAAACACACCAACATGGCAGGCAAAGAAGCAAGAATCGATGAGGCTAGCAGTGAAGGTCCCATCGTGATCACCAAAAGGTGTAATCATGGGGTTGCGCCCTCGAAACACACAACATGATTAAATATTCAAAGCATAGTATCGGAATGTGATTGCCACCTAACAAGTTGCCCTAAAATATGAACGAAGAATAAGGCTAACGTGATAGAAAAGGTACTGAGAAGCGGACACTTACTGATGTCGCGACGGGTCTCCCCATCGCGATACAATGGCTGTCGCGACGCCCCGATAGGGAGCGTTTCTCCTGGTCACGACGCAGGTGGTCGACACGTTCTCTACAATGCGGGAGAAGAATGGGGGGACCTTCTTCCTGCTCTTCAACCTGTTAGAGAACAAAAGCCCCTCGTCTACCCTTGCCTTAGTATCTGCCAAAACGACGAAAACAATAAAAGAAACCATGTTAGACCATATTTAAGTGAAGTAACTATTCAAAATGAAATGAGAAGGATGAAACATGGAGGGAACGAACCTGGGGATGTTTTTTAAACCCCTTAGGCTGTATAAAAACGTAGGAAAGGAAGAGATATGCCCCTATCTAAAAGAGAAATAATAACATGCACGAAGAGAAGTGAGAAGAAGGAAGGAAGAAAGAGCCCCAAAGGGGCGACTCCCTGGTCGTGGGGTGATGCCCTTGGTCGTGCAGCAGCCTTAGAAGAGTGTGGAAGCCGCCTCCTCAGCCACCAAGCTCCATACATGAAGGAAGAGACATGACTTGATGAAGAGGATAATGAGAAAATGGGTAGAAATGGGAAGGCCACGAGCTAAGGGGAAGTTCTGGAAGGATTTTGGCAGCACTTTGTGGCAAACAGGCTCCCCCTCTTTTGTTGAAAGGGTAGGTTCACTTATATAGACAATAGAGAGAAAATCCTATTCATAAGTGACAATGACCCATGCAAATAATCAAAAGTCATGTAAATCCGCATGGGAAGAGTCCCAGGAGGGTTCCAAGGTAGGATGGAACCTCAAACTACGGCTGGGGGGTTGGAAGGTTGTTTGTGGATGGACATAAGGCCAATGGAGGATAAAGTGGAGGTGGTTGCGGAGGCCAGCGCATGCAGATCATGTCATGACGGGTCGTAGGGATGCGACAAGGCTTGTCGCGACGGCCAAGGTGGTCACGACCATGAAGGCACGTGAACATATATGCATAGGATGTCGCGACGGGAAAGGGTGTCGCGACATGAAGAAACACGACGCCATGACCCGTCGCATTAAGGATGACTAATTATTTTTGAATTTTGATCAATTATTTGGGAAAAATAATCGATTATTTAAGCACAAGGACTCTGAAATGATAATTGGACAGGACAAGCTGAGAATTGGGCTTTTAATGGGCTCAAAACATGGCTAATAGATGGGCTCAAGGTGAGTAACGAACTTGGGGCGCATTAAGAGAACAAGAAATGTGGTTCGACTTATAGGCCAGAATAGGGTGTCTACAGATGGCACAAAGCTTGACGTCAACCTACCGGGGGCCTATTTTTATGGGGCAACCCGAGGCCCTTCTTCCCCACTTTTCTCCCTCTCCTTCCCACCACCTTCACCCCTCTTCTACTCCACTTCTTCCGGCGGCCGACGGGAGCTCGTGGGGAGGTCGTGGTGAGCGTGGCAGATCGAGCGAAAAATCGTGGTTTGAAGGATCATCGTTGCGGGTGAGCTCCGGGGAAATCAGCGCGATTCAAGGTGCATTTGGGGTTTTTCTAGCATCCAGAGGTAGGGACTCTTCCCCTTGACTCCCCATGATTGAAATGTGTGGATTGCATGGAAATCGAGGTTTTTGGGGAGGGTTTCTCCATGCCAGGTGTTAGCGTATATCCATCGATCCAAGCGTTGGATTGTTGTTTATCGGCTTCACACTGGTGATTTGTGATGAGGGAAAGTGTTTTCCATCATCAAACTGTGGTTTCTTAGGTTGGATTTCCCGTGGAAATAGCCTAGGGTCGTATCAGCTACTGGAAGCTGAAGAACTTAACATCAACATCGATTGACGTTAAGTTCTTCAGGTTGGAACTTGGCGGCAAGATACCTTGCCGTCAAGGAGAGGTAAACGGCAAGCTGGTTGCTGTCTACTTTCTGTAGACGGCAAGGGTGTTTCCATTTACCCTGGGATTGGCGGCAATCGATGTTGCCGTCAACCTCATAGGTAGGTCCTAGCAGGCTGAGCCCTTTACCATTGTGCGAGGTATTGGCACGCAGTGTCTGCCTCCTAGCACGGTGTGCGAGACATTGAGACCATCTCCGTCTGTGCTTGTGTTGAGTTCTGCCATGCTTGTGTTTGTGGTTGTGTTGTGTTTCCCAAACGTTGAGGAAGGCTCCATCTGGATGACTGGCATTGAGCTATTCCACCGGTGAGCCTGGATGTTGAGTGCGACTCCGTCCTGTGCGTGCCCATTGTAGTGGTTATGAGCCGATTTCCATGGGGCCCCTTCTCCACCGTTCAAGTCCGGTGTAGGGGAAAACCAATCAAGGACCAAACGAGAGGAGAGCGTCTGAATGTGCACACGTGTCTAGGGTTGGAGGACTTTATGGTGTCGAGACGCCAAGCCATAGGTCCTAGCTAGTCCTACCTTGTGTATGTGTGCTTGTTTGTGTGAGCTTGTTGTGCTTGTTGTACTGTTGAGCCTGTGAGGTTCCAGTTTCTTGGCGCACTCCTACGAGGAGTTGGCCATCATGCCATCGATTTTTCGTGTGTTCTTGTAGTGTTTACTTACTGTAGCTTTACTTTCTGCACTACTTTTTTTAGTACTATTGCCGGTGGGAGTTAGTGTCCCTACTGGGTCTCTTCTCGAGACTCACTCCTTTCCCTTTCAGGTGGTTCGTCGTCAGCTCCAGGTGCTGAGGAGCCAGGTCACTCAGGTGCTGGACCTGCTTAGCTACTGTGAGTAGTACTTTAGTGTACGTACTTGCTGTACTCTTTTCTTTTGTTAGATCTGCTCTGATTGTACCATTTTGTTATCCATATATAGTAGATTGTTAAACTATTGTGGTGTGTACATTTTCTTATATGTTCTCCTCAGACATTCTCTTTTAACCCTTCCGAGCTTCGGCTCACGGGTGGCGGTTTAGGGTTCGGGTTATGGATGGGTAATCGGTAATTCGGATCCTGGGTCGTTACATCTTATAGGATGATATGATACGCTCTAGGGGATCTACAATTTCCAAGGATGTCCTTTTCTCTTTTGTTTATTCAAAAGTGTGTGTGGGTTCAAAAGAAAATGTTAGAAGATAAAGGTGAGAAGTCGTGGCCATGATATTGGCATTGTGAGAATAAATAAAAGGCTTTTTAGTTTTTAGTCCTTATAATTTTTTAGAATTATCTTTTAATGTTTGCCATTTGATTTTATAATTTTAAACCCAAGAGACTCAACTTTTTAGCACAGTTGGCCATACCGTGCAGCATCGTGTGTCAAGTTTTACAGTCCTTAAGTTTGGTTGGTCTAGTTGGGGCTGCACTGAAGAGAGTGAGACATGCAGAGAGAGGGAGAGGGAGAACACCATGGGTTTGGGAGGGGGTAGTGTTGAGGTGTGTTCGAGAGAGTGAGAGATGTAGAGAGAGGGAGAGAGAGAACATCACATGTGGTTGCGAGGATGGGTTGTACCGGAGATCACAACAAGTTCTTGGTGCAGTCTTGATGATAATGGATTTCAAGGCGTTTGTGTTGGCCCAGATGGTAAGCCCAAATGGTGGGTGAATGGGCTGAATAGTACTTGTTCTGAAATCTAAAACATAACACTAAACAAGATTGTTAGTGTGTAACAAAAACAAATAAAAGTAATCACATAAAGGACACATAAATTTATACTGATTCGGCACTTCCAAATGGAAGTCTTACATCTAGACCCCAAACACACTCTTGGGATTTCACTAAACCATCAAGATACCTTGGTCTTCCCTTTAAACAAATGGCATACAACACTTGCTCAAGCAGGTCTTCTCTTCCAAGAAGAGGAACAACCACCCAGCTCGTAGGATGGTCTTCCCTTAAACAATGGGCAAAGACAACCAGCTCGTAGGGTGGTCTTCTCTTCTCACTAGATAAGGAACAACAGACAATCTTAAGGAGATGCAAAGGTCCCCAGACCAAGCCCAAGATAAACAATGGTTGGGCCTTGCTCTGAGACAGATCTATCTCTTTCTCTCATAAGGAGGTTTGCAAAAAGAGCACATAGAGAGAAGGACAGATCAAGAAAGTAATGTGAAAGAGTGGCTTCGACGCTCTGCTTTTTTTGGCTGGTGGTGAAGGATGTAGGCTCTTTGCTTCCTGTTGGATGGCTTGATGTATGTGCCTATCTATATTGTCTCATTCTTGATTGCATCCTTCTTGTTTTATATGGTTAGGCAGGTACATAACCGTTGAGACTTGAGAGCTTCAGCTTGTTCTTCTTCTTCATTTTGCTCTCTCTGAAATCTAGTCGTTAGACTCATCTTCAGTAGCTGTTGGATGCTTGACAGATCCTCATATAGCTTTCTATTCATTGGCTATTCCTTGAGTTCCATAGCTTGCGTGTTTCTAAAGTATATAGCATCTGCAAGCATTAAATGCATAGTGATGGAAAATGTTAGGTGAGAGTTCACTTGTCAAATAGATGTCCATACCTCTGATGTAGATGTCCAGAAATTTTGCTGACAGATTTCTACTTTAGATAGACTCCTTCTTGTCTGTTAACAAAGGTAACTTAAAACAATGTAAGCAAGTAGCCTGGGTTTGCAAAGGGTATATTGTGCATTTAATGCTCGAGGATATGCAAGAGATACACAAGACATCTTGCATTTCATATGAGAGCTATATTTGAAATAAAATAAATTTTGGGTGCCAAATGAAAATACTCATCAATCGGTGTAAAACATAGCTTGAGTGATGTATTGTTCACCAATCAAAACAAATTTTAACAGCAATGAATAAAAAATGGTAAGTAGTCACCAATCGATACACATATAAGTTATTTGTTCATCAATCGATAGGAAAGTAACATTTAAACCACTAATCGGTATGGTTTAAATCACTTGGTCATCAATCGATACAAACTTGGTCACCAATCGGAAGGAGTAAATGTCAATCGATATATGAAGGCAATCGATATGTAACTTAACAGTAATCAATGTGCAAATAGTCAGTGATCGATAGACACTTCGACTGACGATGGAAATGGTTAGCAATCGATATGAAACAACAACAATCAATATGGTAAAAGCAATTGATATGAATCAAGGCAATCGATATGATGATGACATTCGATGCAGAACTTAAAGACAATCGATATGCATAATAGCAATCGATATGCTAAAAGGCAATCGATGTGCAACTTAACTATAATCATTGTGTGAAGGCAATTGATATGCAATTAAAACAATAATCGATGTGTAAGGCAATCGATATATCAATTCGATTGGCCACTTTGACTGCCAACTTTGACTGGTCAAGATACAACATTGTCAGTCGAAGTGGAACTTCAGATATGACGAAGTGGACTTCAGATGGAACAGAAATTAACATTTTCAGTCAACGTGAAACAACGCAGTCGGTCGAAGTGAACTTCGTATAAGACTTCGGATATGACGAAGTTAGCTTCAACTGATCACGACAAAATCATGCATGACTAAGTGAAAGCTTTGGATAATACATGCTGAGACTTTGACTGGAAATATTTTCAAAATGATCAGTTGAAGTGAAACTTTGGATGGAACTTCAATTGGAGTCAAATATAAAGCGATCAGTTGAAGTGGGACTTTGGATGATCCGAACAGAGACTTCGACTACTCATTATGTATATATATACTCTAGTCGATGTGGACTTAGACAAATTTCAGGATATAAACAATATGGAGCTAAATTTAGTTCTTTCTAGAATACTTATAGTGTTGATCCTTGGATTTTAGGAAAGAACTTGTTTGCCCTGTTGACAGACTAAAATAATAGATGTTAAAGCAACAATATCATCAATGTCATTAAGAATAATAAGAACATAAATTAACAAGAGTGAAAGGACAAATGTGCTTCAGAGGTTAACACAATGGTTGTCGTCTATCGACAGATGCATCAATTCTGTCGACATGAGCAACATATGTCGACACCATGGATAACATGCGTCGACACACATGAAAATAAGATTGAGTAGATGAGTGCCTATGAAAATGTGATTAAGGTCTATTGTTTTGTTATCACTAAAATATATGGTAATGGAGATAAAAGAGTCAACAATCTCCCGTTTTTTGGTGATGACAAAACTTAGAAATAAATTAAAATAAAGACCTTCTAGAAACATATGTGCACTTGAATATAATAACTTGAGTTAACTAAAATGATGAATAAATGGAATGATTGAATTAGTGCTAAATAACATATATGTTTCAGAGTATTTCTCCCTCTTTTTGTCAATAACAAAAAAGGAGAGGAAAAAAATAAGCATGGCTAACGAGGAATGAAAGTATGAGGGGCTAAGAAATCAGGAGATGGAAAAAGTTGAAAAAGATCTCCCTTTTAGTCCAAGGCTCTCCCTTATTCCAAGCTCCTCCTAAGCCCATACTAGTCTCAAAAGAGAAAAAGAGTCAATTGTAGGAGACTGGTCAGAGAGGAGTGATCTGGAGTGCCAATTTCTGAGAGGAAACAAAAGAAGGTGTATCTGATCCGAATTTGGAGGTAAAAAGATGGTGTTTCAATTTTCTGATGAAACATACAATGGTTTTGAGAATAAGGGCTGAGAACACAAAGATGATAGAAGTGTTTCTAAGGTTGTGTTCTAGCTACATGAATTGATAGTAGATGAGTGCCAATTGGTGAGAGAAGTCCAATAGAAGCCATGCATTATTTATAAGAACTTTAAAGAATTTAATATTGTTCAGTTATTGAAGAGACAAACCTTCTAAAAATTGCACATGCTCAGTTCTCTTCTGAGAGAAGTGAATCTCTCTTCTGTTAGAGCTTTTGTGAAGATGTCTACCAACTGATGTGTTGTGTCTACAAATGAAATGTCTATATTACCTTGAGCTACATGATCTCTAAGGAAATATACATAATCTCAATGTGCTTGGTTCTTGAGTGTTTTACTAGATTCTTTATGAGATTGATTGCACTGGTGTTGTCACACACAGGGGTACTGACTTCATGTTGATGCCATAATCCTCAAGTTGTTGTTTGATCCAAAGTAGTTGAGTGCAACAGCTCCCAGCAGTGACATATTCTACTTTAGTTGTCACAGGGCCACTGAGTTCTATTTTCTTGATGATCAAGAGATCAAACACCTTGCAAGAAACTGACAGAAACCACTGGTGCTTTTTTTTATCTGCTTTGCATACATCATAATCAGCATCAGAATAACAATTAAGTCCATCTTACATGACTTTGGATACCACAGTTCTAATTCACATGTATGTGCTAAATATCTAAAAATTCTTTTGACTAAGGTTAAATGGGATTCCTTGGGATCTGCTTGGCATTTAGCACACATGCGTACATTGAATAAGCTATTAGGTCTACTGGCAATTAGATATAGCAAAGAACCAGTCATACCTCTGCAGGATTTTTGATCCACTCTCTTACCTTGAAGATCACTATCTAACCTAGTGGAAGTGCTCATTGGAGTGGGTAAAAGCTTTGCTTGTTGGATTCCAAATTTCTTGAGTAGGTCCATGATGTACTTAGTCTGGTTGGTGTGAATTCCTTCCTTTCCTTGTTTGATTTGAAGTCCAAGGAAGCATGTCACCCATCATGCTCATCTCAAATTCTCCCTACATCAACTTTTCAAAATACTTGCAAAGAGATTCATCAATAGCTTCAAAAATAATGTCATCAACATAAATTTGCATAATTAAAGTGTTCTGTGAATGTGATTTAATGAATAATGTGCTATCTACCTTTCCTCTAGGACCATGGTTTAAAAGAAATACACTTAGCCTTTCATACCAAGCTCTGGATGCTTGTTTCAGACCATAAAGTGTCATGCAATTTAAAAACATGATTAGAAAAATCAGGGACATCAAAACCAGGCGGTTGTTCTACATATACTTCTTCTTTGATAAAACCATTTAGAAATGCAGCCTTTACATCCATTTGAAAAAGTTTTAAATCTAATGTTGATGCATATGCCAATAAAATCTTGATTGCCTCAAGTCTGGCTACTGGTGCATAGGTTTAATCTAAATCTATCTTCCTCTTGGGAATAGCCTTGAGCCAGTCTAGCCTTATTCCTAGTAATTACACCAGCTTCATCCACTTTGTTTCTGAACACCTATTTAGTGCCAATAGCTGGATTGTCTGTTGATCTAGGTACAAGAGTCCAGACATGGTTTCTTCTGAACTGATTTAGTTCATCTTGCATGGCTAAAATCTAAGATTCATCAGTCAGAGCCTCATTGGTTGTCTTCAGCTCAATTTGAGAGATAAAAGCTAAATAATCACAATGAATTACATTACCTCTTGTTCTTACCTTTTGACTTGAATCATCTATGATATTTTCTTTGGGATGATTCTTCTGATATCTCCACTTCTTTGAATGATTTTCATGAGATGATTCATTTTGGAGTAGATCCTCCAATGGTAGCTACTCCTTGTCTTCTCTAAGGATGATGTCCTTTAGCTTTTCTACTAGTTCCCCTGTTTCTTCATTATCACTATCATCTACTTTCCTTAAGATGGGTTAGTCTCATCAAATATAACATGAATGGTTTTCTTAATCAATAAAGTGTTTCTATTAAATACTATATAACCTTTAGGTTTTGAGATGTAACTAAGAAATATACCTTCATCTAATTTTACATCCAATTTACCCAAATTTGATTTACCATTGTTGAGAATGTAGCATTTACATCCGAATGGTTTGAGATAACTGACATTTGGTTTCTTGTTCTTGTATAGTTCGTATGCAGTCTTCTTCAATATAGGTCTGATCATTGTTCTGTTTGTTATGTAGCATGCTTTGCTAATTGCTTCTGCCCAAAAATACTTTGGTAAGTTGTACTCAGCTAGCATTGTTCTTGCCATGTCCAATAGTGTTATGTTTTTTCATTCAGCAACTCCATTTTATTCCTTGGTGCTGAAAAGTTGTGCTCTATTCCTTGGTCTTCACAGAAACTTATAAATTCTTTGTTATGAAATTCTCCTCCATGATTTGACCTTAATCCAATTATGTTGAACTTCTAATCCTTCTGCACCAATTTGCTGAATTTTATAAATGCTTCGAATGTGTCATCTTTATGAGCTAAGAATGACACCCATTAAACCTAGAGAAGTCATCAACTATGATAAATCTATAATTCTTTCCTCCCAAGCTTGTTGTAGACATTGGACCAAATAAGTCCATGTGAAGTAGCTCTGAAGACTTGGTGGTGGTGACAATTGACTTTGACTTGAAAGAAGTTTTGGCATGCTTCCCTTTTGCATAAAGTCCACAAACTTTGTCATACTAAGTGCTAATCTTTGGTAATTGTAACCTAGATTTTTAATCCTAATAAATAGGACAAAAAATATAAATTATATATATATATATATATATATATATATTGTGGAGAGGTTTGATTAAAGACATACCAAACTATAGGGCAACGGATAAAAACCGTCAGTAACCGATGTTTAAAGGAGCAATTGATGTTATTTAGTAATTGATGTTTAAAGGAGTAATCGATGTTAGTTAGTAATCGATGTTTGAGTAGTAATCGATGTTTAAAGAAGCAATCGATATTAGTTAGTAATCGATGTTCAAAGGAGCAATCGATGTTAATCAGTAATCAATGGTTGAGTAATTGATGTTTAAAGAAGCAATCGATGTTTGAGGAGTAATCGATGTTTAAGAAGCAATCGATGTTGGAGGAGCAATCGTTGTTAGTCAGTAATTGATGTTTAAAGGAGTAATCGATGTTGGACAGTAATCGATATTTGAGGAGTAAGAGATGTTTAAAGGAGTAATCGATGTTGGATAGTAATCAATGTTTAAATAAGCAATTGATGTTAGTTAGTAATCGATTTTAGAGGAGCAATCGATGTTAGTCAATAATCGAGGTTTAAAGAAGCAATCAATGTTAGTTAGTAATCGGTTGGTAGTTAGCAATCGATGTTGAGGAAAATTGATTGGTAGTTAGCAATCGAAGTTAAGGAAAATCGATTAGTAGTTAGCAATCGATGCGCAAGGCAATCTTTATATCACTTCAACTGACTGCCAACTTCGACTAGTCAAGATACAACATCGTCAGTCGTGTAGGATCGAATTCAGAGTATGAAAAGATCTAGAAGGGGGGGGGGGGGGTTGAATAGATCTAACACCAATTATGCGGAAGCTTAAGCAATTCAAAGATCACTTCGATTTATAGATCTATTCAGTAGAGACTATTACTGATCTGATGTGTGTATGTGTGAATAAAATGTGTGAAGCAGTTGTACAAGTAGTGAGAGCAAAATCCAATGCAAACATCTAACGCAGGATACAGATCAAACCATTGCACAAAGGATTCTAGGTGCTTCGGAAATCACACCAGTGATTCCTACATCCACCCCTCACACAGTGAGGCTTCACTACTCAAACCCAAGTACAACATACACCGGAGCACGACGACTCCAAAACACCTTGAGCACAACAGCCCAACACACAACTGGAGCACGACGACTCCAACCTAAGCATGACGACTCCACACATAACCATGAGTACGACGACTCACAAACCAGAGCGCGACGGCTCACAACACACTGTGAGTACGACGACTCACACACTGAGCATGGCGGCTCAAACACAAGCTAGATCAGAAACATAAGAGATCAGATCATCTAGCAATGATCTGATTCATAGACTCAATCACACACAGAAATCTACACAGAATTTCATGTATAGATCTCACAGATGAAAGTGAGATGAACACTCCAAGAAAATAAGAGAAATAGATGTGGGTTGGATGTTCCTCGGTGAAGAAGTCTTGCAGAAGCTTGAATTGAAGAGCCTTGAAGGAATTCGATGGAGATTCTCTTCAATTCCCGATGCTCTGCTCCAGTGGCATTTGAATTGCTAGTACTTCTTCTACTTCTGCTTCTCTTCTGCTCAATCTGCTATCCTTTTCAGCACATCACAGCTTGGCCTTGATCACCACGTCCCTTTGGATCTAATTGCTAGAAGGCTGAAGGCTTGCGGGCTCTGGATTTCACGTTAGGCACTGCTTGGCTTCAAAACAGAGATAAGATCTTTTATAGCCTCCGTGCAGTCCCTTTTTATGTGAGGGGAATGTGCAACCTAGAAAGCATCTTGGACTGCCACGTGTCCAAAGGTCTTCATTATATTACCACTTGGATGAAAGGGCAATTTAGTAATTAGCATCTCCCATAAGGACCTCAGAACGAAATCACAGCCATCGGATTCATCCTCTGCACAATTCTGGGTTTGCACAGAAAGAGAGAGAGTCGACCTCATTCTTTAAGAGACTCGACCTACTGACCAATATCAGTCCAAGGCTTACTGGTCAGAACACTAGTGTCGACCTGATCAACAGGTAGAGACGACCTCATCTCCAACTAGAGTTCACACTACATACCAATTGCTCTTCAGAAACTTGCTGAGCAGACTATGTGTGTCGATCTATCTGATAATGGAGTCGGCCTGACAAATCTAGTGTCGACCTGTCTCTCAAATGGAGTCGACACAACTGTGACTTTTTCTTCAGAAGTTTGCTGGGCAGTCTTGTAGAGTCAACCTGACTGTCAACTAGAGTCGACCTACTTTTACACAAACTTTATAAACCTATGCAAATGAAGAGTAGACCATCAAAACATGTCATAAATAGTAGAATATGAAATATTAAATATTAAGAACATGTTGTTTGAGCATTATTGTAATATATTCAATATGTACAATATGTCATCATCAAAATTAAAATATGAGTGATGTTCATTGGTCATCATTGAAAAAAATCATCATTAAGAGATTCCAATACACACTCAACACAACAATCTCCCCCTTTTTGATGATGACAAAACGAATACTCAAACTTGGTCTCTTCATGCTCATACTCCAAATATTTCTCCCATATTATCTCACCAGACTAAAATCTCCCTAAATTATCCCTCTTAGACTCTCTGCAATTTCTCCGTAGACTTAGACCAATTTTATTTCTCCCCCTTTTTGAAAGCATCAAAAAGATAGAGATGAAAAGTGTAAATGGAAGGAGTTCAGAAAATGAAGTGGTGAAAAGAGATGTTCAAGAATTATCAAAATAATGAGGCAAAGTGATATTGACATATAAGAGAGTTTATTATTGTTTGTGATTGTGCATGAAAGTTTAACCATAAGGATACACTCAACACAAAGTATAGCAAAATATAATTATCTGAATGTAGTTAAAATGATGATGCAAATGTGAGTTACAGTGACCTATGTGAGTGAACAGAAGTATTCAACAAGGAAGTTAGAAGCTTTAAATGTAACACAATGTAGAATAATAGATTTAAACTCAGTAAACATAAACTTTATTGAGGTCTGAAGCTTTTCTATCCTGACTATTTAAATTTTCTTTCATTTTAACTGGGAAAGAATACTAGAATAAATTAGTTAAATCTCATTTTTCAGTGCAAGAGATCACATTTACCAGATGCAAGACCTCCTGATTACTCAGTGGTTTAGCTTTCATTATCTTATACAGAGTTGTTTTCAACTTTTTAATGCAAAATAGATCACTTTGTAGGTGAAATGGCCTGGTTCCTCAGTGGGTCAAAAATTTGCATTGCTCTATTTGTATCTTTGCAGATTGTTGGTCATTTTCTTTTAATGTTCTGCAAGATTTTGTTTGCTTTGACCAAAAAGTCATGACTACAAATATAGAGAAATTATTCTTAACATGTGGTAAAGATGAAGCTTAAACTTGCACATGTTAAACATTAATATCACTCATGTGGCTATTCGTGTTTTGCAAATCATTTTAAAGGCATTCATTATTAAGATAGCACAACTTTGATATGAAAATAAATCTTTGAGAGTAAACTAAATACACAATTAGTTTATTTTTAATTAAGTCTCTCATATGAAAATAACATCAAGACTCAAAATTCTAAAAAACTTGGAGCTTAAGATTGACAACCAGTGTCAAGAATTCTGATACTAGATAAGAGAAGAATTGACAAAGAGCACAATTTTTGATATCAATGACTCCCTTTTCATGAATCTCCCTATCAAGGTGAACATGAAAATTATTGAAGAAGGAAGAAGTCAGTGAAGTGAAAGTAAATATCTGATACCAAAGTGAGAGTAGAATCAACATGAGTGTTTTATTGAAAGTCAAAGCTCCCCTTCAACAGTTGCATATAAAGGCTCTTGATACTTGGCGGAGACATATACTCACGCATAGTGAAAGTGTCCAGACAAGCTTGACTTGCCTTTCTTCAAATCACTATTTGATATACCAAGAATGCCAATGCACTGTGAGAAGTGGGAATTCATTTGCAAGAGCAGGAAAGCTTTTATTTGAAAGACTCAAAGATTTTATTTACGAACAGAAAATGGAGGAGATCAATGATGTGGAAGTTTGCACAACCCAAGCTCTCTCCTTATGGATGAAAATCTATTTTCTGGAAGAGGCTTAGTGAAAATATCAGCAATCTATTTTTCCGTTTCAATGAAGTGAAGCTCAAAAGATTTCTTAGCAACCTCATCCCTTAGAAAATGATGCCTTATTTCAATGTGTTTTGTTCGTGAATGCTGAATTGGGTTTTTAGACAAATTAATAGCACTAGTGTTATCACACAAAATAGGAATACAACCCAATTTGTGATTATAGTCTAGGATCTGGTGTTTCACCCAACGGACTTGAGTGCCACAACAACCAGCCACAACATATTCAGCCTCAACAGTGGATAGAGCTACTGAATGTTGCTTTTTAGAAGCCCAAGAAATCAGGCATCCACCTAGATATAAACACAAACCACTAGTACTTTTTCTATCAAGCTTACAACCAGTATAATCAGCTTCACAAGAAGCAATTAAGTCTAGTTTGCAACCAGTAGGATACCAAATTCCAAGTTCACATGTTCCAACAAGATATTTAAAGATTCTTTTGACAACTAACATATGACTTTCTTTAGGATTGGCTTGAAATCTAGCACACATGCACACACTAAATTGTATGTCAGGTCTAGAGGTTGTGAGATAAAGTAGAGAACCAATCATACCTTTATATGTCTTTGGATCTACTGACTTACGGAATGAATCTTCCTCTAATCTTACATTTATTGCCATGGTGTGCTTGAGTGCTTGAGGTGCTAAAAGTCAAATCTTTTCAAAAGTTCTTTCACATACTTTGTTTCAGTTATGAAGATCCCTTCACTGGTTTGATCCACCCTCAATCCCAAAAAGAATTGTAAGTCACCCATTGTAGCACCCCAGAAAATTTAATAGGTAAAAATTTTGAATAAATAGAAATAAATAATTTCCATAATACCATAGTATTTAAACATATGTATCATCATCGTATGTTCTAAAACACATCAAAAAATTCCATAAAAATTATAAATCAACCCTAATCATTATTACTAAATGTTTCACAAAGAAATTTGTGCCAATAAAAATTAGATTAGCCAAGTTTAGAGTGTTCGCGACTTATTATCGTATTTCATGAATAAGTCAAAAAATCATTATCACACGTACTTGGATGAGTCAGAAAATTAAATAAAAATCATATATGGACTTAAAATAATATCCTCTAATGACCCATCAAGAAATTTGGGTCAATAAAAATCATTTGTGCTAGGTTCAAGAGTTATTGTGACCGATTATCCAAATTAGGAAACAAGTCGGAAAACTATTAACACGGAAATATGACGCAATCAAAAGTTAAATAAAAGTGTTGGAGAGACTTCCAACATTATATATTAATGACCCAATATCTTAATTGGGCCAATGGACCGCGTTTGGCCCAAAAATCTAATGAAGCTAGAAATACATGAAATTCGCAACTTTAAATAAGCTGAAATTAGAAAGAGGCAATTAGAGTTGAATTGGGATGAGAACATGCATTCTTGGCAACCCAAATTTGTGCTTAACTATGGGGGGAGGTTTCCTAAAGCCTCACACACTCTAATGAAGGAAGAAATCCCCAAAATAGGAAACCAATAAGCCAAAACCGCAACCCTAGTTTCCTTGTCCCAATAGGACTCCTAAACACCATGGTAGCTTAAATACTCTCCACCAAACCCTTGGGGATGAGTTTACATCTTGTTGGGGTCATGTGGAGGAGTTCTTGGTGGCTGGGGAGCAGGAGATCGCCCACACCAAGCCGTTCTTCTTTCCGTTGCGTTTGCTGCGACCTGCACAGATAGTCATCTTGAAGTCGACCAAAGGTAGGTCAAACCCTAACCAAACCTTGCAAGGCATATACCCCTGGAAAGAGGGTAAGTCTACATTCTAACCCAAATGGAATGCCCA
Organism: Colocasia esculenta; assembly: GCA_014218235.1. NCBI lineage: Eukaryota > Viridiplantae > Streptophyta > Magnoliopsida > Alismatales > Araceae > Colocasia > Colocasia esculenta. Next base: position 84,186,024 of record CM024762.1, read on the forward strand.
AATTCCATGCAGTATACATGGAGTATTAAGCATTTTCCTCTAAGTGGTCTGTACACAGGTTTTTGGAAAAATGGGACTTCTTCACCCAGAAGGTAGGTTTTCTCGGGTCAAACCTTAACATATCCTATACCAATGTGTGGAGAATCAAGTTAACTTTCATTTCCCACTAGTTGCATCGAATTCCAAAGAGTAGATTTTGAATTATAAGTGTTTTCCCCAAGTCGCGCACTGTTAGGGCTTTTCCCGTTCATTATATGTTGCATGCGATTCAAGACCGAACTGGAGCAAACACACAACATGAACGTTTTTCTACTAGTTGTCCTCATCATGTTTTATGTTGAATGTTTTGTCTAAATGTCAACAGTTAGAGAGTTATAAGCATGGTAATAGGGTCACTGCATGATATTGCATTTTCAAGTTGGACTTGGCTTTTACGTTTGTGTCAAAATATCATGCATCTCAAGGTCGTTTAAAATTATTTAAAATTATAGTCTACATCTATTCCATGTTCCCAACAACTTTCATGATGAGACTTTTGTCCTAAAAGCCCTAATTATTCCGGCATCATACCTTGCAAAGTAATCTTGCATTTAACTGTTCATAGTCTTCTATACCTCATGTTTGACTTGATTAAAGCTTGTCAAAACCATCATTAATTTCTAATTCCGATTTACTGGAAGCACCCTTGCATGTCTAGGTTGGTTGAAAACTAGTTTTGTGATTTTTCATGCACTATACAATTTGTTCTCTATTTTCGAAGCCCCCTAAGTCAATATGAGGCAGTCCTGGACCGCAATCCAAGAACATATCTTTTCTCTGTCAGATTCAGGCGCAGACCCTGTGAACACGACGGCCCAATAGGCCGTATTCTGAGGTCTTGTCGCGACAACAAACCCATCGCGTTATGAATGCGACGAGCGTGCCTTCGCTATCTCTATGCCTGATCTGACTGCCTTGTCGCGTTCTGTACATACCCTTGTCGCGTTCTATCTCGACCCCGTCGCGACGCTTACTGGGGTGCATCGCGTTCTCAGAATTTTGCATGAAACCCCACTTATTTCATTTAAAATACTTTCCGCTATACCCGAGGTCGGTTTAATATGGTATTTAATGTGTAAATTGCATGTCTTGGGTATGGTCATTACATGATGATTGTTAATGGCTTACAGTGATTAACCCATTTAAAATTATAATTACATGAACAGTATTCTAATTATTCTCTTAATAGCTTGATCATTCATGAAACTTGTGATTCTCTCTTGTTACTGTTCTAGCTTGATTAAAATGATAATTATTATCTTAAAATCTTGCAAACCCATGTGTAGTTAAATGCATTGTTCATTGCATGCCATCATGTTAAGTGCTTTCCGCGAGTTTGAGACTGATGGTTTGTGAATCGAGACATGCATACATCACTACACACTTACACGTCTAGGCAGCTCTTTCTTGGGGATTTGGAAGCTCTCTATCGATCATTCCGAATCGATAAGACTAGCGACCTTTTCTCTAAGACCTCTGTAAATCTCCGCTCTCTGTGGATTCCCACATGGAGGCCGAGTTGGTTGTAACATTGAAGTTCCCTGAAGATAGCGTGCACTTCCTCTCTCATCTTATTCTCGTGAGTGTGACTTACAATCTAGACTAAAGCCGTTAATGTAAAGATTGAACTAAAGTATAAATTGCACCGTTATGCTGCCGAACTTGGCTCTTGACTACTGTTATCATGCAATCATGTTCACATTACTTATTACTTGTTCTCATCATCATCATGAACATGACGTTACACATACTTACATCTTGAAACTCTCATTGGCCGTTATTAATGACTGTGGGTATCTACATTTAAAATTTAAGTGAGATGCTGACTGGGCACGCAAGTGTCCAAGGGCTCCAGTCTAGCCCCAATGACGGAGAGTCATAAATATACTGTTAACCATGGGGTATAATGATTACTGGCGTTGCATCTGCGCTGGGAGTCTTGCTTGCTTGTTGAATGATAGATACAATAACCACATACACGTGTCCTAGTGTACATTCTTGATGGATCTTTTCTGAGTGTACATTAGTGTCTACGTGCCTGATTAGTGTTACATTATCGTGCTCGTGCGTGCTTGCTTGCTTGCTTGCATGATATGGCCATCCTGCATTTATTGCAATTAGTGATCTTTTGCGTTCTTGAAAGCTATTGACATCAAGTGAAATCTTGCGTGCTTGTACAAAGTGATCTATTACTAGTTCTATCTTGTCATCTTGTTCAAAAAATCTTGTTCTATCGTGATCACTCTATCTAGCTTGTTCATGTATCATATTTTTAACGAGTTTTATTCGCACATACATATCATGACATTCATCGTGCTTACCTAGTTCTAAATTGCTAATCACTTATATCATTGCCTGCACATTGAGATATAAATCCTACTGGGCTAGTTTGCTTATCCCCTACTTTTACCCAATCTAGGTGACTATGAAGTTCAAGAGGAAGAGCAAGTCGAGGATGGGAATGCGTCCGAGTGATGAGCGTTCCAATATGAGTCTATCTATAGTTAGTTTATTTTGAGTGTTAGAATAATGTAGTAGGAAGTGAGGTATTATGTACTTTTGCTTTTATTGAGTCTTAGTCCTGTAATAGTTTCCATTTTGAATACAATAGGTTGAGATTTGAATACAATATTAGTTGAGTTCAATATTTGGGCCCTATGATGATGTATGTTGTTATACATCGTGCTTGCTAGAGGCTTATTTGCCGACTGTTCACATTTCGGGATAGCGTCTCGAATTATATTCCGCATTATTAATATCCGCTGCATAACGCTCGGAATGTGACAGTTTAGTGGTATAAGAGCCTAGGAATATCCAAATAGGATGTATTTCTCAGGATTTGAGATACCTATGGAACCTAGGTCATGGAAATTAAATATAGTACCTGGTGAGAATGGGTAGAGACTGGGAATATGTTAGAAAGAATTAAACACTCCTACCCATTGACTCTGATAATGTATCTAGAGTCATTAATTAGTTTACATCCTTTTCTCAGGAACTCTCATAGCTCTCTCACTCAACTGCAATGGCTCGCAACTAGTGGCAAGCTATGCAAGACACTGTGGCTGGTCTGACCCAAGCATTACAAAATGTAGTTCAGGCTAGAAATCAGGCTGCAGCTGCTAGGAACGGAGCCGGTGATCTGCACCAGAATTTTAGGAGTTTAAACCCTCCTCGCTTCTCTAGATCCCCTAAACCCTAAACCCACCTGCCTAATATAGCTAAACTAGAGTGGGCTAAATTCCTGGAGATATTCCGGGGAAAATATTTCTCTGAAAGAGTGAAGGAGAAGAAATGGGCAGAATTTTCCGCACTGAAGCAGAAGGGAATGTCTGTGGCTGAGTATGAGGCTCAGTTCGCGCGTCTAGCTATCTATGCCCCACACCTGGTGGGAACTGAAAGACTGAAGGCAAATCGGTTCATGGATGGGCTCAGGCCCATGTTCATTGAGAAGCTCGGACCACACAACATCCAAACCTATACTGAGATGGTCCAAAGAGCTCAACTGGTAGAAGACACTATGGCTAAGGTGGAAGGCATGAGGGGGAAGGACATCTCAAAGCCGACCTTTATAAAAAGGGGAGCAGTCGATACAACTGGAACTTTCCCCAATAACAACAGTAATAACTACAACAACAATAAAAGGCCAACCACTGGGAAGGACTATGGCATGGAGAAAAAGATCAAAGTAGAAGAAACAACAACGGTTGAATATTGTAAATTTTGCAACAAGCCTGGGCACCAAGCAGACAAGTGCTGGAAGAAGGCCTGGGCTTGCCTGCGATGCGAGAGTCACGAACATCGTATACCGAACTGTCCCATGCTAAAAGACCAAGCTGGAAGGAACCAAGGAGTGGTAAAGCATCAAGGACGCGTGAATGCAGTAACGCAAGCGGAGCTTCCGGAAGGAGGCATGATTGTTAAACCCCTAGACTGATCTTAAGATGCTTTTCTTATTAGTACATATTTAAGTGGGGGAGATCATTAAGGAGAAATTGAAAAGAAATAATCTAGTGGTTATACCGTAGTTCATCTGGTGGATTAAGATGGAGTTATAACAACTATGAAAGAAAAATAGGAGTGGAAGGAACCAAATGAATAATATGGGCGGCCATAGGTGTAGATGTTGGACTAGCATCCACGATGTTGAAACAAGTTAGAGGAATTAAATCTAAAACCAACTCAAGGATCATAATTATCGAGAGCTAATTAATGATCTATGAATTTGGGGACCAAATTCTCTTAAGTGGGGGAGGGTGTAGCACCCCGGAAAATTTAATAGGTAAAAAAATTAAATAAATGGAAATAAATAATTTTCATAATACTAGAGTATTTAAACATACGTATCATCATCGTATGTTCTAAAACACATCAAAAAATTCTGTAAAAATTATAAATCAACCCTAAATATTATTACTAAATGTTTTACAAAGAAATTTGTGCCAAGAAAAATTGGATTAGCCAAGTTTTGAATGTTTCGCGACTTATTATCGTAATTCATGAATAAGTCGAAAAATCATTATCACACGTACTTGGATGAGTCAGAAAATTAAATAAAAATTCTATATAGACTTAAAATAATATCCTCTAATGACCCATCAAGAAATTTGGGTCAATAAAAATCATTTGTGCTAGGTTTAAGAGTTATTGTGACCGATTATCCAAATTAGGAAACAAGTCGAAAAACCGTTAACACGGAAATACGACGCAATCAAAAATTAAATAAAAGTGTTGGAGAGACTTACAACATTATATATTAATGACCCAATATCTTAATTGGGCCAATGGACCACATTTGGCCCAAAAATCTAATGAAGCTAGAAAATACATAGAAATTCGCAACTTTAAATAAGCTGAAATTAGAAAGAGGCAATTAGAGTTGAATTGGGATGAAAACATGCATTATTGGCAACCCAAATTCATTCTTAACTATGGGGGGAGGTTTCCTAAAGCCTCACACTCTCTAATGGAGGAAGAAATCCTCAAAATAGGAAACCAATAAGCCAAAACTGCAACCCTAGTTTCCTTGTCCCAATAGGACTCCTAAACACCATGGTTGCTTAAATACTCTCCACAAAACCCTTGGGGACGAGTTTGTATCTTGTTGGGGTCGTGTGGAGGAGTTCTTGGTGGCTGGGGAGCAGGAGATCGCCCACACCAAGCCGTTCTTCTTTCCCGTTGCGTCTGCTGCGACCTGCACAGATAGTCATCTTGAAGTCGACCAAAGGTAGGTCAAACCCTAACCAAACCTTGCAAGGCATATACCCCTGGAAAGAGGGTCAAGTCTATGTTCTAACCCAAATGGAATGCCCAAATTCCATGCAGTATACATGGAGTATTAAGCGTTTTCCTCTATGTGGTCTGAACACAGGTTTTCTGGAAAAATGGGACTTCTTCAACCCAGAAGGTAGGTTTTCTCGGGCCAAACCTTAACATATACTATCCAATGTGTGGAGCATCAAGTTAACTTTCGTTTCCCACTGGTTTCATCGAATTGCAATGAGCAGATTTTGAATTATAAGCATTTTTCCCAAGTCGAACATTGTCAGGGCTTTTCTCGTTCATTATATGTTGCATGCGATTCAAGACCGAATTAGAGCAAACCCACAACATGAACGTTTTTCTACTTGTTGTCCTCGTCATGTTTTATGTTGAACATTTTATCTAAATGTTAACAGTTAGAGAGTTATAAGCATGGTAAGAGGGTCGCTGCATGATACTGTGTTTTCGGGTTGCACTTGGCTTTTACATTTGTGTCAAACTATCATGCATCTCAAGGTCGTTTAAAATTATTTACAAATTATAGTCTGCATCTATTCCATGTTCCCAACAACTTTCATGATGAGACTTTTGTCCTAAAATCCCTAATTATTCCAGCATCATACCTTGCAAAGTAAATCTTGCATTTAACTATTCATAGTCTTCTATATCTCATGTTTGACTTGATTAAAGCTTGTCAAAACCATCATTGTTTTCTAATTCCGATTTACTGGAAGCACCCATGCATGTCTAGGTTGGTGGAAAATTGGTTTTGTGATTTTTCATGCACTGTACAATTTGTTCTCTATTTTCGAAGCCCCCTAAGTCAATATAAGGCAGTCCTGGACCGCAATCCAAGAACATGTCTTTTCTTTGTTGGATTCAGGCGCAGACCCTGTGAACACGATGGCCCGATAGGCCGCATTCTGAGGTCTTGTCGTGACAGCAAACCCATCGCGTTATGAATGCGACGAGCGCGCCTTCGCTATCTCTCTGTCTGATCTCACTGCCTTGTCGCGTTCTGTACATACCCTTGTCGCGTTCTATCCCGACCCCGTCGCGACCCTTATTGGGGTGCGTCGCGTTCTCAGAAATTTGCATGAAACCCCACTTATTTCTTTTGAAAAACTTACCGCTATACCCGAGGTCGGTTTAATATGGTATTTAATGTGTAAATTGCATGTCTTGGGTATGGTCATTACATGATGATTGTTAATGGCTTAAAAGTGATTACCCATTTAAAAATTATAATTACATGAACAGTATTCTAATTATTCTCTTAATGACGTGATCATTCATGAAAATTGTGATTCGCTCTTGTTACTATTCTAGCTTGATTAAAATGATAATTATTATCTTAAAATCTTGCAAACCCATGTGTAGTTAAATGCATTGTTCATTGCATGCCATCATGTTAAGTGCTTTCCGCGAGTTTGAGACTGATGGTTTGTGAATCGAGACACGCATACATCACTACACACTTACACGTCTAGGCAGCTCTTTCTTGGGGATTTGGAAGCTCTCTATCGGTCATTCCGAATCGATAAGACTAGCGACCTTTTCTTTTAGACCTCTGTAAATCTCCGCTCTCTGTGGATTCTCACATGGAGGCCGAGTTGGTTGTACCATTGAAGTTCCCTGAAGATAGCATGCACTTCCTCTCTCATCTTGTTCTCGTGAGTGTGACTTACAATCTAGACTAAAGCCGTTAATGTAAAGATTGAACTAAAGTATAAATTGTGCCGTTATGCTGCCGAACTTGGCTCTTGACTACTGTTATCATGCAATCATGTTCACATTACTTATTACTCGATCTCATCATCATCATGAACATGACGTGACACATACTTACAGCTTGAAACTCTCATTGGCCATTAATGACTGTGGGTATCTACATTTAAAATTTAAGTGAGATGCTGACTGGGCATGGCAAGTGTCCAAGGGCTCCAGTCTAGCCCCAATGACGGAGAGTCATAAATATACTGTTAACCATGGGGTATAATGATTACTGGCGTTGCATCTGCGCTGTGAGTCTTGCTTACTTGTTGAATGATAGATACAATAACCACATACACGTATCCTAGTATACATTCTTGATGGATCCTTTCTTGGTGTACATTAGTGTCTACGTGCCTGATTAGTGTTACATTATCGTGCTCGTTCGTGCTTGCTTGCTTGCTTGCGTGAAATGGTCATCCTGCATTTATTGCAATTAGTGATCTCTTGCGTTCTTGAAAGCTATTGACATCAAGTGAAATCTTGCGTGCTTGTACAAAGTGATCTATTACTAGTTCTATCTGGTCTTCTTGTTCAAAAATCTTATTCTATCGTGATCACTCTATCTAGCTTGTTCATGTATCATATTTTTAACGAGTTTTATTCGCACATACATATCATGACATTCATTGTGCTTACCTAGTTCTAAATTACTAATCACTTATATCATTGCCCGCACATTGAGATATAAATCCTGCTGGGCTAGTTTGCTCATCCCTTAGTTTTACCCAATCTAGGTGACTATGAAGTTCAAGAGGAAGAGCAAGTCGAGGATGGGAATGCGTACGAGTGATGAGCATTCCAATTATGAGTCTATCTATAGTTAGTTTATTTTGAGTGTTAGAACAATGTAGTAGGAAGTGAGGTATTATGTACTTTTACTTTTATTGAGTCTTAGTCCTGTAATAGTTTCCATTTTGAATACAATAGGTTGAGATTTGAATACAAGATTAGTTGAGTTCAATATTTGGGGCATATGATGATGTATGTTGTTATACATTTAGTGCATGCTAGCTAGAGGCTTATTTGCCGACTGTTCACATCTCCAGATAGCGTCTCAAATTATATTCCGCATTATTAATATCTGCTGCGTAACGCTCGGGACGTGACACCCATCAAACTCATTTCAAATCCTATCTTCATGTGATCAGCAAATTCAGTGCAAAGAGCTTTGTTTGTAGACCCAAAAATTATGTCATCAACATATATTTGGATAACAATGATTTGATTATTGACAATTTTGGTAAACAATGTTTGGTCTACATTACCTCTTGTGTAACCTTTATTCAGCAAGAATGAGCTTAGGCGGTCATACCAAGCTCTTGGAGCTTGCTTAAGACCATAAAGAGCCTTATTAAGTTTGAAAACATGATTAGGAAAATTTTCATTTTCAAAACCGGGAGGTTGTTCTACAAAAATATTTTCTTTGATGTAGCCATTCAAAAAAAGCACTTTTTACATCCATTTGTTAGACTTTAAATTTCAAGGATGATGCAAAAGCAAGAAATATTCACACAGCTTCTAGTCTAGTTACAAGGGCATATGATTCTTCAAAGTCAATACCAAACTCTTCATTGTACCCCTTGGCAACTAGTCTAGCTTTATTCCTAACAACCTGTCCATTTTCATTCAATTTATTTCTGAATACCCATCTTGTGCCAATCATAGATTGATCACTAGGTCTGGGTAGTAATTCCCACACTTGATTTTTGTCAAATTGAAGAAGTTCATCATGCATTGCATTTATCCAATCCTCACTAGTTATAGCTTCATCAATGGACTTAGGTTCAATTTGGGATATTAGTGCCAGTGGATCTTCATGTATTACATTCAGAAAAGATATCTAGTTCTAACTCTATCATGCACATTACCAACTACATTCTCAATTGGATGATCTCTTAAAAATCTATTTTCAGGAATTACCTCTTGGGGTTCATTCAGTTCTAGAACAATATTACCTAATCCACTTGTGGTAGGAGATTGATTGTCAAGATTTTCAAATGGATCTCCATTCTCTTCAACAGTTGGTGAAGATTCGACAATGAAGTCATCTTCTTCATTACTTTGAGGAACCCTGCAAGATGTGGAGTCATCAGTTTGATATGAATTTTTATCAAAAACTACATGTGGAGATTCTTCCATAGTTTTATTCTTGAGAATGTAAACTCTATAAGCTCTAGAAATTTCTGAATAACCAAGGAAAATGGCTTCAAGACTTTTGGCATCAAATTTATCAAGATTTTCTTTATTGTTGTTATGTACAAACCACTTGCAACCAAAAACTTTAAAGTAAGACAAAGTTCACTTTTTGTTTTTCAAAAGTTCATACGGGGTTTTTCTAATTTTTGGTCTGACTAATGCTCTATTCAAGATGTGATTTGCTGTGTTCACAGCTTCAGTCCAGAAGAATTTGGGCAATTTACTTTCCATGAGCATGGATCTAGCCATTTCCACAAGGGTTCTATTCTTCCTTTCCACAACCCCATTTTGTTCTGGAGTTCTTGGAGAAGAGAATCTGTGGAAGATGTTCTGTTCAACACATAAATCAGAAAAGGCTTTGTTATCAAATTCTCCCCCATGATCAGTCAAAATGGATTTGATTTTATGTGAAAAACCCATTAAGGCAGTGTTGCAGAATTTTCTGAATTCTTGACAAGCATCACTTTTGTGGGACAGAAAAATAACCCAAGTGTATCTAGTAAAATCATCAATGATGACTAATCCATATCTTTTGCCACTAAGACTGAAAATCTTGTTGGCCCAAAAAGGTCCATATGAAGTAATTCTAGTGGCTTAGAAGTGAGTACATCATTGAAAATTTTAAAAGATTTTCTGGTTTGTTTTCCTTGAGCACATATCCTACAAAGTTGATTTTCAACATTTGGAAAAGATTCAGGAAGCCTTTTAACCAAATTTAGCCTTAAGAGTTTATTTATTGTGTTGAAATTTGCATGACCAAGTCTTTTGTGCCATGTACATGAAATTTCATTTTTATTAGCAACTAAACATATGTTTTCTGCAAAGTTTTTATCAAGATTGAACATGTAGGCATTGTTTTCTCTTTTTTCAAAGAATTTTATTTTTTTAGATGAAGAATCAAGTATTTTTCAAAAGCCTAATTCAAAAATAACTTTGTGACCCTTGTCACACAATGGCTAATGCTCAAAAGATTATAATCTAAACCATCAACTAACAGAACATTTTTAATTGAGTTTGAGGAGGACTTACCAACATTTCCAAATCCAACTATTTTTCCTTTGTTTTTACCTCTAAATGTAACAGATCCTCCTTCCTTTTCAATCAGAAATGAAAACTTTGTTCTGTCTCTAGTCATGTGTCGTGAACACTCACTGTCAAGAAACCACACATTAGAGCTAGACACATGACCTTCCTACACAAATCAGATCAGATAAGAAAAGATTTGGTACCCAAACATTGTTGGGACCATCAATTTGTTTGAGAAAAAACAATAAGCATTTTCTGATCCACAATTGAGTTGTTTTTGGTTTTTGCTTTATTTCAGAATTGATTTCGCTTTTTGGTATTTTAACATTCTAATTTGGAATAAAAACACCAATGTTTTTCCTTTCATAATCAGGGAAATTATGTATTTTAGCATGATTGTGCATGTATGGAAATCCAGACCAAGAATTCTGTGATATCTTGAAAACTTTGGATAGAAAGATTGTAAATGGTACAAATAAGGACTGTGATACCATTGATTCCAAGAATTAATCTAATTGGATTGATATGATGTCCTGGATCTCCAATAATCATCATGAAAGTGTGTTTTTGTGTTTTTATAATTTTTCAGATTTTTATTTGAATTTTTGTGAAACATTCTTTTGTTGTTCAGAAATGGATAGGTCGACCTATGATGAGGTAGTGTCAACTCAGTGGCCACAGATTTCAACTTATGGTCTACTGGTGTCGACCTGTCTGCAGCATGTGTCGACCTATTTTGTTTCTACTGATTGGATTCTTTCTTTTATTTTGTTTTTTGATTGTTTCGGATGTTTTCTTTGACATTTGTTTATTTTTTATTTTTAGACTAATGCTTTTGACAAATTTTATCAAATGAATCTTCGAAGGTTTTTCTTTCTTTTTAGCAGGTTTGTTTTTCAATGATTTTTTGTGGTAAACCTAGTCCATGTTTTTCAGCATTCATCCTTAATCCTAACAAGGCATCAAGATTTTTCTTTCCATTTGTGAAATTTTTTATTACTTGATCCTTTTTTAGCCAACAACTTCTTAAGTTTCTGAATTTCATCTAAAGCTTGTTGTTTTTCATTTTGTTGCAATTTCATTCTTTTAGAAAGTTTTTCAAAGTCATTGTTGACCTTTTAAGATGCAATCTTAATTCATCCATTTCATTTAGAAGTTCTTCCTTTTCATCATGAAGTTCAGATATTCTATTTTCTAGTTCAGAAATTCTTCTATTTAAGGAAGTATCATACATGACATTTTTAATTTTCTTTTTCAAACATTTATTTTCCTTTCTCATTTCAGAATATTTTTCAACTAAAGTAGCATATGCATCTTCCCAATCTTCAATGGTATATTGTTCAAAAGAAGAACTTACATTTCCATCATTGTTGTTAGCCATAAACCATAACTCCTCATTTTCTGAGCTTGAGGAGTTCTCTCCTTCATCCTCACTTTGGTCTTCATCCGACCAAGTTGCTAGCATTGCTTTTGGCTTCTTCATTTTGTTGTTCTTCTTGTACTTGTCTTTGTTGACTTCAAGACACTCAGCCTTCATGTGTCCAGCTTTGTTGCACCTGTAGCAAATAACACCTTTTTTATTTCTACCAGCAATAAAGTTTGAAGATGAAACATTCTTTTTACCAGAAGAATATTTTTTCTTTCCATTGAATTTTCCTTTTCTTGATTTTAAATTTTTCTGAATTGTCTAGTCATAAGGGCAAGTTCATCCTCATCAGACTCAGACTCTTCAGAGTTAGATTTTTCTTGAATTTTCTCCTTGTTGCTTGATGAAGCCTTAAGTGATTGTAAGGCCCTCGAATTTTGTTACATTATTGAATTGCATGTGAATAATTCATGTTGTGTATGTACGTATGTATGTATCTATGTATGTATTAATTAGTATACTTATGTGTGTATGTGTATAATTTAGGTATAAATAATGTATGTATTGTATGATGGTAGTGTGTACATGTTAATACATACATATGGCATGTATATTGATGTAAGATGTGCATGGTTTCTGCATGTTTTAGAGTTCTGGCCGAAGGCCAGATTGGCGTCAATATCAGTAGACGTCGATGTTGTGTCGGCGTCAACCCCATGGACGCCAACACTAAGTCCAGCGTCCAGCGATGTGGACGCCAATTTCTCTGACCTGCATGCATTGCAGACCCGAAATTCCGGAAGGAAGCCACCCCAACCATTGGGGAGCTGTCCCCAACGGTCTGAAAGGGGTATCACATCACCTCCTGCGTGGGTGAGAGGTCTTTGGCTATATACAAAGCCATTTTTACAACCCTAAGCCTTCTCTTTGCCCTTTGCAAGAGAGGAAGAAGAGAAAGGAGTGAAACCCTATTTTCGGACTGTGAGAAACCCTCACCTTTGCAACCCGAAATCTGTAGTTCTGAAGCTTGATCCGACCACCTGCTACATCAAGGAGCTTGCTGGATCATCGAGGAAGGCATCCCCGACCTCAGATTGCACTGGAGCTTGCTCAAGAACCCGGAGGAAGGCCATCTTGGAGGCTGGTTGGGAACTTCTTGGACAGCCCAAGGAGAGCTTCACCAAGCCTTTTGATCCCTTTGGAGTATACCTAAAAGGCAAGTACCCTACCCATAGTGTTCATGTATGTGTCTAGGATGGTTTTACCATTTTTATGTATTTTCCCTCGTGTCCTAGACCCCCAAATTCACCCCATCTTTGGAGCTCGGGTCTGTGTTTTGCACAGACCTGACCTTAACGGCAATATCCCTTGCCGCTAAGATCATGCTTAGCGTCCAACGATTATGCCGCTAACATTAATTAGCGGCCATAGCTTGCCGCTAAGTTCATCTGAGCAGAACAGCAAGCTGATCTGCCCTTCTATATGATTAATTTTGATATGTTTCACGATGAGGATATAATGTAATCTCTTATATGCTATGTATACTAGTGAATGTGGTGTGTGGATGGATTTTGTGCAAGGTGGTAAATGATAGAGTTTATTTATTCCATGGAAATATATGTATGATGAGTTGCTAATCTTGTCAACCCTTTGTTTGTATGATTTAGGACGAGTCTGAATGTCCTACATTTTATGGGTCATGCATGTATTAGTCAGTCTCTGTTCTGAATTCTGAGATTTTTCCCATGCTTGTGTGAATTAGTGAAAATGTTGTTTGGGAAATAGAAATCATGCGTAGGTCATGATAAATCTTCCGTAAATTGTGTATTGCCCAATAAATTCGGGAATAAATCATGTGGCTCTATGCATGCTAGGGTTCAGACAGTGAGTTGTTAAATCTGTGATTGGTGTTCAACTCCATGCTAACTTGAATTGTGGATAGCATGTGGAATTAATGTTAGATTTTTTGTAATTTTGTTTTAGCTTAGAAAATTCTGAAATTTTGCATGAAGAACCCTAAACCCGAAATTAGCCTAAAATTTCAGGTCATTTGGACCAGTATATGATGCAATATGAATTTTTCCATGTAAAAATGTGAAACTAATGCATAACGTTGTAAAAATGATTTGATTTTGTATATAGCAACCTGATTGGTGAAATTTTCTGAGCACTAATTTCTGTAATTGTAGTGTCATGTCAGGAAAATAGAGCACCGTGTGTGTGAATGAGTGAATGAGTGCGATGTGAGTGTCATGTGCTAAACTAAGTGCTTAAATCGGAAAAACGTGTAATGTGTAAATTAGGCCAAGTGTGACATTGCTTCCACAGAGGGCAGTGGAACCGTATCAAGGAAAAGTCCCCCTGAGAAGGTTCAATGTGTTGTGACCCTAAGGGCATTAGGGGGAAATCCTGGAGGTGGACAAGTACCACTGGTTAGGGTGGAGACTTGTTCTCCCGGTCTGCGCAGTCCAAGAGTCGCCATTGTATTGCCTAGATGGCGTCTATGTGATGTGATGTGTTGTGTCCTTCTTTGATGTTTGGACTATGTGTCACGGCACTAAAAGTGAATGTGTAAATGTGTATGTGTTCTTGTGAAAAAAATGTGAATGTGAACAATGTGTAAAAGTTCATGTGTAAAGTGTGAAATATGCGAATTTGAAATTATGTAAAAAGGTGAAACCAAAATGTGAGGATGTGAGTTTGTAATCCATGTTATGACAATCTGAAATCATGCTGAAACAGTAGCTTTACTATGTTATGATCATGTTTATGTATGCAAAATGCCTAGAATCCATGCTAGGGATAATTGTTAAGCATATATAAACAACTTCCATACTTGATTGTTCACATGTTGTGATTTAATCGTTGTTGTAGCTCTCATGTGTTAGATTATGGTTGCTAAAGCATGTAACACCAGCAAGTATAAAGCATGTAAAATGGTTACGTATATGCGTAGGAATGTGTAGATTCCATGTTAGGTATGTTTCCTTTCATGCATGCTCGGGAATTCATGCTAATGGCTTTCATGTCTTAGTTGGTTGAAGGTAGATTTTTATGTGAGGAATGAATAGAAAGCATGTGATAGGTGATTCTATTTTAGGAAATCTGAAAGCATAGTCCATGTGTTTAAATTGTAGATTCACCATGATAGGTTGTAAATTAATGTCAAGCATGTTACATGTTATGTCTTGTGAATGTGTATGTAGAACCTACTATGATATGTGCATGTGCGGTATGTGTAGAATTACTTGCGGAGTCTTTTAGACTCACTACTTGCTTCGGCGTACAGGTGTAGTTGGTGACGAGACACTTGTGGAGGAGACGTTGGAGACCGACTCCGAGCATGGAGATTAGAGTGTTGGAGTACTTATGACGTTTTGTGATTCTCATAGTATGTAAATTGAACATTGTACTAGCATTATCATGGAAGAATGTATAAGTATGGACATCTGTGTATTTGATTTTCAGTAAATTTAAATTATGTGGACTTTTAGTTCTCTAAATGTTATCGAATCATGTATGTTAAATGTGGATGATGAATGAAATGAAGACAGTGGTTCTTTTACTTCCGCTACTCTGTTCTTATATTCACGTGTATCTCAGCTAAATGTCATTGTTGGGTAAATGTTTCACTGTGATGACGCTCGCTATACCGACGTGGGTTGGTATAACCGTACCGGTATAATGAGGGTCGTCGCAGAGATTGGTATCAGAGCGACCTGTGGAGATTGCACATGAATTTACCTAAGTCATCATCCCCATTACATGCTAAGTCTACATAGGAATGTCCACATGTGTAAAATTGATTAATAATGAATGAAAAGTAGATAAGAAAATGGTTAGAAAACTCAGTAACCTAGCTCTAATGGTGGCTGAAATTTATTACAGCCATGGCTTCGAGAGGTAGGCGTGGCGGAGCGCCATCCCATGAGGACGAGCCGCGACGTGACGAGCAGGCGGAGCAGCAGGCCCCACACCTCAAGGTCCTGTACTTCCCCCACTGCCACTTGTGGATTATGGAGTATTCATGCAAGGTCTGGTGCAAGTCATGCAGACACAGGCTCATACCCAGGCAGCACTCCAGGCTCAGTTGGAGGCTCAGGTTAGACTAATAAAAGGATTAATAGTCTGTTTTATCTAATTATGTGATATTGTGTTGATTGTGTATTGTTTGTTGTGATGTAGCAGGCTCAAGTACCAGCTCAGGACCATGGTGGACCTTCTACCATGGAGAGATTCAAAAGGATGCTACCACCCTCTTTTAAGGGGGAGAGCGATCCTTTGTTGGCTGAAAGCTGGATGAGGGAGATAGAAAAGATCTTCCGAGCCATCAGGTGTGCAGATGAGGATAAGGTTACATTGGCCACCTACATGCTACATGTATGCTTTAGTTTATATGCTTGTATGTTGGTTAAGCTAGATTTGTTTAGATGGTGCTTATGAGCGGTGTACCGCAGGAAAGAGCTGATGTATGGTGGGCTTCATTACTGTGTACCCAGTTTGAGGACGAAGCTATCGATGTTGCTTGGGACGAGTTCGTGAGGCTCTTTTGGGCCAAGTTCATCCCCGAGCACGTGCAAGATCCGATGGAGTAGGAATTCCTATCTTTGGCTCAAGGCTCCATGACTGTGCTGGAATATGAGGCAAGATTTTTTGAACTCTCTAAATATGTACCTCATATCGTGGCAGACGAGCGTAGAAAGACAAAGAAGTTCGTGATGGGACTCAAGCCATCACTGCAGACAAGACTCGTGGCATTTGAACACCGCACGTTGGACGAGGCCCTCAGTGCTGCTTGTAGGCAGGAGGGAGAGATGGAGCAATACTTGGAAGAAAAGAAAGCTTCGCAGAAGAGGCCAGCAACCACGTTTCAGTGGCAGGACAAGAAGAAAGCAGTGTACCCGACACAGCAGCGACCAGTAGCAGTCGGCAGTACTCAGGTACCTTCTGTACGTTCCCCTGGTGTGAAGAAAGAGTGTCCCCACTGTGGGAGGACACATGGTGGTTCCGAGTGTTGGATGATTCGGGCAAGTGCTTGAAGTGCGGAAGCAGCGACCACAAGATCAAGGATTGCCCAAGACTTCAGCAGGGAGTCCAGCGCGGAGCGCCAGCCCCAACAGCAGTAGCGGCAGCGGCGCCATCTACAGGAAGACCAGGAAGGTCTCGAGCCCTAGCTCGAGTGTTTACATTAGCTCGCGAGGACGCGGAGCAGGTGGAGCATGTCACTGAAGGTACGGTTTTGCTTTTAGGTGTGCATGCTCGGGTTTTGTTTGATACAGGTGCTACTCACTTGTTCATTTCTCAGCGATTCGCTAGGAAGTTAGCCCTAGAATCAGGCATAGAGTCTGAGGATTTAGAGGTCCCTTTGTCTGTGCACACCCCTGCGGGTACGGTATCGACTAGGAAGTGCATTCCGTCGTTACCTGTGTGCATTGAGGATAGAATCCTAGATGGGTGTTTCTTCTTGCTAAAGATGAAGGACTATGATGCTATTCTTGGTCTGGATTGGCTAGAGGAGCACTATGCATTAGTGGATTGTCGCCGGAAGAGGATTGTTTTCCGCATTCCTAGTGAGGACGAGTTCTCTCATCCCTTGCCAAGGAACTTGGCGGGAAAGTTAGTCATCTCTGCCATGAAGGCGATGCGCATGGTGAACAAGGGTTGTGACGCTTTTCTTGCCAGCGTGGTATCAGTACCAGAGGCTGATGAGTCACCTACCCTTGCAGAGATTGAGGTAGTGCAGGATTTTCCATACGTCTTTCCTGATGATTTGTCTGGTTTGCCACCGGATAGAGAGATAGAGTTTACCATAGAGTTGCTTTCGGGCACCTCTCCTATCTCGAAGGCTCCATATCGGATGGCACCTGTGGAGTTAGCCGAGTTGAGGAGGCAGTTGCAAGAGTTGCTTGATAAGGGATTTATTCGCCCTAGTGTTCCCCTTGGGGCGCACCTGTATTATTCGTCAAGAAGAAAGACGAGTCACTTAAGTTATGCATTGACTACAGGAAGCTGAACCAAGTGACTGTGAAGAACAGGTATCCCTTACCTCGTATTGATGATTTGTTTGACCCGTTGCGGGATGCATCAGTCTTTTCTAAGATTGATTTGCGATCTGGTTATCATCAGTTGAGGATTCGGAGTGAGGACGTGTCCAAGACGGCGTTTAGAACCCGTTATGGACATTATGAGTTTTTGGTCCTTCCTTTCGGATTGACCAATGCCCCTGTAGCGTTCATGGATCTCATGAACAGGGTGTTTAGGCCTTATTTAGATAGCTTTGTCGTGGTGTTTATTGATGATGTGCTGGTTTACTCTCCGGACGAGGTCACACACCGTCAGCATTTGAGGTTAGTGTTAGAGGTTCTTCGTGAGCACAAGCTGTACGCTAAGTTCAGCAAGTGCAATTTTTGGTTGCGCGAGGTTCATTCCCTCGGGCATGTTATCTCCGGTGCTGGTGTTGCAGTGGATCCAGCAAGGGTCCAGTCAGTTATGGATTGGGAGGTTCCCAAGACCCCTTCGGAGATTCGTAGTTTTATTGGTTTAGCTGGTTACTATCGGCGATTTATTGAGGGATTTTTATCCATCGCCGCCCCTTTGACTTAGCTTACCAGAAAGGGAGTGAAGTTTGTTTGGTCCGAGAAGTGTGAGAGTAGTTTTCAATTATTGAAGACTAAGCTCACGACAACCCCGGTGTTAGTCTTACCGAGCGGTGTAGAGGGTTTTGCTATCTACACAGATGCGTCTCGGATTGGTTTAGGTTGTGTGCTCATGCAGCAGGAAAGGGTAGTGGCTTATGCTTCTCGTCAGTTGAAGGAGCATGAGAAGAACTATCCGACTCATGACTTGGAGCTCGCAGCAGTGGTTCATGCACTAAAGATCTGGAGGCACTATCTTTATGGTGTCAGATTTGAGGTGTTTACCGACCACAAGAGCTTGAAGTATCTTTTCTCCCAAAAGGAATTAAACCTGAGGCAGAGAAGATGGATTGAGTTCTTGAAGGACTATGACTTCGACCTTCAGTATCACCCTGGAAAGGCGAATGTTGTAGCGGATGCTCAGAGTAGAAAGAGGCCATCTCTCCAGCAGGATTGGAAGATGTTGGAGGATGCGGCTTGCGCGTTGACTGAGTTAGAGCCATCGCTATGCCAGGCTTTTGTAGCTCAGTTATCTCTTAGGTCCTCGGTTTTGGATGAAGTGATCGAGCAACAGGGAGCCGACCCTAGACTCTTAGAGTTAGTGGGCAAGGCAGGCATTGCTCGTGATGAGGACAGTGTGATTAGATTTCAGCACCGTGTTTGTGTCCCCGATTTAGTAGATGTCCGTGAGCATGTGTTAGCGGAGGCTCATAGATCGCGATTCTCTATTCATCCGGGTAACACTAAGATGTACCAGGATTTGAAGAGATCCTTTTGGTCGTCTGGCATGAAGAGGGATGTAGCGGATTATGTGTCTAGATGTCTAGTATGTCAGCAAGTGAAAGCCGAGCGGCAGCGACCATCTGGCCTTATGCAGAGGATGAATATCCCAGTATGGAAGTGGGAGGCTGTCACTATGGACTTTGTTTCGGGTTTGCCTTGATCGAGAAGGGACAATGACTCGATTTGGGTAGTTGTAGATAGATTTTTGAAGACTGCTCATTTCTTGCCTATGAAGAAGAAGCAGTCAGTAGAGAGTTTAGCTAGATTGTATGTTAGTAGTATCATTAGATTGCATGGTGTGCCAAAGTCGATCATTTCGGATCGAGATCCGAGATTTACTTCGAGGTTGTGGAAGGGTCTTCAGGATGCTTTAGGTTCGGAGCTGAAGCTCAGTTCGGTGTTTCATCCCCAGACTGATGGACAGTCCGAGAGAACTATCCAGACACTCGAGGATATGCTGAGAGCTTGCGTGCTGGATTGGAAGGATGATTGGGAGCGTCATCTACCTCTAGTGGAGTTCGCATACAACAACAGCTTTCATGCGAGTATTGGTATGGCTCCATTCGAGGCGTTGTATGGTAGGCCCTGCAGATCTCCTTTATGTTGGGAGGAGACTGGTGATAGGTAGTTGATCGGACAGGAGTTAGTTCAGGAGACTTCGGATAAGGTCCAGCTTATCAGGAAGAGACTTGTTGCGGCACAGGATAGGCAGAAGAGCTATGCCGACAACAGGAGGAGGATCTTGAGTTCGAGGTTGGCGATCATGTCTTCTTGAAGATATCGCCTAATTGAGGTGTTGTCAGATTTGGCAGGCATAGTAAGTGAGCCCTAGGTTCATTGGCCCATATGAGATTCTCAGACGTTTGGGCGGCGTGGCATATGTGTAA